>JAVIAB010000047.1:30657351-31249851 GCA_032433765.1 Megaustenia siamemsis
CACAGGTCTTTCGTGTCAATTCTCACAAGAATTAGACCTGGTTAGCAAACGGTAGGTCTACTCCCACTGCCACCAGGTTCACGAAACAGCTGCCAGACGTAAACAACTCACGTGTTTTGCTGAAAACTTAGATTATATTACAATCGATTTTCCATGTTGGTTTAATTCAGTCAATCATATTTTCAGCCAATCGTTGCTGCGGAGTAAGTGTTTACAATATGGCTGCCAATATGGCTACAGTTAGTTATAGTTATCGTGTTGCGTTTGACAAGTGATCAACGTGATACTATCCAGATTTCAAAATTATTTCAAACTGACATCAGCGTCAAATGTGTTAACAATTCAGTAAGTCCGTTAACTCTGTGAACATAAAGTAGCAATATTGTAATGCATTTATTAGATTTGTCTTGAAAATTCCACAATTTTATAAAATAGATTTGATGTGATCAGATGTCAATGGCGTCATCATTTTTATTTAATTTTGTTTGTCCCTGTTGGGTCCTGGCGTCCACGACAACTACATTGAAGTTTTATTTGATGTAAAGACATTTTATTTTGTAATTGCGTCGACATAGCAGTGTTGTTTTTTTACTATTATATTGAACTGATGTTTTCAATTTCTCAGTGCCACTTATGGACTAATTCATCATTATTTGGTGTCTCCACATCGAAGATTAGTTACCACGGAGCAAAGGTTCACCTGTCCATCTTTTGATGTTGTCAGTCCACTTTTAATCTTGGCCTGCCTCTGCCTCATTTACTTTGTACCTTCTTCTCCAAGATAACTTTCAGTAGAGTATTTTTTTTTTGTTCTTCGCATGCCAAAACATGCCAGCTTCCAGAATTGTGTTAAGTAGTTCTTTTTTATTCTTCATTTTAGCTGATTTTACATCATCCTTGTGTAACATTTAAGGTGAACACAAGTGATGTAGCATCAATGCTCCGATAACCGCCGAATATCTGGTAGCGTATGCCATCCACTGGTAAGAATATCAAATTGTTCTTTATTATTCGCCTCTGATATTTCTCGTTATACTTCCAGCCTACACCTTGCATAAATATCTGCCACCAATGTCTAACTCATTGTCTTGTACCAAACCAGTCTGATTTCCAATGTGCAAATTGATGCGTTCGCGAAATATTTGCTGATAATGAAACCGATTCGCGTGTTCGGGATTTCTTATTTAACGATCGCTAACCAAAAACAAAAAAGACCAACGAAGAAATTCTCAAAGAGGCCAACACAAAAAGGAAGCTCCTAAAAACATACGAAAGAAACAATTAACATGTTTCGGGCACATCATGAGAAGAGGAAAGTTGAAATACTTGGTTACAACTGGCAAAATAAAAGGAAAGGAAGATCGCGGACGACAAAAAGAGAAAATACTGGATAGCTTGGTGTCATGACACGGCAAACAGTCAACAACAGAACTGATACGATGCACTGTGGATAGAAGATTGTGGAAGGACTTGATCGTCTACACCAATTGGTATGGCACATGATGATCCAACAACACCCAGAAATTCTAACATAATTGAAACTGTCGATTACTTTGAAATCAATTTTTGAAAACAACATTTAACAAAGGCTCTCTTAAATGATTAACGATTAACGTGCGAGTTATTCCTTTCTGCACCACTGAGATGGTTATTTATCGCATTTCTGAGGCGTGTCAGATGTTTTCTTTTTTCTCACTTCTTTTTTCCCTTCTTCTTTCCTTCCCCATTTGCCTTTAAACGTCGAGGGGAGATATAGTTAGGTTGAAACAAATAGAAAGCCGAATTTCCAGTGTAGTTGCCACGAAGACTTTGGGTCATAGTTTCTATTTCAAGCGCGATTTATTAAAAAAGGGGGTTTGAAGCCGCTCTCACTTTATTTGAAGATAGGCATTTTTGTTACTTTATCTGCTACTTTATTTGAAGATGGGCATTTTTGTTACATTCTCTGCTACGTTATTTGAAGATGGGCATTTTTGTTACATTATCTGCTACTTTATTTGAAGGACAGATTTGTTACATTATCTGCTAGTTTATTTGAAGATGGGCATATTTGTTACATTATCTGCTACTTTATTTGAAAGACAGATTTGTTACATTATCTGCTACTTTATTTGAAGAAGGACAGATTTGTTACATTATCTGCTACTTTATTTGAAGATGGGCATATTTGTTACATTATCTGCTACTTTATTTGAAAGACAGATTTGTTACATTATCTGCTACTTTATTTGAAGAAGGACAGATTTGTTACATTATCTGCTACTTTATTTGAAGATGGGCATATTTGTTACATTATCTGCTACTTTATTTGAAGATGGACATATTAGTTACATTATCTGCTACTTTATTTGAAGAAGGACATATTTGTTACATTCTCTGCTACTTTATTTGAAGATGGGCATTTTTGTTACATTCTCTGCTACTTTATTTGAAGATGGGCATATTTGTTACATTCTCTGCTAAGCCAAACGTTTTCTAGCATTAGGCACTTGATCATAATGAGATCTTACTATTTTCTTGCTTTGGACACCCATCCGAGTGTCGAGGATGCACTTTATCTTGTACACAATTTGAGTGTCGCGGAGATGCAACAATCTAGTTGTTCTTCCGACAACTTCGAGCTCTGTGACGTAATGTTGTTGTAGAGTTTATTAGACGCTATCATTTCATGGGGTCGTCAGTCACTGAACACTGCGAGACTTGATGAGGTGATTATTTCCCTCATTTTGACTTTCCGTGAGTGACCACTTTAGGTACTTGTGGGTCAAGATAGGAATGAAAAATGTGTGCAAATAATATTTCCGTTTTTGACTCCAGCCTTTATTTTAGTATATTGTTCAGTTTAGTTTCACACCGAATTCTACATCTCTAATTCCAAGCTTCGAATTGCTCTATTTTTCTATTCCACATCTCTGATTACAAGCAAAAGATCCTCTACTTTCCTACTCCACATCTCCAATTTCACGCCTCGAACTCCTCTAGTTTCCTACTCTACATCTCTGATTCCACGTCTCGACTCATCTATTTTCTTACTTCGCATCTCTAATTCACGTCTCAAGCTCCTTTATTTTCCTACTCCACATCTCTAATTCACGTCTCGAGCTCCTCTATTTTCTTACTCCACAACTCTAATTCCACTTCTCGAACTTCTCTATTTTCTAATTCCGCATCTCTAATTCACGTCTCAGGCTCCTCTATTTTCTTACTCCACATCTCTAATTCACGCCTCGAGCTCCTCTATTTTCTTACTTCACATCTCTAATTCACGTCTCGAGCTCCTCTATTTTCTTACTCCACATCTCTAATTCACGTCTCGAGCTCCTCTATTTTCTTACTCCACATCTCTAATTCTCGTCTCGGGCTCCTCTATTTCTTTACTCCACATCTCTAATTCACGTCTCTAGCTCCTCTATTCTCCTGCTCCACATCTCTTATTCACGTCTGGAGCTCCTTTGTTTTTCTACTCTACATCTCTAATTCACGTCTCGAGCTTCTCTATTTTCCTATGCCAAGAGATCCTCTATTTTCCTTCTCCACATCTCCAATTTCACGCCTCGAACTCATTTACTTTCCTACTCCACATCTCTGATCCCACGTCTCGAGCTCATCTATTTGTGTACTCCACATCTCTAATTCACGTCTCGAGCGCCTCTATTTTCTTTCTCCACATCTCCAATTTCACGCCTCGAACTCATTTACTTTCCTACTCTACAACTCTAATTCCACGTCTCGAGCTCCTCTATTTTCTAATTCCGCATCTCTAATTCACGTCTCGAGCGCCTCTATTTTCTTACTCCACACCTCTAATGCACGTCTAGAGCTCCTCTATTTTCTTACTCCACATCTCTAATGCACGTCTAGAGCTCCTCTATTTTCTTACTCCACATCTCTAATGCACGTCTCGAGCTCCTCTGTTTTCCTTCTCCAGACTTCTTAGGCCCCAAACTCTTCTATCTTTAACTATTCAACTCAAATTGAAAGCTTTTAGTATTCACTTATCTTGCTGCAAAGCTTCCAACACTACAACTTCAACTTTTTCAGTTCTTACTGTTGACACGTAATTTTACTATTAGTACTAGCTCGCTAGACTCAAGTACATTCATAAAAATAAAGAAGTACTGAGATGAAATATGTCAGACGCATGTGAAGAATGAAGAAAAACGCTGTGAATAATGGCCTCTATGGAAAACACAAAGGAAGACTGGGTGGCCCAGAGCTAAGGTGTCGGCCTCTGGACAGGAATCTACCGGGTTCGAATCCCACAATCGACGGTGGGAATTTTTCACTTCGAATCAGTGGTTTCCTCGTGGCTTTAGCCTGGTCATTGGGAACCGGCCGCTCATAAACAGCAACATATTGGATATCCGTTGTGCAATCGCGCAGGTTAAACAATTCTTGGTAGTTACAAATAAAAAAAAAGAGTGTAGGTAAAAAATGCAGAAGACGAATGTGTGAGACCTAAAGGCGCAGATATCGTGGCTTTGTCGTAAACTAGCGATACAACGCGTTTGCGCCCACTTAAGGAGTGAATGCTAGAAAGCGGAAATGGAGAATGCACAAAGAGAGCTACTGATAACATGGTTTAATCATGAAGGATGACGATCGTGTGGAGAGGCGCTGAACATCACACTCCTCCATAACCCTCGATTTTGAGTGCTTTGTAACAGTTCAACTGTTGATCTTTTCTCGTGCCACGCCGTCTAACCATCCAGCATCTGTTTCCGTTTGTCTACCTCTATCTCTGCGACCTTCTGTTTTTCATGTTGTCACTCACCTCACAACCCTCACAAATCTCCACTGCCTGCTCATTTATGTTATCATCTTCCTCTCTTCATCTGCCTCTTTTAGTCTTTTAGGACATCCTCATAAAATTTCCTTGTCGTCCATATACCCAAAGCATCTTTCCAACTCCGCCCTCCCCCGCGCAAAAAAAGCGTTGTAAACTCTCGATGATGATAAATCAGAGTACCACTGAACTACGGAGAATAGCTGCCTGTTTGGCGGGGAACCTCCTGTCCACACGGCTCCTGGTGTGACAAGTAGGAACAAAGTTATATTTACACAAAACTCGATTCCTCGGGTCTTTGCTAGAGATATACAAGCAGGAGTACGCAAACAATAACGAAGATACTGGGATACATACCAGAATGAGAGGCAAATAATAGAAGAGCAAAAGACCCACACTATATCTCTCCTGTACGCTAAAAACAAACTAAGACGGAAGGAAGAAGAATATATTTATCTCCCATACGTTAAAAGACTCCAATATTAATGAGTTTACTCGAGAACACTTGAATACTTCCGTACCAATTATGTTTCGCATAATTACATTTTAAAAGTGCACACAGAAAGATTGACACGGGAGATACATTGCGGAAAGAGTCTTCAGCAAAGACAGGCACTTTGAAGAGGAATTGACGAAACGTTGGATGTAGAAGCAGGAAACGGTGATACATGATAATATCATCCTGGATTTTTTAATACTCCCATAGAATGTATGGAACTGACAAGCATTGATCCCATTTTTTTTTATTAAACACCGGGCTCGTAGTTTATACCCTCACTGGCTTTGTTTGAGCAAGCAGAAATGTTAGACATTATAGTGAAGGAAAGCAAAAAAAAAAAAAAAAAAAAGGACTCAACTTTAATAGCACAAAAAAAACAAAAACAGAAGTAATGGTAGCAACAAAGAAAATCACTGATTACACAATAAAGACAGGTGGAACAATATTAAAACTGGTAAATTAATTTAAATATTTGGGAACTTTGTTAACCTCAGAGGATAGATGTACAGAAGAGGAGAGTTGCAGAATGACTCAGGCAAAAGCAGCTTTCCAAAAAATTAGGAGGATACTGTGCAATCCATTTTTAAAAATAGAAACAAGAAAAAGAGTTCTTAAATGTTATATAGAGTCAGTCTTAACATATTAATGTGAATTATGGACAATAGGACAACAGACAAGAAAATCACTACAGGCTGTAGAAATGTGGTTTAACAGAAGAATGTTGAGAATACCATGGGCAGCTAAGAAGAGTAACGAAAACGTACTGAAAGAGGTCAAATAAAAAAGAGAGCTAATTTCCAATATTAGGAAAAAACAATCATCATTTTTTTGGCCATATAATGAGAAGGGAACGGCTGGAATATATTGTAACAACTGGGAAAATTGAGGGATGAAGAGATAGAGGGAAGCAAAGAGAAAAAATACCAGACAGCTTAAGAGAATGGCTTGGCAGAAGGTGAACAACAGAAATGATAAATAACTGTCGAGATCGAAAGTTGTGGTGAGACATGATCACCTACGCCAGTGGCTTGGTACTTGATGATGAGCTTTGTGTGGAGCTTGATCTTAGGTGAGGTGGTGCACACTTGGCGTGAAAATATAAATAGTTATATAGGGCACAGGACTTCCACAGCAATGAATGCACGTCACTCCTTCGGGTGAAAGAGACGGGAGTTAAGATGGGCGCAGCCAGCAACGAGAAACTTATTGGGCGTATATGAAGACTTATCAACCAACACAGAACTGGAGTCGTCAGTGGCTGGACACTGCAGGCCATGCTGAGGATGGGGGATCTGAGCACCTATGGGCATGCTCGAAGTGCAATGATGATGATCCGCTAATAACTCATTATAAATAGTTCTATATGAAGTATACCGAAAGTATGGGGGGGAAGGAGCGACTTAATTAATTTAAGCAGAGCGGGAGAGTAATGTCTACAAGAACAAAAAAAACATGGGAGATTAGATTGAATGGAGCAGTGGCGTATACTGGTTTTGGTGTCTGGGTTACCGCTGACATAAGAAATAAACACATACATTATATTCAGTAGGCTAACATTAAGTAATATTTGCTAATGACATCACTACATTTTAAAATTACTTACTTTTGTATATATAAATTCTATCCGTCTTGTTTGGGACGAAAATGTCTCGATGACTTTGTCATTCAAAGTACTGTTGAATTGATTTCTAAGCTTATCAATAGAGCTTATTGAGATCTCTGTGTTATGTGTAGATGCTTGCTCTGCCATCATATCGTCGGCAGTAATGAACAAGAAATAATAAAAGTTCGTTATGAAGTTATAAATGAATAAGCTATATATATATATATATATTTAAATCAACATAATTTAAAACTTGAAGTTCAACAAAATTATATATACCAAAAGGAATGTAAGAATTTAATATAAAACTGTTTGATAATACACAACATTCGCGTACGGTAAAAATAAAAACTTCACAGTTTTTGTTTATAAACCGATAGCTAGTGGCACTACTGCTTCATGATAGTTGACATGCCTAGGTACCTAATTTTGTTAATTAGTTATAAATAGTTAAGGACGTTCCGGTAATCAGACAGTTTCACTTTCACTTTATAACGCTTCTAATTGGCTAGAGCTAAAGATAACCCTTGAAACCGCATTAACGTAGAGGTAACTTCCTCCCGTATTATTTTGACTCGCCTTTTTGAATGTCAAGGTCGTTTAATTATTAGTGGCGAGAGATAAAAAATGTACCAGCGGTATCAATGTACTATATATAGAGTCTGTCTCATTCACAAACGTTATAGTGGCCAGAGGAAAACCTTGCTTTAACAAATGCAAACCGAAGCAAATAAATCATATTGGCCTATGAAATGTGTAATAGAATATTAGAAAATTTGTAATATAATTATACAAAAAAAAAAAATAAAAAAAAAATTATCATTTCCTTTTGTATTTCGTTAATATGTTTAGGCTACCGGCGGTAGCTGCGGTAGCATAGAGAATACGCCACTGGAATGGAGCAGCATCAAGATTTTTTTTGAATGAAACAGGTCAAGATTTTTTTTTTCTTCGTTCGCCAGCTTTTTTTTTCTTACCTCTGACGAAGCCCCTAGAGACTAGGAACTAAATTTTGCATGTTAATCCATTTTTACCTGGCAGCCTGTGCACAGGGGTCCCTAACCGCACAGGCAGATAACTCCGACTTCGGAGGTACTCATATTTTTTCCGTCGACGAGTAATTGACGTTTCAAGCCGAGCCTCGCTGCTGAGACCAGGGGTGGTTGCCGCAGAGAGAAATCATAAATAAAAATCCCAACCGGTACAACCAGGATTTGAACTCACAACCTCTCTGTCTCGAGGCAAGACGCCGGCCAAACAGTCAACAGTTTAAAATAACTTGACACAGTAATATCTGTCATTCGTCTAACACATTCCTGGCATGCAGTTTAGCTGAAGGATTATTATTATGTCGTGTTGTGGTGTGCAAATCATACGGCGTGAGATAAACGCTAATTTCGTTAAAAATGTAACCGCCACGTTAATGCTAATTATAGAGTATAATCGCGCATGCGCATCGCGCTTAACACGAAAGCAGGAAACAGATTGTGTGAATGTGTGTGTTCAGCTATATAGGGAGTTTAACTTGCAACAGAACGCAGCATTTTTGAAAGAACTGGTTTTTGCCACTAAACACCTTCAGAGTTAAACTATCTTGTAAGAACTCATAGAACTTTTACCAACACATTGTTCTATTATCCTGTAAGAACTCATAGAACTTGTACCAACACATTGTTCTATTATCCTGTAGGAACTCATAGAACTTGTATCAACACATTGTTCTATTATCCTGTAAGAACTCATAGAACTTGTATCAACACATTGTTCTATTATCCTGTAAGAACTCATAGAACTTGTACCAACACATTGTTCTATTATCCTGTAAGAACTCATAGAACTTGTACCAACACATTGTTCTATTATCCTGTAAGAACTCATAGAACTTGTACCAACACATTGTTCTATTATCCTGTAAGAACTCATAGAACCTGTACCAACACATTGTTCTATTATCCTGTAAGAACTCATAGAACTTGTACCAACACTCACGAGCAACAACCGCATTGTCTAGTCATGAATATTCCGAGCGATAATTATTCACACAACTTGAGCAGGGCTGTCAGGTATAGTAATAGATGTGTGTCGATCACTCGGCGAGAAGTGGCTAGAGAATCTCAAAGTAAGCCCTAGAATCGGAAACAGGAAGGAAGAAAAAGAGTCGGACATCGAGAGACACTGAGAAGAACACTAACAAGAGAGGCAAGGACCGCATCGACTACATTGTTCAGAGTGAGAAGCTCGCCCAGAATAAAGATAAAGGCGAGGTTCACGAGATTTTTGCCCCACGGAACTGGAAGATTGACGACGACGACGACGATATAAAAAATATAACCCAGAGTTCAATAAAGTAAGGCAGGTTGTCACTGAGAAAAATATAACCCAGAGTTCAATAAAGTAAGGCAGGTTGTCACTGAGAAAAATATAACACAGAGTTCAATAAAGTAAGGCAGGTTGTCACTGAGAAACATATAACACAGAGTTCAATAAAGTAAGGCAGGTTGTCACTGAGAAAAATATAACACAGAGTTCAATAAAGTAAGGCAGGTTGTCACTGAGAAAAATATAACACAGAGTTCAATAAAGTAAGGCAGGTTGTCACTGAGAAAAATATAACCCAGAGTTCAATAATGTAAGGCAGGTTGTCACTGAGAAAAATATAACACAGAGTTCAATAAAGTAAGGCAGGTTGTCACTGAGAAAAATATAACCCAGAGTTCAATAATGTAAGGCAGGTTGTCACTGAGAAAAATATAACCCAGATTTCAATAATGTAAGGCAGGTTGTCACTGAGAAAAATATAACCCAGAGTTCAATAACGTAAGGCAGGTTGTCACTGAGAAAAATATAACCCAGAGTTCAATAACGTAAGGCAGGTTGTCACTGAGAAAAATATAACCCAGAGTTCAATAACGTAAGGCAGGTTGTCACCGAGAAACATATTACCCAGAGTTCAATAACGTAAGGCAGATTGTCACCGAGAAACATATAACCCAGAGTTCAATAACATAAGGCAGATTGTCACCGAGAAACATATAACCCAGAGTTCTATAACGTAAGGCAGATTGTCACTGAGAAACATAGAACCCAGAGTTCAATAACGTAAGGCAGGTTGTCACTGAGAAACATATAACCCAGAGTTCAATAACGTAAGGCAGATTGTCACCGAGAAACATATAACCCAGAGTTCAATAACGTAAGGCAGATTGTCACCGAGAAACATATAACCCAGAGTTCAATAACGTAAGGCAGGTTGTCACTGAGAAACATATAACCCAGAGTTTAATAACGTAAGGCAGATTGTCACTGAGAACGATTTCTTCTCTGCTTATCAGGTATATCATCGCGCGACCGCCTTTCCTCTCTTCATTATCAAATTACAATGCATTACAGTACCATTACATTTCATTACTTTTAGCTTACACTACATCTACAGTAGCTTGCATTATATTATCTATGATAAAATCAAATTTGATCTCAGAAATCGGCGAGACAGACAGTTGTTGCTGCATTCCTAAGATAGCCGCGAGGAGTTATTTCTCTTGCATCCCATATGTCAGAAACGAGTTACCTCCCCTATAATCATTATAATGCTGCATTTGTTGGTGGGAACATTAGCTCCCCTTACTTATATTGACTGGGGAAAGTAATAACATATGAGTCTAAACTATGTAGCATGTGTCCCTATATAAGATATAACACATATACACATATAACACATATAAGTAACATATAAAAGCTTGTGTGATCAACTCTCGGGGGAATATACCAGTTTTCATTTCGCTTCCCATTTGTCTGTGCCAAATTTTGAAAACTAAACACCATATGCTGTGCCACCACGATATGGACAGACTATGTTCTTTCCCTTATAATCTGATGGTTTACTCGGTGATTAACACCTTAGTCCATCACAGGAAGTGTAGCAGTGAGTACAGATTGTATGACACTATAGGTGAGCGATAGTAGAAGTCACGGGAACAGTGGTAGGAGTTTAACTCAGACATAAACATCGAGTTTCCCCGTGAAGAGGGAGTCGCGATAGCTCAGTGGTTAGGGAACTGGACTACCACGGACAAGGGGTAGGGTTCGATCCCAACCGACGGCTTCCGGGTTCACCTAGCCTTAAATGGGTACCGGATTTTTCCATACACCATATTTCCCTATACGCCACTTGGCGTGACGGGGGTACTCTTTTTTTTTTTTTTTTACTTCCCGTGAAGAGGTGAGAGACAATCAGGAAAGTAGGAAGAATGTAAAAAGATTTGTGATTGGCTGGAAGAGAAAGATATTAGTCAAAGCTACAAGTTAGGGAGAGAGTCTATAGCTTGTTTCATAACTCGTGCCCAACTTATAAAATAAATAGCTTTTTAACCGCTTGTTCTAAGTTGTTCAAAATTTGCATGTAAAGTTATAATGATTAGAACCCAACAGGGAATTAATTTCATTAAAAAAAACCATTGGTTATTATTGTTGCTTATTTGATTTATATAAATTTATAACGACCCATTGATGTAGTCAAAACTTAATGTGTACAGTATTTTAAACTAAAAATAGCGAGTAAAAATCCATACACGGTGAAATTGACGTGTTTGCACGCTTACCCCGTGGTTTTTTTGACATAATTAGACACTTGAGAAATTGTGTGTTCCATTTCCGTTCATTCATAGGTGTAGACGTGGAACAATAACATTTATTATGAGTCTTAAAATGAAATTCTGCAGTTTACAAAACATCGCAATAAAAATGTATGACTATTTTTGCAAAGAGGCTAAACGAGGAAGATTATTTCATTCTTTAGAAAACCCTGAGAATAGGACAAGACACATTTTGGATTTATCTAAACGGTCATTTAATCGCTGGATTCAAGCACGTGACCGTCAATGTTCAAAATATACAAAATCACAAGGAAGAGCAAAAATGTTGGATTATTTCGACAGTGAACTTATTAGAAGTGAAATTCGCAAAATGTTGGGTATGAATGAAACTGTTACAATAAGAAAATTTAAAATTTCGCTGAAAAAGAACAACAGTATTGAAATATCAAAGTCTACATTATGGAGGAATGTGAGAGCTGCAGGTTTTACATTCAGAAAGTATTCCAATGGACGAAACATCATCTGTGAGAAGCCACATATAGTAGTCATGAGAAGCAAGTACTTACGTGAAGTAAAAGAGGTGCGCAAGCAAGGTTATGATATTGTGTACTTGGATGAAACATGGATCAATGCTCACCACACTAACCAAAGGGAATGGCAGTCATCAGATGAAAAGATTAAGAGATTAATACTTAGCAGCAAAGGACAGCGCTTGATAATTGCTCATGCAGGTAGTCGACAACATGGACTAATACAGAATGCAGAGCTCATTTTTCTTTCAAAATCCATAGACAATCGGGATTATCACTCTAAGACGAATGGTCACATATTTAGACATTGGATTGAAAATTCTGTTCTCCCATCACTAGATCGACCATCTTGCCTAATAATGGACAATGCAGCGTACCACAACATTGTTGCACTTGAAGATAAAGTCCCGACGTCATCCAGTACAAAAGATGCTATTAAGATATGGCTCACAAAGGAGCACATACAATTTAATAACATGTACTTAAAACCTGAATTACTATCTCTAGTAAAGCAAAAACAGAGGACAAAGATTTTTCAAATAGATAAGATTATCCAAGAGCACGGTCATATAAGTTTGAGGCTGCCACCTTACCATGCTCATTTAAATCCAATAGAACTAATCTGGGCAAAATTAAAAGGACAAGTGGCAGATGAAAATACAACATTCAAAATATGCGATGTAAAGACTCTTGCTAATCTCGCTTTATTAAATATAGACAAAGATTATTGAGCTAAATGTGAAGAACACGTCTTAAAACAGGAAGAGGAATATTGGAAAAATGATGGTTTGTGGAATGTTCAACCCCAAACAGTTATTAATCTTTTAGACTCGTCTGATTCAGAATGAAAGTATATAGCCCCCACAATGTTGGCCCCTATATTACCTTAAATTAGTTCAACAAACGGTCCTTTTCAGGACCACACAACTATGAAAATTGGACATACAGGTATACCTTGATATTATCGTCCGTCCTCGAACTGAGAAGACAATAATTCTCCTGGTATTTCCCCATTACGGCCACGCCTTTACCTAGTGAAAATTAATCATAGACCAGCAACTACGGTAAGTAAAAAAAAGTAAAGTACCCCCGGTCACGCCAAGTGGCGTATAGGGAAATATGGTGTTAGTGACCCTATATTTTACAGACCTTCAGCACATGATTTTTGGGGTAATGTGGTCGGTATTACGCCCATGCTGCTTTACTTTCCCAGAAAAAATCCGGTACCCATTTAAGGCTGGGTGAACCCGGAGCCGTCGGTTGGGATCGAACCCTACCCCTTGTCCGTAGTAGTCCAGTTCACTAACCACTGAGCTATCGCGGCTCCCACTAATTTTTAGGGAATTAGTAAAACCCAGGTGTCCTCGCCAGGGTACGAACCCCGGCTGTTGCCATGGTAAGCCAACCACCTCGATTGCGCTAACCGGACACCCTAGCAACTACGGTAATTTCTATTATTTAGGGGTTCACAATTTACAATTTTGACAAACATCAAAGAAATTCGCCGCTTTAAGAAAACTGCAGCTGCAAGATATTTGTTAAATATACATTTAAAGGGTCTTTTGCATTCTAATAACATTTGGAAAATTTCAACAGTTTTTAACAAACGGTTTCTGAGCAATAGCGTTTTGAAGTTGGGCAAGTGATTTGAAACGAGCTATAGATACGACACTTACTCAAGGCGGACGGCTTGTGAGCCGGTACCGTAGAGTGGTAGCCATGTTAGGTTTACCAGTTTTTTTTAGTTGTTACAGGTTGACAGTTGGGCAAGCCAGAGCTGGCATATTTTGCTCAGTGTTCCAATGAAGCTGTGTAAATAGTTTATGCTCAAGTAGATAGACCTGAGCGCAAATGTTTTAGGGAGGCAATCATAAAACATCCACAGTGTTAGTGTTAAGTGTTCTAGTGAGTTTGTGAAACAACGAGTCGACTATGTGAATATATGAGTTAAGAATTAGTCATGGTTAGATCGACGGCTCTATGTTAAACCAAAGACAATTATATGAATTAGCGTTATGAGCCGATACAGTCAGATTGAGAGGAATGCTTCCTGTATGGACAGTGAGTGAACGAAAGTAATAGGGGCACATTTTGTACGCCCCAGGTCTGACAATTATTAGTACACGTGAGCAGCCGAGAACCAGGTTGTTGGCTGAATGTTAAAATGTTGTTCAGTGAGAGACTATTCATGAATAAATTTGAGTTTGTTGTTTTAAGCTTAGATTTCCTTTGACTCGCACAATCTCGTCAGTGTTTATATGTTTGTGGCCTAGCGACGAACGAAACCTGTAGCGGGCTAAGCAAGCTCTGGTCCTCAGAAGTCAGTGAGGATATTATATCATAACCATGAACGCGAAGTACATTAATTACGGAGTTCACGATGGACACGAAGTGCGTGTCCTTGCCATTCATGAGCTGCCGTCTCAGTCACGTTGGAGGCAGTTAGTCAATAAGCAAATCACGAGTCCAGTCAAGCAAGCTCGGTCAGGGGCCGACACGGTTGCAGAATCTTAGCAGCCAGTGAAAGACGTTCACAGAACAGAATCTTAGCAGTCAGTGCCAGACGTTCACAGAACAGAATCTTAGCAGTCAGTGCCAGGCGTTCACAGAACAGAATCTTAGCAGTCAGTGCCAGACGTTCACAGAACAGAATCTTAGCAGTCAGTGCCAGACGTTCACAGAACAGAATCTTAGCAGTCAGTGCCAGGCGTTCACAGAACAGAATCTTAGCAGTCAGTGCCAGGCGTTCACAGAACAGAATCTTAGCAGTCAGTGCCAGGCGTTCACAGAACAGAATCTTAGCAGTCAGTGCCAGGCGTTCACAGAACAGAATCTTAGCAGTCAGTGCCAGGCGTTCACAGAACAGCTTCAGAACGTTCACAGTCGGAAGAACATTTTCTTGACATTTCATCGGAAAGTAAAGGTGTTTCACGCAGGGCTGTTTCTGAGGCTGGTTAACACGTGAGGTCACACCAGAAACATATTACACATTTTATTGGTCCACTTTAATCTTTTACTCTGCTTCACCTCATTTACTATGTGTTTTACCTTCTCAGATGACCATTGCTAGTCTTGTGTGTCCAAAATGTGTCTTGGTCGGATTGTGTTTAATTGTTCCTTATTAATTTGTGACTGCTTCCAGTTATCATTATATAGTGGATGTCGCGACTGCGATGACGTCAGTTTTTGACTGCTTCATGTTATTATTATTTAGGGGATGTCCCGACTGCGATGACGTCAGTTTTTGACTGCTTCATATTATTATTATTTAGGGGATGTCCCGACTGCGATGACGTCAGTTTTTGACTGCTTCATGTTATTATTATTATTTAGGGGATGTCTCGACTGCGATGACGTCAGTTTTTGACTGCTTCATGTTATTATTATTATGGGGATTTCCCGACTGCGATGACGTCAGTTTTTGACTGCTTCATGTTATTATTATTTAGGGGATGTCCCGACTGCGATGACGTCAGTTTTTGACTGCTTCATGTTATTATTATTATTTAGGGGATGTCTCGACTGCGATGACGTCAGTTTTTGACTGCTTCATGTTATTATTATTTAGGGGATGTCCCGACTGCGATGACGTCAGTTTTTGACTGCTTCATGTTATTATTTAGGGGATGTCCCGACTGCGATGACGCCAGTTTTTGACTGCTTCATGTTATTATTTAGGGGATGTCTCGACTGCGATGACGTCAGTTTTTGACTGCTTCATGTTATTATTTGGGGGATGTCTCGACTGCGATGACGCCAGTTTTTGACTGCTTCATGTTATTATTTAGGGGATGTCTCGACTGCGATGACGTCAGTTTTTGACTGCTTCATGTTATTATTATTTAGGGGATGTCTCGACTGCGGTGACGTCAGTTTTTGACTGCTTCATGTTATTATTATTTAGGGGATGTCCCGACTGCGATGACGCCAGTTTTTGACTGCTTCATGTTATTATTATTTAGGGGATGTCCCGACTGCGATGACGTCAGTTTTTGACTGCTTCATGTTATTATTATTTAGGGGATGTCCCGACTGCGATGACGCCAGTTTTTGACTGCTTCATGTTATTATTATTTAGGGGATGTCTCGACTGCGATGACGTCAGTTTTTGACTGCTTCATATTATTATTATTTAGGGGATGTCCCGACTGCGATGACGTCAGTTTTTGACTGCTTCATGTTATTATTTAGGGGATGTCCCGACTGCGGTGACGCCAGTTTTTGACTGTTTCATGTTATTATTTAGGGGATGTCTCGACTGCGATGACGCCAGTTTTTGACTGTTTCATGTTATTATTTAGGGGATGTCTCGACTGCGGTGACGTCAGTTTTTGACTGCTTCATGTTATTATTATTTAGGGGATGTCCCGACTGCGATGACGCCAGTTTTTGACTGCTTCATGTTATTATTATTTAGGGGATGTCTCGACTGCGATGACGCCAGTTTTTGACTGCTTCATGTTATTATTTAGGGGATGTCCCGACTGCGATGACGCCAGTTTTTGACTGCTTCATATTATTATTTAGGGGATGTCCCGACTGCGGTGACGCCAGTTTTTGACTGCTTCATGTTATTATTATTTAGGGGATGTCTCGACTGCGATGACGCCAGTTTTTGACTGCTTCATGTTATTATTTAGGGGATGTCCCGACTGCGATGACGCCAGTTTTTGACTGCTTCATGTTATTATTTAGGGGATGTCCCGACTGCGATGACGCCAGTTTTTGACTGCTTCATGTTATTATTTAGGGGATGTCCCGACTGCGATGACGTCAGTTTTTGACTGCTTCATGTTATTATTTAGGGGATGTCTCGACTGCGATGACGCCAGTCCGCTTGAAGTAAGTGAAGATCTCATTACTTGTTTTCTCATTGTCAGCCATTTCTTTTCATTCTTCTTTAAATCAACACTTAAAGGGCTTCAGTTTTCTTTTTAGTGTTTATGTTTTTACTACCTATAGAAAGTCTTCATCACAACTCATGACCACTTATTCATTTCTATGTTTAGTTTTGATACCATTTGCTTGAGAAAGCAGAACAGCACGGGCCAAAGTAACATTTTTGAAAACGAAAAATATATCGTGCAACAAGTTTATGTCAATAGAAGTCAGAAAGAGAGTTCTTCGGTACTATATAGAGCCAATCATGACCTATAGAAGTGAATCATGGACAATAAACAATCAAATTAAAAGACGAATAGAGACCACATTGATGGGATTTCTCAGAAGACTGTTGAGTGGAAAGCTGAA
This sequence comes from Megaustenia siamemsis, assembly GCA_032433765.1. Taxonomy (NCBI): domain Eukaryota; kingdom Metazoa; phylum Mollusca; class Gastropoda; order Stylommatophora; family Ariophantidae; genus Megaustenia; species Megaustenia siamemsis. The sequence continues at coordinate 30,674,612 of JAVIAB010000047.1, forward strand.
TAAAAAACGAGGAAATTCTATAAGAGACAAACACAAAAATATAGCTCCTAAAAGATATCAGAAAGAAACAATCGATATTTTTCTGGCACATCATGTTCTTTCCTTCGTTCTGGCGTTCACGCGATGACGACTAAACAAATTGATTCTCCCTTTCGTCATCCGTCCTTAGAAGGACGTTAATTGAGCGTAGATGGGTTGCGTTTTTGTCAGCAGTAGAACTGTGATATTCTTGCCATTCGGCCCAACACATCCGACTTCAGCACGGAAATTGTGAGTGTCTTGTTTCCTTCCCTCTTCGATCCCTAATCGTTTGGCCAGAATAGAGCGATTAGTCTGTTTCTAGAGGCACCGCAGAGAGGTGGAGTAGGGTCTGAATGATTCTGGTTCACCGATTCTGACGCAAGCATTCAACTATGAGTTGCTGATAGCTTTCAGCTCTGCTGCTGTCAGGTGTTGTGACTTGTCATATGGTGACCTGACCCACTTTCATTACTGATGTCGATAATATGAATATCACGTTCTCCGTGAGATTCTTGTAGTTCTTTCAAGATAATCAGGAGGCACTTGTATCAAACTCATGTCACAGGAGGCACTTGTATCAAACTCATGTCACAGGAGGCACTTGCATCATACTCATGTCACATGAGACACTTGTATCAAACTCATGTCACATGAGGCACCTGTATCAAACTCATGTCACATGAGGCACTTGTATCAAAGTCATGTCACAGGAGGCACTTGTATCAAACTCATGTCACAGGAGGCACTTGTATCAAACTCATGTCACATGAGGCACTTGTATCAAACTAATGTCACATGAGGCACTTGTATCAAACTCATGTCACATGAGGCACTTGTATCAAACTCATGTCACATGAGGCACTTGTATCAAACTCATGTCACATGAGACACTTGTATCAAACTCCTGTCACAGGAGACACTTGTATCAAACTCCTGTCACAGGAGACACTTGTATCAAACTCCTGTCACAGGAGACACTTGTATCAAACTCCTGTCACAGGAGACACTTGTATCAAACTCATGTCACAAGAGACACTTGTATCAAACTCCTGTCACATGAGACACATATATCAAACTCATGTCATAGGACACACTTGTATCAACCTCATGTCACATGAGACACATATATCAAACTCATGTCATAGGACACACTTGTATCAAACTCATGTCACATGAGACACATATATCAAACTCATGTCATAGGACACACTTGTATCAAACTCCTGTCACATGAGACACATATATCAAACTCATGTCATAGGACACACTTGTATCAAACTCATGTCACATGAGACACATATATCAAACTCATGTCATAGGACACACTTGTATCAAACTCATGTCACATGAGACACATATATCAAACTCATGTCATAGGACACACTTGTATCAAACTCCTGTCACATGAGACACATATATCAAACTCATGTCACATGAGACACATATATCAACCTCATGTCACATGAGACACATATATCAACCTCATGTCACAGGATGCACTTGTATCAAACTAATGTCACATGAGGCACTTGTATCAAACTCATGTCACATGAGGCACTTGTATCAAACTCATGTCACATGAGGCACTTGTATCAAACTCATGTCACATGAGACACTTGTATCAAACTCCTGTCACAGGAGACACTTGTATCAAACTCCTGTCACAGGAGACACTTGTATCAAACTCCTGTCACAGGAGACACTTGTATCAAACTCATGTCATAGGACACACTTGTATCAAACTCATGTCACAGGACACACTTGTATCAACCTCATGTCACAGGACACACTTGTATCAAACTCATGTCACAAGAGACACTTGTATCAAACTCCTGTCACATGAGACACATATATCAAACTCATGTCATAGGACACACTTGTATCAACCTCATGTCACATGAGACACATATATCAAACTCATGTCATAGGACACACTTGTATCAAACTCATGTCACATGAGACACATATATCAAACTCATGTCATAGGACACACTTGTATCAAACTCCTGTCACATGAGACACATATATCAAACTCATGTCATAGGACACACTTGTATCAAACTCCTGTCACATGAGACACATATATCAAACTCATGTCATAGGACACACTTGTATCAAACTCATGTCACATGAGACACATATATCAAACTCATGTCATAGGACACACTTGTATCAAACTCCTGTCACATGAGACACATATATCAAACTCATGTCATAGGACACACTTGTATCAAACTCCTGTCACATGAGACACATATATCAAACTCATGTCACATGAGACACATATATCAACCTCATGTCACATGAGACACATATATCAAACTCATGTCATAGGACACACTTGTATCAAACTCATGTCACAGGACACACTTGTATCAACCTCATGTCACAGGACACACTTGTATCAAACTCATGTCACATGAGACACATATATCAAACTCATGTCATAGGACACACTTGTATCAAACTCATGTCACATGAGACACATATATCAAACTCATGTCATAGGACACACTTGTATCAAACTCCTGTCACATGAGACACATATATCAAACTCATGTCATAGGACACACTTGTATCAAACTCCTGTCACATGAGACACATATATCAAACTCATGTCACATGAGACACATATATCAACCTCATGTCACATGAGACACATATATCAAACTCATGTCATAGGACACACTTGTATCAAACTCATGTCACAGGACACACTTGTATCAACCTCATGTCACAGGACACACTTGTATCAACCTCATGTCACAGGACACACTTGTATCAACCTCATGTCACAGGACACACTTGTATCAACCTCATGTCACAGGACACACTTGTATCAACCTCATGTCACAGGATGCACTTGTATCAACCTCATGTCACAGGACACACTTGTATCAACCTCATGTCACAGGATGCACTTGTATCAACCTCATGTCACAGGATGCACTTGTATCAACCTCATGTCACAGGATGCACTTGTATCAACCTCATGTCACAGGATGCACTTGTATCAACCTCATGTCACAGGATGCACTTGTATCAACCTCATGTCACATGAGACACATATATCAACCTCATGTCACAGGATGCACTTGTATCAACCTCATGTCACATGAGACACATATATCAAACTCATGTCACATGAGACACATATATCAACCTCATGTCACAGGATGCACTTGAACTCAATCTCTGTAGACTTGACTTATCACGTTGTCAGTCTGCTATGACAGAAGCAAAGGAAGCAGGAGAGACAACAAAACAAGAAGGAATGTTTGTGTGCTGTTAATGATATTTTTAAACCGCCATTTGAATTCTGTTTATTTAATTTGTCTTGCATTTTCGGTCGACGGTTACTATCCAAATTAACTGTATTTATGAACTCTCAAAATTGCCCACATTTACTCTTTATTCATTTACATGTCTTATCTGTGCTTATGGCCTGTTCCGGTAACTTTAGCATTCTTTAAATGAGTTGTATGTGTATGATGTAATACTATATGTGCATGCTGAACAGAAAGAACACCGTCAAGCCATGTGATGTCTAAGGAATATGGTTTTATTAGTACTCATATTTTTTTTTATCGTTGGTATATTTTAAGGCAATGTGCCATCACAATGGCTGTGCCGTATTTCTTTCCCAGAAAAAAAAATTGTCTGGTACCAATTTGTATTTGCTTGTTTGTTTGCTTGTGTACGCCAACTTTATATCTCTAGCGTGGGATTGAATGTTGTTGTACGCCAACTTTATATCTCTACCGAGGGATTGAATGTTGTTGTACGCCAACTTTATATCTCTACCGAGGGATTGAATGTTGTTGTACGCCAACTTTATATCTCTACCGGGGGATTGAATGTTGTTGTACGCCAACTTTATATCTCTAGCGTGGGATTGAATGTTGTTGTACGCCAACTTTATATCTCTACCGAGGGATTGAATGTTGTTGTACGCCAACTTTATATCTCTAGCGTGGGATTGAATGTTGTTGTACGCCAACTTTATATCTCTAACGTGGGATTGAATGTTGTTGTACACCAACTGTATATCTCTAGCGTGGGATTGAATGTTGTTGTACGCCAACTTTATATCTCTAGCGTGGGATTGAATGTTGTTGTACGCCAACTTTATATCTCTAGCGTGGGATTGAATGTTGTTGTACGCCAACTTTATATCTCTAACGAGGGATTGAATGTTGTTGTACTCCAACTTTATATCTCTAGCGAGGGATTGAATGTTGTTGTACGCCAACTTTATATCTCTAGCGTGGGATTGAATGTTGTTGTACGCCAAATTTATATCCCTAGCGTGGGATTGAATGTTGTTGTACGCCAACATTATATCTCTAGCGTGGTCCCGAGGGATTGAATGTTGTTGTACGCCAACTTTATATCTCTAGCGTGGGATTGAATGTTGTTGTACGCCAACTTTATATCTCTAGCGTGGTCCCGAGGGATTGAATGGTGTTGTACGCCAACTTTATATCTCTAGCGTGGGATTGAATGTTGTTGTACGCCAACTTTATATCTCTAGCGTGGGATTGAATGTTGTTGTACGCCAAATTCATATCTCTAGCGTAGGATTGAATGTTGTTGTACACCAACTTTATATCTCTAACGTGGGATTGAATGTTGTTGTACGCCAACTTTATATCTCTAGCGTGGTCCCGAGGGATTGAATGGTGTTGTACGCCAACTTTATATCTCTAGCGTGGGATTGAATGTTGTTGTACGCCAAATTTATATCTCTAGCGTGGGATTGAATGTTGTTGTACGCCAACTTTATATATCTAGCGTGGGATTGAATGTTGTTGTACGCCAACTTTATATCTCTAGCGTGGGATTGAATGTTGTTGTACGCCAACTTTATATCTCTTGCGTGGTCCCGAGAGATTGAATGTTGTTGTACGCCAACTTTATATCTCTAGCGTGGGATTGAATGTTGTTGTACGCCAACTTTATATCTCAAGCGTGGTCCCGAGGGATTGAATTTTGTTGTACGCCAAATTTATATCTCTAGCGTGGGATTGAATGTTGTCGTGCGCCAACTTTATATCTCTAGCGTGGGATTGAATATTGTTGTATGACAACTTTATATCTCTAGCGTGGGATTGAATGTTGTTGTACGCCAACTTTATATCTCTAGCGTGAAATTGAATGTTGTTGTACGCCAACTTTATATCTCTAGCGTGGTCCCGAGGGATTGAATTTTGTTGTACACCAACTTTATATCTCTAGCGTGGGATTGAATGCTGTTGTACGCCAAATTTATATTTCTAGCGTGGTCCCGAGGGATTGAATGTTGTTGTACACCAACTTTATATCTCTAGCGTGGGATTGAATGTTGTTGTACGCCAACTTTATATCTCTAGCGTGGTCCCGAGGGATTGAATGTTGTTGTACGCCAAATTTATATCTCTACGTGGGATTGAATGTTGTTGTACGCCAACTTTATATCTCTAGCGTGGGATTGAATATTGTTGTACGCCAACTTTATATCTCTAGCGTGGGATTGAATGTTGTTGTACGCTAACTTTATATCTCTAGCGTGGGATTGAATGTTGTTGTACACCAACTTTATATCTCTATCGAGGGATTGAATGTTGTTGTACGCCAACTTTATATCTCTAGCGTAGCCTCGAGGGATTGAATGTTGTTGTACGCCAACTTTATATCTCTAGCGTGGAATTGAATGTTGTTGTACGCCAACTTTATATCTCTAGCGTGGGATTGAATGGTGTTGTACGCCAACTTTATATCTCTAGCGTAGCCTCGAGGGATTGAATGTTGTTGTACGCCAACTTTATATCTCTAGCGTGGTCTCGAGGGATTGAATGTTGTTGTACGCCAACTTTATATCTCTAGCGTGGGATTGAATGTTGTTGTACACCAACTTTATATCTCTAGCGTGGGATTGAATGTTGTTGTACACCAACTTTATATCTCTAGCGAGGGATTGAATGTTGTTGTACGCCAACTTTATATCTCTAGCGTGGGATTGAATGTTGTTGTACGCCAACTTTATATCTCTAGCGTAGCCTCGAGGGATTGAATTTTGTTGTACGCCAAATTTATATCTCTAGCGTGGGATTGAATGTTGTCGTGCGCCAACTTTATATCTCTAGCGTGGGATTGAATATTGTTGTACGCCAACTTTATATCTCTAGCGTGAAATTGAATGTTGTTGTACGCCAACTTTATATCTCTAGCGTGGTCCCGAGGGATTGAATTTTGTTGTACACCAACTTTATATCTCTAGCGTGGGATTGAATGCTGTTGTACGCCAAATTTATACCTCTAGCGTGGTCCCGAGGGATTGAATGTTGTTGTACACCAACTTTATATCTCTAGCGTGGGATTGAATGTTGTTGTACGCCAACTTTATATCTCTAGCGTGGTCCCGAGGGATTGAATGTTGTTGTACGCCAAATTTATATCTCTACGTGGGATTGAATGTTGTTGTACGCCAACTTTATATCTCTAGCGTGGGATTGAATATTGTTGTACGCCAACTTTATATCTCTAGCGTGGGATTGAATGTTGTTGTACGCTAACTTTATATCTCTAGCGTGGGATTGAATGTTGTTGTACGCCAACTTTATATCTCTACCGAGGGATTGAATGTTGTTGTACGCCAACTTTATATCTCTAGCGTGGGATTGAATGTTGTTGTACGCCAACTTTATATCTCTAGCGTAGCCTCGAGGGATTGAATGTTGTTGTACGCCAACTTTATATCTCTAGCGTGGTCTCGAGGGATTGAATGTTGTTGTACGCCAACTTTATATCTCTAGCGTGGGATTGAATGTTGTTGTACACCAACTTTATATCTCTAGCGAGGGATTGAATGTTGTTGTACGCCAACTTTATATCTCTAGCGTAGCCTCGAGGGATTGAATGTTGTTGTACGCCAACTTTATATCTCTAGCGTGGAATTGAATGTTGTTGTACGCCAACTTTATATCTCTAGCGTGGGATTGAATGTTGTTGTACGCCAACTTTATATCTCTAGTGTAGCCTCGAGGGATTGAATGTTGTTGTACGCCAACTTTATATCTCTAGCGTGGTCTCGAGGGATTGAATGTTGTTGTACGCCAACTTTATATCTCTAGCGTGGGATTGAATGTTGTTGTACACCAACTTTATATCTCTAGCGTGGGATTGAATGTTGTTGTACACCAACTTTATATCTCTAGCGAGGGATTGAATGTTGTTGTACGTCAACTTTATATCTCTAGCGTGGGATTGAATGTTGTTGTACGCCAACTTTATATCTCTAGCGTAGCCTCGAGGGATTGAATGTTGTTGTACGCCAACTTTATATCTCTAGCGTGGTCTCGAGGGATTGAATGTTGTTGTACGCCAACTTTATATCTCTAGCGTGGGATTGAATGTTGTTGTACACCAACTTTATATCTCTAGCGTGTGATTGAATGTTGTTGTACGCCAACTTTATACCTCTAGCGTAGTCCCGAGGGATTGAATGTTGTTGTACGCCAACTTTATATCTCTAGCGTAGTCCCGAGGGATTGATTGTTGCGTGAATATCACTTTTTCCTATACATGCAACCGTGAGCTCATATGTCCATCGCTATACAAGCAGATCTTCTCCGAATTGAACAGTACTATAATTTTCTTTTTTATTACCGAGAGTTTTTGACATATTTCTTGGCTATAAATTATTCCTAGCACTTTTGTCCTGACGGCGGTCATTTTTGGCTTCCTCGTTTCCATTTCCAATTGCCAAGGATTCTTTAACGTGCCAAGAGCGCACACGAGACCTCCTATTTTTGTGGTTTTCCGAGAGGGCTAGACGTCGGAGCTCACCATTTAGAGACCGGAGGTGGGCAAAGCCACGAATTCGAAGTGACAAATACCCACCCACGTGGTGTGATTATCCAGAATATTAACCGGGACCTCCTTGTTCAGAGGACCATCCAGGTTCCCCCTCACCCCTTTCCCTGACACTCATTTAAGAGCGGGAAATGAGAAGATGGGTTCGATCCTGCTTAGGACCATATATTGTTCTTTGTTTTTTTTTCTGCTGTTCATTATTTGTCATTTTTTTCGAGTGCTGTAAACATACCTCTTCCTCTGAATTGATTCACTGATTATCGCCTCGGAAGTTTCCCTCTATAATAATATTCATTTATTATTATTTGCCTCCAGCCTAAACCACTGGAAACTACTATTCGTGCTGTTTCGTCCTAAATGTTTGTCTGCAACGCAAGTATTCAGCCCTACCCTATCCGGTAGATACTTGTCTTAACAGGAAAAAATACAGATACACTATGTATTTCCGAGCTGTGATCGCGGCCTTATGTTATAGTCATGAGAACACCTGCGCGAAAGACACTGCCTACGAAGCTAATTTTTTAGTTAGCTGAGTGGCAGTGTTCCCTAGCGTTTTGCTTTTCGTGGCAAGGCACTGTGTCATTGAGTACGGGTTCGATCCTGCTTTGGTCCCTATTATTTTCTGTTGTTGATTCATCATCATCATTGAGTGCCGTCTCCGCAGCGAAGGTTGGCTACCATGGAGCGCCATTCTGCTCTATCTCTTGCTTTGATGGTGCAAGTTGTCATCGGTTGATTTGTCCATCTTTTGATGTTACTCGTCCATGTTAATCTTGGTCTGCCTCTGCCTCTTTTACCTTGTATTTCCCCTCCAGGATCACTTTCAGTAGGCTGTTGTGTCTTTTAACATGGCCCAAGAATCGCATTTGTCTTGTTCTAATTGTGTTCAGAAGTTCTCTTTTCATTTTTAGTCGTTTTAAGACTTCATCGTTTGTTTTCTTTTCCTTCCATCCAATTCTACCTATTCTTCTATATATCCACATTTCAAAGGCTTCAATTCTCTGTTCTGTTTTCTTGTCTAATGTCCATGTCTCGGCACCATATAGAAATATTAAGAAGATGTAACATTTTGCTATTCTTAGTTTTAGCTCTGGTGTTATTTGTTTTGATGTTAGTATGTCCTTCATGACATTAAAATTACTTTTTGCCATATTGTTGATTATTTGTCAATTTTTCCGAGCGCTGTAAACATACCTCTTCCTCTGAATTGATTCGCTGATTATCGCCACGGAAGTTTCCCTCTAGAACAATATTCATTTATTATTATTTGTCTCCAGATTGAGATCGCACCCAACCTCCTGTACTCAGTAGACCCGTTCACAAACATCTCTCCCACCGCAGCTTAAATGCCCTGCTATAAATAGGTCCAAGTTCAACGCTACAGGGACTTTTCTGAATAGGATGTTTCTCCTAGACGACATGATTTCGCCCGTTATGTCCTGCTTTTTAACTGTTTGTCCTGTATCCGGCTAGGCACGTGACGTACTAAATAAAGTAGTAAAATAGTGGCCGCTCTACCACGTTCTGCTTTTTTATAGGAAAAAAAAAACATTTCTTTCCGTCCAGCTTTCCTTTTTTACCACATGGTAAGTCTATGTTAGTGTCCACGTATTCTTTCGTCAATGTTCGACGGCACATTTTGTGGATGTTGTTATCGACGCTACCGACCCAGAAAAAAAATGTCCCGGTAAGCATGATCATGAGATGGGTGTGTCGCAAATTTGTGTGGGTCAGAAAGAATTTTTGACATTTCAGAATGAACTCCGGGGGCTTTTTGGTCAGTGGTCAGCGCTCTAATCACTCAGTCACCTCGTCTTTTTCATGTATATAATCAAATACATGAAAAACATCAGAAAGAAAGAATCAACATGTTTTGGGCACATCATGAGAAGAGGAAAGTTGGAATACTTGGTTACAACTGGCAAAATAAAAGGAAAGAGAGATAGTGGACAACAAAGAGAGAAAATACTGGATAGCTTGGTGTCATGGCATGGAAAACGGTCAACAACAGAACTAATAGGATGCGCTGTGGATAGAAGATTGTGGAATGGACATGATCGCCTGCGCCAACCGGTACGGCACATGATGATGATGATGAATCAGACACATACATACACATATAAACATATATACATATATACATATATACACACACTAGTATACAAACAAACCCAATCACACGCACAAGCGTGCCTTTTTCACAGAAATAATCTAGTGCATATAAACTAGTACACAAGCAAACCCAGCCACACACACATAAACTCTGCATAACAAAGCACACATACATTTTTAGAACCTTTTACACGTTGTTGACTCTCCCACACATACAAACCCAGTCAAGACTCTATGAAACGAACACATAAACAAACTCAACCAGATGCATACGCTCAATTAAAATATTTCATAAACAAACCGAATCTCGCCAAAACTATGAATTAAGCAAACACACAAATACAAACTCATCATTAAACAAGCACACACAAACAAACCTAATCACATACAAACTCTGCGAAACAAACACACCAACAAAACTCTACCACCCTCGAACTCTACACGAAACAAACATACAAACAAACTCTACCACCCTCGAACTCTACACGAAGCAAACATACAAACAAGCTCTACCACCCTCGAACTCTACACGAAACAAACATACAAACAAACTCTACCCCCTGGAACTCTACACGAAACAAACATACAAACAAACTCTACCACCCTTGAACTCTACACGAAACAAACATACAAACAAACTCTACCACCCTCGAACTCTACACGAAACAAACATACAAACAAACTCTACCACCCTTGAACTCTACACGAAACAAACATACAAACAAACTCTACCACCCTCGAACTCTACACGAAACAAACATACAAACAAACTCTACCACCCTTGAACTCTACACGAAACAAATATACAAACAAACTCTACCACCCTCGAACTCTACACGAAAGAAACATACAAACAAAACAAGCGCCAAACATATGCCCTCTATAAGTGTAACCCAACAAGCCTCACCTAATAAAAAAAAAACACATCACATGAATACCTGGTCCATCTGTTCGCCACATGATCTCCTGTTTACATTCCGTATGTTCCAGGCTTTGGTTTCAATATTAAAACAAATGTGACAAAAAATGTTCATCCTGCAGACGAAAGTGTTAATGGGATGAAGATATCAGCGGATGAGGCGATAAATTATTCCAGATACGGACGGACAGATGGAGAAGATTATATTAAAGAGCGAGAGAGAAGGAGAGAGAGAGAGGGAGAGAGAGAGAGAGAGAGAGAGAGAGAGAGAGAGAGAGAGAGAGAGAGAGAGAGATAGCGAAACAAATATAAACATTTGGCGGGCTGATACGTTTAGAAAACTTGGAGGTAAGGATTCTTTCATCCAAGTCTAGGAACCATATACAATATGGTGTCAGAGTCCATGTTTTTGAAGGACAAACCACATATTTTATGAGTGAATAGACCGTCCTACTTTTCCAGGAGAAATACCCGGTACCCATTTTCAATGGTTAGATTCTTCTTCATCATCATCATCATCATCATCATCATCATCATCTTCTTCTACTTCTTCTTATTCAGCATTCATTTCCCTATGCCCAGCGTGTTATACAGAAAGTCGAGTCGCCTATGAATTTAGTCATTAGCAGGAGTTCCTCATACCCCATAGTGTGTCTACACATTGTCTTAAGGCCAACATTCAGACATCTCTGTACAGTTCACATTTTTGAAGGACGTGTTCTGGATCATATAATCTGTATGTAATTAAACTTGATAGCCCATTGTAAATTTCAATGGCGTTAATATGGTAATTGATATTTCTCCTTCTATCTCTTGTAACTTTTATCTTTCGTTTTTTTTTATAGGTTGCCTCGTTCTTTCTTTAGCACATCTTGAAGATTAGCGCACATAAAGAGCATCCATTGCATCATGAGCTCGAAACAGGGAAGGGTGTCAGGCCAAAAATTAGGCAAATCATCGGTGGGCCGAATAGAAGATGTCATCAAACAGGTATGTGGGCTTACCAACATCAACGCTGGCGAGTAGTGGATACCGGTGCATACGTCATTCAAGGGGACATTCTCGTGTATTGTCACACTGGACAGGAAATGTAAGGAACAGAATTCAGTCGTGGTCAATGCGGAGGCCAACGGTCTCAACTGGGATAACACCGATGAGAAAGATGCAGTCATCTATACAGACGGATCTGTAAGACGACACCAAAGAAATACATGGGCATTTACAGGACGCTCGGCAGGCAGAATAGTCAAGGAAGACAGTGGTGCATACGTTATGACCATGAGTAGCATGACGATGGAGGTGATGGCTGTGACCAAGGCATTCATCTGGCTGGAGTCACAAGAATACACCCACTCCTGTATGCTGAGTGTTTCGATGAGCATGATAAGACAAATGGAGGCGGGATCTGTACATATGCAGTGGATAGAGTCATTGCAGAAGTAAAAAATACGTAAGGTCATCTTTGTCTACGTCCCAGGACATGCTGGAGTACGGGGAAATGAAAGGGTGGACAAGTTGGCTAACTGCGCTATTGTTGAGGACGGTCAACCAATGGATCGGGCGGACATCATCAATGCCCTGCGGGAAGTTGGAAGGACACAGGACTTCGATAATCATGAGTTCACGTCACTCATTCGGATGAAAGAGATGGGAGTTAAGATGGGCACAGCCAGAAACGAGAAACTTAGTGGGCGTGTAAGAAGACTAATCAACCAACATAGAACTGGAGTCGTCAGTCGCTGGACACTTCTAGACTTGCTGAGGAGGGGATCTGAGCACCTATGGACATGTTCGGAGTGCAATGATGATGACCCGCTAATAACTCAATCCGTACGTTCCCTCTTTTACATCCTTAAAACCTTTGCCTTTCGTAGGGATAATCGACAAACGAAGGTGTTTGGTAGCACCATGATATATTTTTTAGTGAACTATTTTCCCTTCTTCGAAAATTCTTGAAGCGAAGTCGAGAGGGGGATAGTGCGACTGGATTAAGCACTAACTCCATATTCTGTGCACAGGCAGAGTAGGCAAAGTCAAGTGAGGAAGAAAGTACCAATGTGTAAACTTGGCACATGGAACGTTAGACCATTGGACTTGTTAAAGTTAACACACCGAAAGAAGGGCAAATTAGAATAACAACCCTCATAGACAAAGAACTAAATAGGCAACAGGACGCTATTGCAGCACTCCAAGAAACAAAGATGGAAAACCCTGTGGATCAGTGGACCTGACTTGTTCATTCTGTGACCGTGTATTTGTCAAATATTGGTAGAATCAGCCACGAGAGAAGCTGCTCGACAAAATCAAAACCTCAACACAAAACAATAACCTCCACTAAACCGTCTGACGAGAGGTAGGTTCGATCCCAACCGACGGCTCCGGTTCACCCAGCCTTTAATGGGTACAGGATTTTTTTTATGGGAAAGTAAAGCAGCACGTGCGTAATACCGACCACATTACCCAAAAATCATGTGCCGAAGGTCTGTAAAATGTATGGTCATTAACACCATATTCCCTTGACGCCACTTAGCGTGACGGAGGTACTTTACTTACTGTTTAAACCGTCTGTCAAGACGAAAAGAGTCAAACATTTTACAGCACTGTGAACCCAGTTCACACGTATACAATGCTCTAGGATTACAACATCACTATAAGTCAATACAAGCTGACGATCTGCATGACCCCTTGAATCATTCACTCCTAGAAATATGAACATATGCACGGCCATTTCTTAGTCACCAACCTGCTGTCACAATATCTTAACATGTCTTTTCTTTACGCCGACACATTCCGGTGGCCACTCCTTGCTGACCTTGTCAATGTCTTTCCGCCTACACTGTCAAGTCTTCTATCCTTGACCTGTTTTGCAGCGAATCTATTTTAAGTCCAGGGCAACATTAATTGTCTCCTGCACTGCTACATGTCCACTTGCTTGACATATACATTATTGGTATATAGTCCGTTGCATTCCGTATGGGTGGGCGTTCAATCTACTGTGTCCGGATAGAAGTTGGAAGATCGTGGTCTGAAGTCAATTTTAGGTTCAAAATATGATCTTATAGGAATTTACCTGTTTATGTATGCCATGTATTTCTATATTTTTATTTGAATCTTGGTTTTGCTTCCTACGTTGATCATCAGAGAGTGCTGTCTCCGCATCGAAGGTTGGCTACCACGGAGCGCCATTCTGCTCTGTCTCTTGCTTTGATGGTGCAGGTTGTCATAGGCTGACTTGTCCATCTTTTGATGTTACTCGTCCATGTTAGTCTTGGTCTGCCTCTTTTACCTTGCATTTTCCCTTGCACGATTACTTTTAGTAGGCTGTTGTGTCTTTTAACATGGCCCAAAAATCTCATTTGTCTTGTTTGAATTGTGTTTAGTAGTTCTATTTTTCTTCTTGTTTTAAAACTTCATCATTTGTTTTCTTTTCCTTCCATCCAATTCTACCTATTCTTCCATAAATCCACACTTCAAAGACTTCAATTTTGTGTTCTGTTTTCTTGTCTAATGTCCATGTTTCTGCACCATATAAAAATATTGAGACGATGTAACATTTTGCTATTCTTAGTTTTAGCCCAGGTGTTATTTGTTTTGATGTTAATATATTTTTCATGACATTAAAATTACTTTTCCCCATTCCTATTCTTTTGTTTATTTTAGTTGTACATTTTCCATCACTGGTTATAGTATGTCCAAGGTAGTTGTAGTTCTGAACTGTCTCCAGGTTTATTCCTTCATTTCTGATATCCACTTGTAGGTTTTCAATATTATCTTTGTTTATGATCATAGTTTTAGTATTTTCCATATTCTTATCTGCTACGTTGATACTCAGTGTAAAATAATTGTTCTGTATGAGTATCTCAGGAGCACATCCTCGTACGACGAAAACCACTGTTCCGCTGGCTGAAAAGTCGGCGTACGGTGTTCGAAACCCGTGGTGGACAGAAAGGATTTTTTTCTAACGGGGGTGAAATAAAAAATCGCAAGTCGCACACGTCGTTGCTTTGACCAAGCGGTCTCTATCCCTCTGGTCCTGTCGTGAGCCTTCACACCAGCAATGGTAATATGTGTCGTAAAGGTTTTTTTTTTAATGAGTATCTGCATTTTGCTAGTTTGTCGCTCTCCTTATTTCCGGCTATAGCACAATGGTCAGGGTCCAAGTGTCCATGTTTCTGCACCATACAGGAATGTTGAGAAGATGTAACATTTTGCTATTCTTAGTTTTAGCCCTGGTATTATTTGTTTTGATGTTAGTATACTTTTAATGGCTTTAAGATTACTTTTTGCCATTCCTATTCTTTTATTTATTTTAGTTGTACATTTTCCATCACTGGTTAATGGTATGTCCAAGGTAGTTGTAGCTCTGAACTGTCCCCAGGTCCATTTCTTCAACTTTGATATCCACCTGTACATTTCGAGTATTGTCCTTGTTTATAATCAGTTTTAATCTTTTTTGATATTCATATTTAATCCATATGTTTTTGCTTGTTTATTTCATGAAGTAATTGTTGTAGATCTTTTAGGATTTTCTGTTAGTAATACAGTAAAACACAACAGTAACATTATTTCAGTGAGCCACTATTCATAATAAACTCTCTCTTGTATTTCTCCTCTATCATCATTCAGTTGTTTGACTATAACTATATGACTCCATGCAAAAAGAAGGGTTTCTAAGATAAGTAATTGCTGAGAAATGAAATAAAAAATGCAACGATAAACATAAATATGAACATAGTATAGTCACATATAATGTAAAGTACTATGTGATGAACACAGTATAGTCACATATAATGTAAAGTACTATGTGGTGAAGGGAGCCGCGATAGCTCTGTGGTTAGTGAACTGGACTACAAAGGACAAGGAGTAGGGTTTGATCCCAACCGACGGCTTCCGGGTTCACCCAGCCTTTAATGGATACCGGATTTTTTTCTGGGAAAGTGAAGCGGCACGGACGTAATACCGACCACATTACCCCAAAAATCATGTGCTGAAAGTCTGTAAAATTTATGGTCACTAACACCATATTCCCTATACGCCACTTGGCGTGACGGGGGTACTTTACTTTTTTATTTTACTATGTGATGATCGCAGTATAGTCACATATTATGTAAAGTACTGTATCATGAACACAGTATAGTCATATAGTGTAAAATATAATCTGGTATAATTGGGTTATATGATTCATCGATTTCTATCATCCAACGATTTTTAAATCCGTCCATGTCTATATCATTAACTTCTTCGATCACTACTGTCATTGTTCACAATTCCATGCATGTATGTTATTCTCTGGCAAATACACACTTCACAAAATATCTTATCTTCCGGTAAAATGACTCAACAAATAGGAAATGTCCAACACTCGTCATCTACCTCCCAAGTCAAGCTCCTTCCACTCCTTGCTAGGCGTATGGGGAATAGGTTGTTAGTGACCAAGGAAACATTTCAATGACCAAGGAAACATTTCAGTGACCAAGGAAACATTTCAATGACCAAGGAAACATTTCAGTGACCAATGAAACATTTCAATGACCAAGGAAACATTTCAGTGACCAAGGAAACATTTCAATGACCATGGAAACATTTCAATGACCATGGAAACATTTCAATGACCATGGAAACATTTCAATGACCATGGAAACATTTCAATGACCATGGACACATTTCAATGACCAATGAAACATTTCAATGACCAAGGAAACATTTCAGTGACCAAGGAAACATTTCAATGACCAAGGAAACATTTCAGTGACCAAGGAAACATTTCAATGACCATGGAAACATTTCAATGACCATTGAAACATTTCAGTGACCAAGGAAACATTTCAGTACCAAGGAAACATTTCAATGACCAAGGAAACATTTCAATGACCATGGAAACATTTCAATGACCAAAGGAACATTTCAATGACCAAGGGAACATTTCAATGACCAAGGGAAAATTTCAATGACCAAGGGAACATTTCAGTGACCAAGGGAACATTTCATTTACCAAGGAAACATTTCAGTGACCAAGGAAACATTTCAATGACCAAGGAAATATTTCAATGACCAAGGGAACATTTTAATGACCAAGGGAACATTTCAGTGACCAAGGGAACATTTCATTGACCAAAGGAGCATTTCAGTGACCAAGGGAACATTTCAGTGACCAGGAGAACATTTCAATGACCAAGCGAACATTTCTGTGACCAGGAGAACATTTCAATGACCAAGGGAACATTTCAGTGACCAGGAGAACATTTCAATGACCAAGGGAACATCTCGATGACAAAGTGAACATTTCATTGACCAAGGGAACATTTCAATGACCAAGGAAACATTTCAGTGACCAAGGGAACATTTCAGTGACCAATGGAACATTTTAATGACCAAGGGAACATTTCAGTGACCAGGAGAACATTTCAATGACCAAGGGAACATTTCAGTGACCAGGAGAACATTTCAATGACCAAGGGAACATTTCAGTGACCAAGGGAACATTTCAATGACCAGGGAAACATTTTTGCGTGATGTGGTCGGTATCACGCCAGACCGCCTTCACTTCCCAGAAAAATTTCTTGTATTCAATTTTAGAGACTGGGTGAACCCTTGCCTAGTCGCTTCGAAAAAAAAAAAAAACGAAGATCCTCCGCCACATTAGGAATTGAATTCGGTCCTTTATGATCAGGAAGCGAACACACTAACCACTCAATCACCGTGGCTTCTATCTCCTTGTTACTGTCTTCTATTATCGACCAGGTACTACCTAGCCAGATAGATGATCAACATTGTACAAATTAAGGACGAGCATAATCTTGTTCAGTTGAAATAGTAAGCGATCTGTTGACTCTCTGAATGTTTGTAAATATGCGCTATCTGCATTTACAGGTTCACGTTTGTATCATTTAATATCGTACGAGGCAGATCAAAACCGAGATAAAACAAGAAAAAAGTAAATATACAATTGTACATATCAGCTTTACTGAAACGGGGACGGCGCACAAGTATAAACGTTTCGGTCAAAGGCCTTCGTCAATGTTAATAGATAACACACACAAACATGCAAGACGAATACAGAGATATATATGTACTTAGCTTCAGTCAGAGCTTTGTTGAGACATCTCTACGATGTTCATCCAGGGACACACATTCACAAAATATGCACCTAAGTTGATTGTTTTAATGTGTCGGATCTATCAGCCAAAAATGACGCCCACAAGACTTGATTGTTTTAATGTGTCGGATCTATCAGCCAAAAATGACGCCCACAAAACTTGATTGTTTTAATGTGTCGGATCTAGCGGCCAAAAATGACGCCCACAAAACTTGATTGTTTTAATGTGTCGGATCTATCAGCCAAAAATGACGCCCACAAAACTTGATTGTTTTAATGTGTCGGATCTATCAGCCAAAAATGACGCCCACAAAACTTGATTGTTTTAATGTGTCGGATCTATCAGCCAAAAATGACGCCCACAAAACTTGATTGTTTTAATGTGTCGGATCTATCATCCCAAAATGACGCCCACAAAAATTGATTGTTTTAATGTGTCGGATCTATCAGCCAAAAATGACGCCCACAAAACTTGATTGTTTTAATGTGTCGGATCTATCAGCCAAAAATGACGCCCACAAAACTTGATTGTTTTAATGTGTCGGATCTATCAGCCAAAAATGACGCTAACTAAATTCTCATGCCGTTGTGGGCCTATTATTTATTTATTTAAAAAAAAAAAAAACCTTTTCGACAGAAAGATGATGTCATATATCGCCTTGTTTGTATTAATCGTTATATGTTCTATTATTTGTGTTTTGTCAACAAAATGCACCATTTCTTCTCCTTCTGTATTCAAGTCTTTTGATCACGTGAGAACTACGTCACGAGCTAGTCACGTGGTCAGCACTCTTATTTGCTCGTGGGTTCTGATTTTCCTCTAAGCCTGCGCTGTGGCTGACACACTCCGTCTTAGGTCTTTGGCAAGGTAGAAAATTTTTCCGTTTTTTTTTTTTTAGTTTGCCGCGGGCTTTTTTTATTTATTTATTTATTATTTTTTTTTGAGAATAAGAGTAGCAAGCCTTCTGAGCCGTCGCCAAGTGATGTACAGGTTAGAGTTTTTAATTTCACTTCCCATCCTCGATATCAAAATGTTGTTACCTACCACCTGGCATCTCACCTGCAATCTCCTGATTGGAATATGGTCGCTGCATTCCACTCGGTCACCCAGTTTTTATATTTGGTGTTAGGTCCAATTATAGTTGGTTTGTCTTTGGTGTTAGGTCCAATTATAGTTGGTTTGTCTTTGGTGTTAGGTCCAATTATAGTTGGTTTGTCTTTGGTGTTAGGTCCAATTATAGTTGGTTTGTCTTTGGTGTTAGGTCCAATTATAGTTGGTTTGTCTTTGGTGTTAGGTCCAATTATAGTTGGTTTGTCTTTGGTGTTAGGTCCAATTATAGTTGGTTTGTCTTTGGTGTTAGGTCCAATTATAGTTGGTTTGTCTTTGGTGTTAGGTCCAATTATAGTTGGTTTGTCTTTGGTGTTAGGTGTTCAATTATATCTTTGTTTTCTTGCATCTTTTCAAATTGTCATTGAATCCACTTGTATTCTTATTGTTCTTCTATGAGGGTAGAAACACTGACCTGAACACCTCGTGGCGACTGCCATATGCATACGCGCTTTATTCTCCACCTCCCCCCCCCAAAAAAAAAAAATAATTGAAAGAAAGAAAAAAAGTATTTAAATTACAAGAAAAAAATCGGCGCAAAATGGAGATATGAGTAGGGATGTCACTATACTTTTAGAATGTACAAATATTGTTTTTGTAACTTTGCAGCTTTGTGAACAATTTCTGTAACATTGTTACAGTATGTTTCAGAAAGTAACATTATTTACGTATGTGAACCTGCCTAATGCATCAAGATATCTGGAACATTCGAGAAAATAAAATACCTTTTCATTGCCAATTTTTCACTAGAACAGTTAACCCCCACGCACGGGCAATAAATGAACAGCTGCAAGGGCATTAACTCTCTACCAGGTCTGCTTTTGAATTTAACACGATCCTGACGATTTCCTTGAAGGAAGCACGGAAAGGCTGGGTAGAGCAGGGGCGCAGAACAGGATGAGGACGAGAATCTTACCTGCTACTGTAAACATTTTGTTTGGCTCAAACAAGATTTTAATTTCAGTGATTCTGTTTCTTGGAAGATCAGGGGCGTCATAACCTGAGGGAAGGTCCATTGAGAGCGACCCTTGG
The DNA here is from genome assembly GCA_032433765.1 of Megaustenia siamemsis. Classification (NCBI taxonomy): domain Eukaryota; kingdom Metazoa; phylum Mollusca; class Gastropoda; order Stylommatophora; family Ariophantidae; genus Megaustenia; species Megaustenia siamemsis. Next base: position 30,694,754 of record JAVIAB010000047.1, read on the forward strand.
ACCTTGTGGGTAAGAAACGAGTTGGCATTTAGTAATTATGTTTGAGAATAAAATAGGCTGCTAAAGGAAATAACAAGCAATTTGAGTACTTGATAATCATTGACTGTTGTGAAGAAGTGCAAGATGAAATGTTTTGGCCATACATCTCGATTATCTGGTACAGCAACGGCCGTTCTGCTAGGAACTGTAAGGGAAGAAAAGTTCAATGACCAAGGGAACATTTCAATGACCAAGGGAACATTTCAATGACCAAGGGAACATTTCAATGACCAAGGGAACATTTCAATGACCAAGGGAACATTTCAATGACCAAGGGAACATTTCAATGACCAAGAGAACATTAAAGAAAGAGATCTGAAGTCAGCATCAAAGAATGAACAAGCTTCTAATTCACCGAGTACCAGAGAGAGAGAGAGAGAGAGAGAGAGAGAGAGAGAGAGAGAGAGAGAGAGAGAGAGAGAGAAAGGGAGAGTATAAACATAGATTGACATCATTGGAGACGGTTAATGAATGAAGTCTCCCTGCAGTACCGAAACCTGCTACCTTTACCTCTCTTATCGACGTTCTTCTCAGTGTCTCTCCAAGTCGACCACTTATCTTTTTCTTGCTGTTTCTCTGTACAGGGATTGTTTTGTGATTCGCTGGTTATTTTTTTGCTTATCACGTGGTCGACATATTCCCACCTTCATTTCTTCATTATTGATTAGACTACTGGTTTCACACTAATTCTCTCATTTCTGAATTAGTCTTGAATTCATTCCTTTGTACACAAACTATTTTCCTTAGACATTCATTTTAAAATGTTTCTAATTTATTATTTATTTAATTGTTTTCCAGCATTCACAAGTTGTAAATAAAGGGGTTGTGAGTGAGGGAGATCATATAACTACATTCCGTATGTTTAATCTGGCAATCTCAGACGTCACGATAATTACGAGCAAATTCGTGTGCGTGTTGAAAGTAAAGTCTTTAAGTCAAGGAAAGCAAACGACTAGGGAAGCAATCTCAAACAAATTAGTGCCCAAGACGCATGCACTGGACCACAGAGTTCAAACCATAGCAACCCACAAAGAAGACAAACAGAACTGAAACAATAAGATAGATTCAACAGAAGTATGCAAGCTCTACGATCAGAAAGAGAAAGTCTGGAAGATCCAGGAATACATGAAGATGAGACAAAATTGAAACCCTTAAGAGCATTGGTCTAACCTGGAGAGAAGTAAAGAAACTGTCCAAGGATAGGGATGGATGGAGAGAAGTAGAGAAAATGTCCAAGGATAGGGATGGATGGAGAGAAGTAGAGAAACTGTCCAAGGATAGGGATGGATGGAGAGAAGTAGAGAAACTGTCCAAGGATAGGGATGGATGGAGAGAAGTAGAGAAACTGTCCAAGGATAGGGATGGATGGAGAGAAGTAGAGAAAATGTCCAAGGCTAGGGATGGATGGAGAGAAGCAGAGAAACTGTCCAAGAATAGGGATGGATGGAGAGAAGTAGAGAAACTGTCCAAGGATAGGGATGGATGGAGAGAAGTAGAGAAACTGTCCAAGGATAGGGATGGATGGAGAGAAGTAGAGAAACTGTCCAAGGATAGTGATGAATGGAGAGAAGTAGAGAAACTGTCCAAGGATAGGGATGGATGGAGAGAAGTAGTGAAACTGTCCAAGGATAGGGATGGATGGAGAGAAGTAGAGAAACTGTCCAAGGATAGGGATGGATGGAGAGAAGTAGATAAACTGTCCAAGGATAGTGATGGATGGAGAGAAGTAGAGAAACTGTCCAAGGATAGGGATGGATGGAGAGAAGTAGAGAAACTGTCCAAGGATAGGGATGGATGGAGAGAAGTAGAGAAAATGTCCAAGGATAGTGATGAATGGAGAGAAGTAGAGAAACTGTCCAAGGATAGGGATGGATGGAGAGAAGTAGAGAAACTGTCCCAGGATAGGCATGGATGGAGAGAAGTAGAGAAAATGTCCAAGGATAGGGATGAATGGAGAGAAGTAGAGAAACTGTCCAAGGATAGTGATGAATGGAGAGAAGTAAAGAAAATGTCCAAGGATAGTGATGAATGGAGTGAAGTAGAGAAAATGTCCAAGGATAGGGATGGATGGAGAAACTTTTGTTTGTATCCCATGTTGACAATGAACGGTCTAAAGGCCTTTGATTGATAAATCTACGATTAGATTGATAAGATATTTTAATTCTTCAATCAAACTCTGTGATGGCAAATGTTGATAGTAGATCTAGGATAAATTAAAACGTAGAGATTGAGATGAGGTGCTCATCAAATGTCTTGTTTATGTCATCTTTAGGCCACGCCCCCAACAATGCTATTTGTAAAAAATCAGCAAGTCACGAGCCAGATCTGACGATTTCTTTAAATGATCTGTCAAGTCTGAGAGGTTATCTAACAGTTAACTCGTTTGATAATGTTATTAAGTTAGGTCGTTGATGATGTTGCTATTGTTAGGTTGCTGATAATGTTGCTATTGTTAGGTTGCTGATGATGTTGCTATTGTTAGTTTGTTGATGATGTTGCTATTGTTAGGTTGCTGATAATGTTGCTATTGTTAGGTCGCTGATAATGTTGCTATTGTTCGGTTGCTGATAATGTTGCTATTGTTAGGTTGCTGATAATGTTGCTATTGTTAGGTTGCTGATAATGTTGCTATTGTTAGGTTGCTGATAATGTTGCTATTGTTAGGTTGTTGATAATGTTGCTATTGTTAGGTCGCTGATAATGTTGCTATTGTTAGGTTGCTGATGATGTTGCTATTGTTAGGTTGCTGATAATGTTGCTATTGTTAGGTTGCTGATAATGTGGCTATTGTTAGGTCGCTGATAATGTTGCTATTGTTCGGTTGCTGATAATGTTGCTATTGTTAGGTCGCTGATAATGTTGCTATTGTTAGGTTGCTGATAATGTTGCTATTGTTAGGTTGCTGATAATGTTGCTATTGTTAGGTTGCTGATAATGTTGCTATTGTTAGGTTGCTGATAATGTTGCTATTGTTAGGTCGATGATAATGTTGCTATTGTTAGGTTGCTGATAATGTTGCTATTGTTAGGTCGCTGATAATGTTGCTATTGTTAGGTTGCTGATGATGTTGCTATTGTTAGGTTGCTGATGTTGCTATTGTTAGGTCGCTGATAATGTTGCTATTGTTAGGTTGCTGATAATGTTGCTATTGTTAGGTTGCTGATAATGTTACTATTGTTAGGTTGTTGATAATGTTGCTATTGTTAGGTCGCTGATAATGTTGCTATTGTTAGGTCGCTGATAATGTTGCTATTGTTAGGTTGTTGATGATGTTGCTATTGTTAGGTTGCTGATAATGTTGCTATTGTTAGGTTGCTGATAATAATGCTATTGTTAGGTTGTTGATAATGTTGCTTTTGTTAGGTCGTTGATGATGTTGCTATTGTTAGGATGCTGATAATGTTGCTATTGTTAGGTCGCTGATAATGTTGCTATTGTTAGGTCGCTGATAATGTTGCTATTGTTAGGTCGCTGATAATGTTATTAAGTTAGGTCGTTGAGGATGTTGCTATTGTTAGGTTGCTGATGATGTTGCTATTGTTAGGTTGCTGATAATGTTGCTATTGTTAGGTTGCTGATAATGTTGCTATTGTTAGGTCGCTGATAATGTTGCTATTGTTAGGTCGCTGATAATGTTGCTATTGTTAGGTCGCTGATAATGTTGCTATTGTTAGGTCGCTGATAATGTTGCTATTGTTAGGTGGTTGATGATGTTGCTATTGTTAGGTTGCTGATAATGTTGCTATTGTTAATTTGTTGATGATGTTGCTATTGTTAGGTCGCTGATAATGTTGCTATTGTTAGGTTGCTGATAATGTTGCTTGTTAGGTTGTTGATAATGTTGCTATTGTTAGGTCGCTGATAATGTTGCTATTGTTAGTTCGCTGATAATGTTGCTATTGTTAGGTTGTTGATGATGTTGCTATTGTTAGGTCGCTGATAATGTTGCTATTGTTAGGTTGCTGATAATGTTGTTATTGTTAGGTTGCTGATAATGTTGCTATTGCTAGGTTGTTGATGATGTTGCTATTGTGAGGTTGCTGATAATGTTGCTATTGTTAGGTTGCTGATAATGTTGCTATTGTTAGGTCGCTGATAATGTTGCTATTGTTAGGTTGCTGATAATGTTGTTATTGTTAGGTTGCTGATAATGTTGCTATTGCTAGGTTGTTGATTATATTGCTATTGTTAGGTTGCTGATAATGTTGCTATTGTTAGGTGGTTGATGATGTTGCTATTGTTAGGTTGCTGATAATGTTGCTATTGTTAGGTTGTTGATTACGTTGCTATTGTTAAGTTGTTGATGATGTTGCTATTGTTAGGTTGCTGATAATGTTGCTATTGTTAGGTCGCTGATAATGTTGCTATTGTTAGGTTGTTGATTATGTTGCTATTGTTAGGTTGTTGATGATGTTGCTATTAAGTTAGGCTGTTGATGATGTTGTTATTAAGTTAGGCAGTTGATGATGTTGCTATTGTTAGGTCGTTATGATGTTGCTATTGTTAGGTTCTTGATAATGTTGCTATTAAGATAGGTTGTTGATGATGTTGCTTTTAAGTTAGGTTGTTGATGATGTAGCGAATATGTTATGTTGTTGATGATGGTGCTATTAAGTTAGGTTGTTGATGATGGTGCTATTAAGTTAGGTTGTTGATGATGGTGCTATTAAGTTAGGTTGTTTATGATGGTGCTATTAAATTAGGTTGTTGACGATGCTACTAATAAGTTAGGTACTTGATGATGCTGCTATTAAGTTAGGTTGTTGATGATGTTGCTATTGAGTTACGTTGTTGATGATGTACTACGATGCACCGTAAATAAAAGATTGTGGACGGACATGATCGCCTACGACGACCGGTATGGCACATGATGATGATGGCATTATTGATGTTACTATTACGTTAGGTTGTTGATGATGTTACTATTAAGTTTGGTTGTTGATGATGTTACTAATAAGTTAGGTTGTTGATGATGTTACTATTAAGTTAGGTTATTATTACTGTTGCTATTAAGTTATGTTGTTGATGATATTGCTATTAAATTAGGTAGTTGATGATGTTGCTATTGAGTTAGGTTGTTGCTATTACGTAGGTTGTTGATGATGTTGCTATTGTTAGGTCGCTGATAATGTTGCTATTTTTAGGTTATTGATGATGTTGATATTAAGTTAGGTAGTTGATGATGTTGCTTTTAAGTTAGGTTGTTGATCACGTTGCTATTAAGTTAGGCTGTTGATGATGTTGCTATTAAGTTAGGTTATTGATGATTTTACTATTAAGTTAGGTAGTTGATGATGTTGCTATTAAGTTAGGTTGTTGCTATTAAGTGAGGTTGTTTGATGATGTTGCTATTACGTTAGGTTGTTGATGATGTTGCTATTAAGTTAAGTTGTTGATGATATTGCGAATAAGTTAAATTGTTGATGATGTTGCTATTAAGTTGGGTTGTTGACGATGTTGCTATTAAGTTAGGTTGTTGATGATGTTACTGTTAAGTTAGGCTATTGATGATGTTGCTATTAAATAGGTTGTTGATAATGTTGGTATAAAGTTAGGTTGTTGATGATGTTGCTATCAAGTTAGGTTGTTGACGATGTGGCTGTTAAAAGGTTATTTGATGATGTTGCTATTAAGTAGGTAGTTGATGATGTTGCTATTAAGTTATGTAGTTAATGATGTTGCTATTAAGTTAGGTTGTTGATGATTTAACTTTTAAGTTAGGCTATTGATGATGTTGCTATTAAATAGGTTGTTGATAATTATTAAGTTAGGTTGTTGATGATGTTGCTATCAAGTTAGGTTGTTGATGATGTGGCTATTAAGTAGGTAGTTGATGATGTGGCTATTAAGTAGGTAGTTGATGATGTTGCTATTAAGTTAGGTTGTTGATGATGTTGCTATTAAGTTAGGTAGTTGATGATGTTGCTATTAAGTTAGGTAGTTGATGATGTTACTATTAAGTTAGGTAGTTGATGATGTTACTATTAAGTTAGGTAGTTGATGATGTTGCTATTAAGTTAGGTAGTTGATGATGTTGCTATTAAGTTAGGTAGTTGATGATGTTGCTATTAAGTTAGGTAGTTGATGATGCTGCTATTAAGTTAGGTAGTTGATGATGTTGCTATTAAGTTAGGTAGTTGATGATGTTACTATTAAGTTAGGTAGTTGATGATGTTGCTATTAAGTTAGGTAGTTGATGATGTTGCTATTAAGTTAGGTAGTTGATGATGCTGCTTTTAAGTTAGGTAGTTGATGATGTTGCTATTAAATTAGGTAGTTGATGATGTTGCTATTAAGTTAGGTAGTTGATGATGCTGCTATTAAGTTAAGTTGATGATGTTACTACTACGTTAGCAATACGTTCTCTTTTTTGTTCTTTCTTTCTAGTCGGCTATTATCGTCAAATGATCTGCGTTCTTCTTTCTGTCTGCATGTCCTTAAATCTATTTCGTCTATATTTCTCAGATTCTCTTTCGGACGTTATGTTCATGTTGTTGAATCTATTCTCTCTCGGACGTTATGTTCCTGTTGTTGAATCTATTCTCTCTCTAGGACGTTATGTTTCTGTTGTTGAATCTATTCTATCTCTAGGACGTTATGTTTCTGTTGTTGAATCTATTCTATCTCTCGGACGTTATGATTCTGTTGTTGAATCTATTCTCTCTCTCGGGCGTTATGTTTCTGTTGTTCAATCTATGCTATCTCTCGGACGTTATGTTCCTGTTGTTCAATCTATTCTATGTCTAGGACGTTATGTTTCTGTTGTTGAATCTATTCTCTCTCTCGGGCGTTATGTTTCTGTTGTTCAATCTATGCTATCTCTCGGACGTTATGTTCCTGTTGTTCAATCTATTCTATGTCTAGGACGTTATGTTTCTGTTGTTGAATCTATTCTCTCTCGGACGTTATGTTTCTGTTGTTGAATCTATTCTCACTCGGACGTTATGTTTCTGTTGTTGAATCTATTCTCTCTCGGATGTTATGTTTCTGTTGTTGAATCTATTCTATCTCTCGGACGTTATGATTCTGTTGTTGAATCTATTCTCTCTCTCGGGCGTTATGTTTCTGTTGTTCAATCTATGCTATCTCTCGGACGTTATGTTCCTGTTGTTCAATCTATTCTATGTCTTGGACGTTATGTTTCTTATGTCGAATCTATTCTCTCTCGGACGTTATGTTTCTGTTGTTGAATCTATTCTCACTCGGACGTTATGTTTCTGTTGTTGAATCTATTCTCTCTCGGATGTTATGTTTCTGTTGTTGAATCTATTCTCTCTCGGATGTTATGTTTCTGTTGTTGAATCTATTCTCTCTCGGACGTTATGTTTCTGTTGTTGAATCTATTCTCTCTCGGATGTTATGTTTCTGTTGTTGAATCTATTCTCTCTTGAACGTTATGTTTCTGTTGTTGAATCTATTCTCTCTCTCGGACGTTATGTTTCTGATGTTGAATCTATTCTCTCTCTCGGACGTTATGTTTCTGTTGTTGAATCTATGCTCTCTTGGACGTTATGTTTCTGTTGTTGAATCTATTCTCTCTTGGACGTTATGTTTCTGTTGTTGAATCTATTCTCTCTTGGACGTTATGTTTCTGTTGTTGAATCTATTCTCTCTCGGACGTTATGTTTCTGTTGTTGAATCTATTCTCTCTCGGATGTTATGTTTCTGTTGTTGAATCTATTCTCTCTCGGACGTTATGTTTCTGTTGTTGAATCTATTCTCTCTCGGATGTTATGTTTCTGTTGTTGAATATATTCTCTCTTGGACGTTATGTTTCTGTTGTTGAATCTATTCTCTCTCGGATGTTATGTTTCTGTTGTTGAATATATTCTCTCTTGGACGTTATGTTTCTGTTGTTGAATCTATTCTCTCTCGGATGTTATGTTTCTGTTGTTGAATCTATTCTCTCTCGGATGTTATGTTTCTGTTGTTGAATCTATTCTCTCTCGGACGTTATGTTTCTGTTGTTGAATCTATTCTCTCTCGGATGTTATGTTTCTGTTGTTGAATCTATTCTCTCTCGGACGTTATGTTTCTGTTGTTGAATCTATTCTCTCTCGGATGTTATGTTTCTGTTGTTGAATCTATTCTCTTTCGGACGTTATGTTTCTGTTGTTGAATCTATTCTCTCTCGGACGTTATGTTTCTGTTGTTGAATCTATTCTCTCTCGGACGTTATGTTTCTGTTGTTGAATCTATTCTCTCTCGGATGTTATGTTTCTGTTGTTGAATCTACTTCTTTTAAATCTATCTTTAAAGCTTAATGTTCTCTCATTTATCTTTCACTGACACCGTAGCCAGCTTCCCCGCCTCTGTTTCTATTGCTCTCCAGATGTTCTATATTAGTTACCGCATCAGAATGCCGCGCAACCAAGAACTAACAGCGAATTGTGGAGAACTATTTTCTGCCATTGGCACGAGAGAAAAATGGATGAGTAAACGATCATATTATCGGCATCTAAATAATATTGCAGCTGTGCTAGATTCTCCAACATTTATATCATCAAATGGTTGTTACCAAAATCCTGCACATATTGTATAATCAAATGGTTGTTACCAAAATCCTGCACATATTGTATAATCAAATGGTTGTTACCAAAATCCTGCACATATTGTATAATCAAATGGTTGTTACCAAAATCCTGCACATATTGTATAATCAGATGATTGTTACCAAAATCCTGCACATATTGTATAATCAGATGATTGTTACCAAAATCCTGCACATATTGTATAATCAGATGATTGTTACCGAAATTCTGCATATATTGTGGTTATGTCTAGCACCACACACGCATAATGAGAAAGCGAAAGCTGCCTGTGAAACAGTATTAATTATGAGATTACTGTAACCATTCGATCATAAACAGTGACTGAAGGTTCATTCCCAGAGCTTTATTTTTATAAATAAGTTTACTGTAACTCGCTATCTATTCCCATTAAAAGGGATCATGTTATACCAGATGTCTGAAATATTGTGTGCTTGTTTTTTGTTGAATGGATGTCTTATTTATCAAATTACGTTATGTTGTTATGTTTGTGAATTGAACACTTTAAACAAGCAGTAAGTCAGTTATGAAGCTCTGTGATTTTGCTCGTAGAGCACTAAAGAAAAAAAACATATTACCTTTTTACTCTTTGCCACCCCAGTAAAGCTTAGATCGGCGCATTTCTTGTACCATTCGCTTCCCACTAACGCTCTCTCCGGCTCTAGCAAAATCGGGTTTTTACCAATCTAAGTTAGATAATTCAGTTCCAACTAGCAAAATAATCAGGAAGGGAAAGAGTTAATAATAGTTTCTAAATTAGGCTTATCACATTGGTAACGTCATCTTTACGAGAACGGGAGAACCCACTAGCTTTATGAACATTAGTGCTTTCGTAGACGTCGCTTGTAGAGAATCTCTTGGCGGTGTGGGCTCAGCTGCCAGAAGCAATGATCACATTCAGCAGTTGAAATGGGGATACTCTTCTCTTTGCTTGTTAGCTGCAATAGTGTAGCGACTATTTTCTTTTCTTTACTTGTTAGTTGCAGTAGTGTAGCGGCTATTTTCTTTTCTGCACTTGTTAGCTGCAGTGGGGTAGCGACTATTTTATTTTCTGTACTTGTTAGCTGCAGTGGGGTAGCGACTATTTTATTTTCTGTACTTGTTAGCTGCAGTGGGGTAGCGACTATTTTCTTGTCTGTACTTGTTAGCTGCAGTGGGGTAGCGACTATTTTCTTTTCTGTACTTGTTAGCTGCAGTGGGGTAGCGACTATTTTCTTGTCTGTACTTGTTAGCTGCAGTGGGGTAGCGACTATTGATTTTCTGTACTTGTTAGTTGCAGTAGTGTAGCGACTATTCTCCTCTTTGTCAGGGAGGGATACACGAAAACACACTAAAATTCTTCTGTACGGAATTCTATATCATCTACACACTCTCACCAAAAATAACATTGTCTATTCAAGTATTTGTGTTTGAAGGCGATTTTTCATTCGTCATTTCCTCTTCTTCACTCGCGTATACCTCTAAACGTCAATCTTTATATTTTCGAATAAAGCGTTCGTCAGCTCAAAACTGGTGACGTGAACTTACAGTTTGTAATCATACTGGTGATGGTCACAAGAGCCTTCTGTATTCTTCAAATGCTGGACACGATCGTTGCAGATGTTCTGTAGCCTGAGCCACAGTCATTAGATGTTTCTGTCATTCATCATCATGTGCCATACCGGTTGGCGAAGGTGATCATGTCCTTCCACAATCTTCTATCTACAGTGCATTGTATCAGTTCTGTTGTTGACTGTTTTCCATGCCATGACACCAAGCTATCCAGTATTTTCTCTCTTTGTCGTCCGCGATCTCTCTTTCCTTGTATTTTGCCAGTTGTAACCAAGTATTCCAACCTTTCTCTTCTCATGATGTGCCCGAAACATGTTGATTGTTCTCTCTCTCTCTCCCTCCTTCTCTCTCGCTCTTTAATATAATCTTCTCCATCTGTCCGTCCGTATCTGGAATAATTTATCGCCTCATCCGCTGATATCTTCATCCCATTAACACTTTCGTCTGCAGGATGAACATTTTTTGTCACATTTGTTTTAATATTGAAACCAAAGCCTGGAACATACTGAATGTAAACAGGAGATCATGTGGCGAACAGATGGACCAGGTATTCATGTGATGTGTTTTTTTACAGGTGAGGTTTGTTGGGTTACACTTATAGTTGGCGCTTGTTTTGTTTGTATGTTTGTTTCGTGTAGAGTTCGAGGGAGGTAGAGTTTGTTTGTATGTATGTTTCGTGTAGAGTTCAAGGGTGGTAGAGTTTGTTTGTATGTTTGTTTCGTGTAGAGTTCGAGGCTGGTAGAGTTTGTTTGTATGTTTGTTTCGTGTAGAGTTCCAGGCTGGTAGAGTTTGTTTGTATGTTTGTTTCGTGTAGAGTTCAAGGGTGGTAGAGTTTGTTTGTATGTTTGTTTCGTGTAGAGTTCCAGGCTGGTAGAGTTTGTTTGTATGTTTGTTTCGTGTAGAGTTCAAGGGTGATAGAGTTTGTTTGTATGTTTGTTTCGTGTAGAGTTCGAGGGTGGTAGAGTTTGTTTGTTATTTTGTTTCGTGTAGAGTTCAAGGGTGGTAGAGTTTGTTTGTATGTTTGTTTCGTGTAGAGTTCGAGGGTGGTAGAGTTTGTTTGTATGTTTATTTTGTGTAGAGTTCAAGGGAGGTAGAGTTTGTTTGTATGTTTATTTCGTGTAGAGTTCAAGGGAGGTAGAGTTTGTTTGTATGTTTATTTCGTGTAGAGTTCCAGGCTGGTAGAGTTTGTTTGTATACTTGTTTCGTGTAGAGTTCAAGGGAGGTAGAGTTTGTTTGTGTGTTTGTTTCGCAGAGATTGTATGTGGTTAGGTTTGTGTGTGTGTGTGTGTGTGCTTGTTTCATGATGAGTTTGTATTTGTGTATATTTGTGTGTTTGCTTAATTCATAGTTTAAGCGTGATTAGGTTTGTTTATGGAATATTTTAATTGAGAGTATGCATCTGGTTGAGTTTGTTTATGTGCTCGTTTCATAGAGTCTTGACTGGGTTTGTATGTGTGGGAGAGTCAACAACGTGTAAAGGGTTCTAAAAATGTATGTGTGCTTTGTTATGCAGAGCTTATGTGTATGTGGCTGGGTTTGCTTGTGTACTATTTCATATGCACTAGATTATTTCTGTGAAAAAGGCACGCTTGTGCGTGTGATTGGGTTTGTTTGTATACTAATGTATATATATATATATATATATATATATATATATATATATATATATATATATGTATATATGTTTATATGTGTCTGATTCATCATCATCATCATGTGCCATACCGGTTGGCGTAGGCGATCATGTCCATCCACAACCTTCTATCCACAGCGCATCCTATCAGTTCTGTTGTTGACTGTTTGCCATGTCATGACACCAAGCTATCTAATATTTTCTCTCTTTGTCGTCCGCGATCTTCCTTTCCTTGTATTTTGCCAGTTGTAACCAAGTATTCCAACCTTTCTCTTCTCATGATGTGCCCGAAACATGTTGATTGTTTCTTTCTGATGTTTTTTTTAAGGAGCTGCCTTTTTGTGTTGGCCTCTTAGAGAACTTCCTCATTGGTCTTTTTAGCTGTCCAGGGAACTTTCAACATTCTTCTGAGAAATCCCATCTCTGTGGCCTGTAATCGTCTTTTCATTTGTTTGTCTACTGTCCATGATTCGCTTCCATAGATCAGAATTGGTTCTATATAGCACCGATGAACTCTCTTTCTCATTTCTATTGACATAGATTTGTTGCATAAGATATTTTTCATTTTCTGAAATGCTATTTTGGCCTGAGCTATTCTGCTTTTTATTTCTGTGGTACATCTTCCATCTGATGCTATTATTGTGCCCAAGTATTTGACGCGTTGCACTTGTTTCAGATTTGTCCTGTTTATTTTTATGCTGCATGCTGATGATGATTGTTTCTTCGATATGACAATTACTTCTGTTTTCTTACTATTCAGACTGAGACCTTTCTTGTTTCTTTCTTTTACTATTATGTTTATCATTTCTTGTAGTTCATTCTCTGTCTCTGCTATTAAGACTGTGTCATCCGCATATCGCAAATTATTATTTTGTGACCGTTGACTATCATTAGGGTGTTGAAAAGGTGGTACTTCAATCTGTTGTGGTCTGTCCAGAGTATAAAAATCGTTACTTCTTCTTTTCTGTTGAATAAGTTGTAGCATTTTTTCTGGTAGCCCTGGTGTTCTATATTCTAGTTCTTTTCTGTTGAGTAAGTTGTAGCATTTTTTCTGGTAGCCCTGGTGTTCTATATTCTAGCTCTTATATTTGTTCTTCTTTTCTTCCTCATTTGCCTTTCAGCGTCTAGGGGAGATATATTTTGCTGACTTTTGCTTTTCTGTTCACCTATGCTGCTGTTATGTTTCCTACTGTTTCTAATATTCCGTCAGTGCACCTTATTCGTGGTCGGTCGTTGGGTCTGGTGTACTCGCAACGTTTATTGAAGGCCAGTTGTATTGTGTTTTTTTTTCTGACTTATGTGGTAGCCTTGCCATTTTATCTGAGTTAAAAAAAATATATATATATATATATATGGCGGGGGTTATTTCTAAATTTTTTTTCTCAGTTCTTCATTTTTGATCGATTTCTCAGACTGTTTCCTGCTATTCGTCTAACACATTTCACCTTCATGTATTTGCTCGTGAGAAACCTCTTCAAAGACAGAGAATAGACTCAACACCAACGCATTAACCATAATGTTCGCCATTTCAAGCTGTTTTAAAGGTTCAACACAGCGATTCTTATTTATTTATCGTTTGTCTACTATTATCTTCAAAGCCACCTCGTTTAATGATCAAATTGTCAACTGACCGTATATCATTAAGAAAAAAAGCTCATCTATTATCTGTCTTCAAATAGCCCAACTCCTTCTTCAAGTGAAAATGAAATTATTGATGTCCCTTTGTCCTTGACACATCAAAAGATGGACAAGTCAGTCTATGTCAGCCTGCACCATCAAAGCAAGAAACAGAGTAGAATGGCGATTCATGGTAGCAAACCTTCGTTGCGGAGAAGGCACGTGATGATGATTGTCGTTGTAGAACGCATCTAGCGAGTGTCGATCACTGCACACGGTAGTAGTATAGTATGTCATTTACATGCAACAAAAGTGCCTTTGAAGGCACCTAAATCCTTATATAAATAGTCTACACGCAGGTCGAGGCACATTTTTTGGTGCCGTTTTTCCTTATATGAGAGTCTACCGTTTTTTCCTTATATGAGAGTCTACCCGCCCATTTTTGTTCCGGTGACCTCTCGTAGCGGTGGTGGTGACCTCCCGGTGACCTCTCGTGGCGGTGGTGGTGACCTCCCGCGGCGGTGGTGAAGGGGTGGTGAAGGGGTGGTGGTATCATAAATCTATTATATTCTTTGTAGTTTAAATGGTGCCGTAACTTTCATAAATCTATTCTTTCTTTATACTCTCAGGCAATAAAAAACAGTGACAAGTTTATTTATTGTTTTAAAAACTTCCTTTAGAATTAAAGGTAACAACTTAGGCCGTTACACATGTTACACGAAGGCGCATTACCGAACTTAGTAACTACACGGCATTTAACGTTAAGCGAGATCAAAGAGTTACCGGTAGACGCGCAGCCGCGAAGACGCGCAGCAAGGGGCCGCAAGATCAAAGAGCTCGGTAGACGCGCAGCGAAGACGCGCAGCGAAGACGCGCAGCGAGGGGGCCGCGTTTAACGTTAAGCAAGATCAAAGAGTTCCCGTTAGACGGATCGCGTTTACATCAAAGAATCCGCCTCCCGTGGTGAAATCTCCGTAGCCGGTAAGTGTTCATCAGGAGTGTCATTTATCAGGGGAATTTTACTGGGTGGTTGTTTTAATGTGAGATGTTTAGGGGAAATTAACACTGACAAGTTTATTTATTTATTGTTTTATTCGTATATATTGAACAATAGATAATACATGGTTTAGACAAAAATGTATTCTTTAACTAATGTACATTATACACATATTTAATACATAGAAAACAAAGTAGTTTATTTACAATCAGTAATACATGATAGTGTTAAATGGCTAAAGGGGAGGTGGTCACGTTGTCAGAATGGAAGTTTATTTATTTATTGTTTTATTCGTATATATCCCACAATAGATAATACAGGGGTAGACAATAATGTAGTCTTTAACTATTGTACATTATAGACAAGTATAATACATAAGAAACAAAGTAGTTTATTTACAAGAAGTAATACATGATACTGTTAAATTGCTAAAGGGGCGGTGGTCACGTTGTTCAGAATGGACCTGTCACTTGATGGGGTGAGGTAGTACGTTGGAAGTTGTAGTAGTAGGTTAGAAGTTGGCGTGTAATAGAAGTAGTAGGTAGTCGGATGTGGAAGTTGTAGTTGTAGAGGTAGCTGGTTGTGGAGGTAGTTGATAGTAGAAGTTGTAGTAGTGAAAGTTGTAGTAGAGCAGGGGACGACGTTCAAATTAACAGACGACGACTTTTATTCGATTGACTCAACAAGCAAAGACCAAAACGTTACTCCCAAACCCACGAAAGCTTAGACTTTGGAGTTCTATATCTTTAGCACTTCAATGAATAACAGACAACAGTAATGGTGAACCTTACAGATAAGAAAACTTAGTTCCAAACCCCAAAAATTTCGTCTCATAACTAAAAAAGTTGAACTCAAAACATTAAAAAAATCTGTGTCGAGATGGATGAATGTAGGTTGTCGACTGTGCCATGATGGATCATGTAGGTTGTCGACTGTGTCGAGATGGATGAATGTAGGTTGTCGACTGTGTCGAGATGGATGAATGTAGGTTGTCTAGTGTCTCATGATGGTTGTATGTAGATTGTCGACTGTGCCATGATGGATCATGTAGGTTGTCGACTGTGCCATGATGGATCATGTAGGTTGTCGACTGTGCCATGATGGATCATGTAGGTTGTCGACTGTGTCGAGATGGATGAATGTAGGTTGTCTAGTGTCTCATGATGGTTGTATGTAGGTTTTCTAGTGTGTCGGGATGGCTGAATGTAGGTTCTGTCTAGTGTATCGTGATGAGTGTATGTAGATTGTCTAGTGTGCCATGATGGTTGTATGTAATTGTCGAGTATGCTCCAACAAATCACCGCGCCATTTAAACTTCTTTGAACATAATGGACACGGATGTTCACCAGAAGAAACCTCATTATGAGAAACCATCTGGAGAAAATCCAATAACCCTTTCCTCAACCATATTTAACATACCTAGTTTAACTTCATCAAACATCAAGCTCAACAATACTTAGCATACCTACTTTAAACACCTCGATAAAATTGAATAACCTTTCATCGATAAGCCTTAACGTACTTTAAGAGAAAACAATCCAACTTACTGTGTAAAATAGAATCTCAATCCGTTAGAATGAATAGTAACTTTCCTTGAAGCAACCAAACTTATAACACGAAAGCCCTGAAGGGTCTAGTTTAAATATATCCTGGTAACAAATGAATACATTATCCAATCAGCGAGTGACTATGCCAACATCGACTGATATCTGGATTAACCAACCAGAGAAGAGTATTAGCATGGGAGGCGGAGCAAAGAAATGACTGACATCTGTATTATAACCATTCAGAAAAGAGCATTACTATGAACGGCAGAGTGATTAACCAATTATAGAAGAGCGTAACTTTGAAAACGGTTCCAGTTCCATCTTAAGGTAAATGAATTGGTCGGGTTCTCATCGAGGATCGTGGGCGTTTCTGGTCCATAGAATGTGTTTGGATAAATTTAGGAAGGAGTTTATGTTCCTGGGGGTTGATATTATTCATACATATGATAAGACGTGTAAGAAACATTCCAAGTTTTATAAAGCTATGGCTAACCTAGTATATACCTTATCGGAGAGAAATGAGCTGTTATTTACTGGAATAATTCAGAGAGTCGGTGGTCATGATATCTACGCCACGTTTGTAACCATCGTTATCGAAATACTTTCAGATCGAATTCGCAATTTCGGTCGTCTTGTTGTTCTATATACCCTCGCCTATCGATTAGTTAAGAATCATGTTAAAGACATGTTCGACTCTGATTCCGACATTTGTACTTTAGAAACGGACTTTGGTACTTGGACCGGTGGTATCATCGGAAGAGAATTTGGAGAGTGGTTACTAAAAGAAGGTAGTTTGGAAAATTTTCTAGACCTCTCTAACGAAGAAGCTACAACACTGTGGACTCTACTTCGCAACAGCCTTTGGTCTTTAAGAGCTTTACCTGTAAATGTTTATCTGTGAGTTTATATATTTTTCCCTAATAAAAGTTTGGTAACCCCACAGCATTTGTTACTGCCTTACAATATTGTTTACCAGGTCACGACACCCTCTCACACTGATGATGAGGGTTGTCCTGTAGTAGGCCTGTGATTGTAATAAGAATGGTTTGCTCCAGCTTTGAAATCTGAAATTTTCACAAAAAGAGATGGTGTTACTCAGTTCCCCTATAATGGGGATGTTGAGTTACTAAAAATAGATTTTGATCTCTGATGCAATACCTGATTAGTTACTAAAAATAGAATGTGACCTATGATCCAATAACAGAATACTCATTGCACTGGTGACCAATTGAGACTGATGGAAAAGTGAATTCCCAGTCATAGAAAAGTATGTTGTCACGATAGGTGTGTCAATAACAAGGAACAAAAAATCATTAAAGACATCCTAATTAAGTTGTGAAATTTTGGTGGTTGAGAGATAAATCTGAAGATAAGCACATCAAACTATAAGAACAAGGAAACAATCGTATATTACACACTCTTAGAGCCAGTGTTAAGGTAACACGTATTTAGTTAAAATAGAAGGTTATAAATTGAGTAGAGGTAAACTTATACCTTATAGCTCATCTACTTTTTCGAATAAACTCATTAAAATTAAAATAAGTCAAATAAAAACAAACAAATATGATCTTTATATAATGTTTATTTTCACAATAAAACTAGACAACACATGTTACACGTTCAAATATTTATAATTGAACAACGATGCTTTAAATAGTGCAAATATGGATACAAATCATCTGAAAAAGTACACATATAACAACATAGTCATGTGTTTAATGCTTAAATTACAAGTTTACGTGGTCTCCCCCGTGGTTTTTTTAAATACACAAGGATCGCAAAATTTAACACAATTTTGTTTATTGTTCTTAATAGCATAAGATCTATCAGTTATATTAGTGATCGAACGGGGATCAATTCGTTTGTGAGCTGTGTCTGTGAGAACAGTCGAAAGGTTACTCTGTTGATACTGGAAGTCGTCATAAACAGGAGGAGCAGCGAACGACCACTCACCCTCATTGGCTGTTTGTTCTCGGGCATAGTCTGAGCGAAATGTAGATGTTCCATCAGTAATTGGTTGTACACCGTCACACTCTGCTGAGATAATTGTAGACGCCTGGAAGTCGTCATAAACGGGAGGAGCAGCAATCGACCACTCACCCTCATTGGTCGTTTGTTCTCTGTCATAGTCTGAGCGAAATGTAGATGCTCCATCAGTGGTTGCTTGTATACTGTCACACTCAGCTGAGAGAATCGTAGACGCATCATCTGTGGCTACTCGTAGTCTGTCACACTCTGAGAGAATCGTAGACTTCAGACCCACTAAAGTCTCAAATTCAGGTTGTGTTAGTGTTATACCGTAACGTGTTGGGAATTTCAACCCCGTTTTGCCATCGTATTTTCTAAGATGAATTAAAGTCTTTGCTCGATATCTCGAAACTGAGACAGCCTTCAAACCATTCTTCTGTAGAGGCTTTACATACTCGCCATTACGAGCGGCATAGAAAAAAGCACCATCACAGTCAACATTAACAGCGGAATCACACATATCCATTCTAACGGACTCCATTCTAAAAAGCACACGACTTGGTAGCAGGGATCTGACTTTCTGTATGTAGCAGCACTGAGAACGGCTGCCCTTTATACCCTGTAACAAGGGGACGTGGTCAGTCTATTTATAGTAACCAATGGAATACGTTCTATTTATAGTAACTGATGCAATACGTCATTGGACGTGATGAGACATGTTCAGAGAGCGGCCATCTTTGATGAGTCATGGGAAGTTTGTTCCACGAAGCCGATGTATCCATGGAGTCATCAAAACAAATGATGATCCAGAGGGCGGGGCCTACACTGACAAGTTGGAGACAAACTCGAGTATAGCATGTTATGCTCATTAGAGGGAAGTGTTCTTGTGAACACAGGATTGGGCTTGGCAAGTAAAATATCAACTAAACTTTAGTTTCTATTACTTCTGAAATACTTTTTTAGAAGCTTGGCTCTGTGATCAATAGCTAGGATGGGGGAAATAATTTTGCCACATTCTTGTATACGGTTTATGAAGCGCTCCTTTTCTATAGAAAACTGCTGCCAAGAATAATTGGGTTCGTCATTTTCATCATCGTGGATTGTTAAAACAATCGTTTCTTCACAAAAATGAACCTAGAAGAAACGAGACAATTTAGGTTTAAAAGCCAGCAAAAACTTCTAAATGAAAAACACTTTATAATAAAATATCTCTACACAACTCTGTAGCTGATGTCATTTCTCTTTGTTTCCCTCTGTCTTTTCACCCCTCACGTTTTCAAGTTGGTACAAGTTATTACAGCGGTTCTCATTACAAGTCACAACATCCAAGTATTGGATATCTCTTTCGCTTCTCACCTAGTAACCTATTGTCCATGAGTCTCTTGGGTAATTTAAACCTGCTTCTACGTAAAATTTACTCTACTCCACCTCCAGAGGATAACACTTCAAAAGATTTACCAGTATTAATATTATTCCACTTGTCTTTTTCTTTGAAGTTGCAGTTACTTCTTTATGGTATCAAGGATGAGTCCTTTATTTTTTCGGTTTCCTTTACTATAACGTCAATCATTACTAGCAACTAGTTTCACAATTTTCATTACATGTGGAAATTTACTATTTATCATCATCAATAAAGATAATGTCTCTACTAGTTGTGTAATAACCCAGTAATAAAGATAATGAAGGCGAAACAGAATATCAAAATCAAAAGGTAAACTCGACTCCAAAGCAATTACTTACCTTGGTAGCTCTATCGTTTAGTGTATCACTTTGCTGGCTGCAAGCGTATTGTTCGTTCCACGTTGCGTTAATTTGTTCAAAATAAATATCATGTTCAAAGATTTGTATATCTCTATTACCAGTCGAGGAGTGGTTGTTAATTATTTCAGTTGGAATCTCCAGTCTTCCAGCTCCCTGATTTTGAGAGCCGGTGATGTAGGTGTCAGAGGTTTCACTAGAGTTTAAAAACCTTTCACGTATATTTGTCTTTTTGAAAATTGAGTCTAAAGTTAAACCATTATTAAAATTACCACTAGGCCATATTGTCGTGGTTTGCGTGCTCATTGACACATCACTATCTTCATCACTGTCTTCCTCTTCTGAACTTGAGTTTATTCGAAAAAGTAGATGAGCCATAAGGTATAAGTTTACCTCTACTCAATTTATAACCTTCTATTTTAACTAAATACGTGTTACCTTAACACTGGCTCTAAGAGTGTGTAATATACGATTGTTTCCTTGTTCTTATAGTTTGATGTGCTTATCTTCAGATTTATCTCTCAACCACCAAAATTTCACAACTTAATTAGGATGTCTTTAATGATTTTTTGTTCCTTGTTATTGACACACCTATCGTGACAACATACTTTTCTATGACTGGGAATTCACTTTTCCATCAGTCTCAATTGGTCACCAGTGCAATGAGTATTCTGTTATTGGATCATAGGTCACATTCTATTTTTAGTAACTAATCAGGTATTGCATCAGAGATCAAAATCTATTTTTAGTAACTCAACATCCCCATTATAGGGGAACTGAGTAACACCATCTCTTTTTGTGAAAATTTCAGATTTCAAAGCTGGAGCAAACCATTCTTATTACAATCACAGGCCTACTACAGGACAACCCTCATCATCAGTGTGAGAGGGTGTCGTGACCTGGTAAACAATATTGTAAGGCAGTAACAAATGCTGTGGGGTTACCAAACTTTTATTAGGGAAAAATATATAAACTCACAGATAAACATTTATAGGTAAAGCTCTTAAAGACCAAAGGCTGTTGCGAAGTAGAGTCCACAGTGTTGTAGCTTCTTCGTTAGAGAGGTCTAGAAAATTTTCCAAACTACCTTCTTTTAGTAACCACTCTCCAAATTCTCTTCCGATGATACCACCGGTCCAAGTACCAAAGTCCGTTTCTAAAGTACAAATATCGGAATCAGAGTCGAACATGTCTTTAACATGATTCTTAACTAATCGATAGGCGAGGGTATATAGAACAACAAGACGACCGAAATTGCGAATTCGATCTGAAAGTATTTCGATAACGATGGTTACAAACGTGGCGTAGATATCATGACCACCGACTCTCTGAATTATTCCAGTAAATAACAGCTCATTTCTCTCCGATAAGGTATATACTAGGTTAGCCATAGCTTTATAAAACTTGGAATGTTTCTTACACGTCTTATCATATGTATGAATAATATCAACCCCCAGGAACATAAACTCCTTCCTAAATTTATCCAAACACATTCTATGGACCAGAAACGCCCACGATCCTCGATGAGAACCCGACCAATTCATTTACCTTAAGATGGAACTGGAACCGTTTTCAAAGTTACGCTCTTCTATAATTGGTTAATCACTCTGCCGTTCATAGTAATGCTCTTTTCTGAATGGTTATAATACAGATTTTGGGCTTGAGGTCAATCATGAAAAGACTAAAGTCATGAAAAGTTTAATTCCAACAAGTGACAAAATATACATGGAAAACAAACCAGTAGAAGAGATCGATCACTTTATCTATCTTGGAAGTCACATTGATCGAGAAGGGGATACGAGCAAAGAAATTAGAATCAGACTGGCTAAAGCAGCAATGTCTTTCAGAAGCCTTGAAAAGTTGTGGAAATCAAAACTCATTAGCACAAACACAAAACTTAGGCTATTCAAATCAAATGTACTATCAACCCTTACGTATGCGTGTGAAAGCTGGAAAACAACAAGAGATATAGAAACAAAGTTGAACGCATTCGAAAATAAATGTCTAAGGAAAATACTTGGTATAGAATGGAACGAATTCAAAACAAACGAGGAAATTAGAGAAATCGCCAATCAACCACTAATATCTTCAGTAATAAAGAAAAGACGATGGTCATACGTTGGACATGTGATGAGAAGAGATAATAATCGAATAGCAAAGCAAGCCCTCATATGGGAAACAACAGGTAAAAGAAAAAGAGGAAGACCCAGGGAGACACTGAGAAGAACATTGATGAGAGAGGCAAGAGCAGCAGGAATCGGCTCCCTCAATGAGATAGAACTGCTTGCACAGAACAGAGACAGATGGCGAGATTTAATAAAATATCTTTAAAAGAAAACTGCTAGAACAAAAATTCATATAGGAGAAGGTGTATCTTGGTCTACGCCCTATGGGCCGGTTACGGCTCGAAAGGTCAATAGATAGATAGATAGATAATACAGATGTCAGTCATTTCTTTGCTCCGCCTCCCTCTGCTAATACTCTTCTCTGGTTGGTTAATCCAGATATCAGTCGATGTTGGCATAGTCACTCGCTGATTGGATAATGTATTCATTTGTTACCAGGATATATTTAAACTAGACCCTTCAGGGCTTTCGTGTTATAAGTTTGGTTGCTTCAAGGAAAGTTACTATTCATTCTAACGGATTGAGATTCTATTTTACACAGTAAGTTGGATTGTTTTCTCTTAAAGTACGTTAAGGCTTATCGATGAAAGGTTATTCAATTTTATCGAGGTGTTTAAAGTAGGTATGCTAAGTATTGTTGAGCTTGATGTTTGATGAAGTTAAACTAGGTATGTTAAATATGGTTGAGGAAAGGGTTATTGGATTTTCTCCAGATGGTTTCTCATAATGAGGTTTCTTCTGGTGAACATCCGTGTCCATTATGTTCAAAGAAGTTTAAATGGCGCGGTGATTTGTTGGAGCATACTCGACAATTACATACAACCATCATGGCACACTAGACAATCTACATACACTCATCACGACACACTAGACAGAACCTACATTCAGCCATCCCGACACACTAGAAAACCTACATACAACCATCATGAGACACTAGACAACCTACATTCATCCATCTCGACACAGTCGACAACCTACATGATCCATCATGGCACAGTCGACAACCTACATGATCCATCATGGCACATTCGACAACCTACATGATCTATCATGGCAGAGTCGACAACCTACATTCGTCCATCTCGACACAGTCGACAATCTACATACAACCATCATGAGACACTAGACAACCTACATTCATCCATCTCGACACAGTCGACAACCTACATGATCCATCTCGACACAGTCGACAACCTACATGATCCATCATGGCACAGTCGACAACCTACATTCATCCATCTCGACACAGTCGACAACCTACATGATCCATCATGGCACAGTCGACAACCTACATGATCCATCCCGACACAGTAGACAACCTACATTCATCCATCATGGCACCGTCGACAACCTACATGATCCATCATGGCACAGTCGACAACCTACATTCGTCCATCACGACATACCATACGTCTCTGATAAAACGACATGACATACGTGACTGTTACAACGAGATGACTATTACAACGAAATGACTGTTACATTGACATGACTGTTACATTGACATGACTGTTACATTGACATGACATACGTGTCTACTACATCGACATGACTGATACAACGACATGGCTATTACAACGACATACCATACGTCTCTGATAAAACGACATGACATACGTGTCTGTTACAACGACATGACATACGTGTCTGTTACAACGAGATGACCATTACATTGACATGACTGTTACATTGACATGACTGTTACAATGACATGACATACGTGTCTACTACATCGACAGAGAGTTCAGTGGTTGAATATAGAATCGACTCTGAGCAATCGGCGCAAAATATAGTCAGTAGCCAAACATTGAATATAAATTCGAAGGCTTCGAGATGCAGATGTGTAGAAGAATAGGGAGTATTGGTTGGAAAGAATATGCCCTTTTGTCCTACCGTGTCTAACTATTTTTGACTTTGGACCTAGATTTTTTTAATGTTTTGAGTTCAACTTTTTTAGTTATGAGACGAAATTTTTGGGGTTTGGAACTAAGTTTTCTTATCTGTAAGGTTCACCATTACTGTTGTCTGTTATTCATTGAAGTGCTAAAGATATAGAACTCCAAAGTCTAAGCTTTCGTGGGTTTGGGAGTAACGTTTTGGTCTTTGCTTGTTGAGTCAATCGAATAAAAGTCGTCGTCTGTTAATTTGAACGTCGTCCCCTGCTCTACTACAACTTTCACTACTACAACTTCTACTATCAACTACCTCCACAACCAGCTACCTCTACAACTACAACTTCCACATCCGACTACCTACTACTTCTATTACACGCCAACTTCTAACCTACTACTACAACTTCCAACGTACTACCTCACCCCATCAAGTGACAGGTCCATTCTGAACAACGTGACCACCGCCCCTTTAGCAATTTAACAGTATCATGTATTGCTTCTTGTAAATAAACTACTTTGTTTCTTATGTATTATACTTGTCTATAATGTACAATAGTTAAAGACTACATTATTGTCTACCCCTGTATTATCTATTGTGGGATATATACGAATAAAACAATAAATAAATAAACTTCCATTCTGACAACGTGACCACCTCCCCTTTAGCCATTTAACACTATCATGTATTACTGATTGTAAATAAACTACTTTGTTTTCTATGTATTAAATATGTGTATAATGTACATTAGTTAAAGAATACATTTTTGTCTAAACCATGTATTATCTATTGTTCAATATATACGAATAAAACAATAAATAAATAAACTTGTCAGTGTTAATTTCCCCTAAACATCTCACATTAAAACAACCACCCAGTAAAATTCCCCTGATAAATGACACTCCTGATGAACACTTACCGGCTACGGAGATTTCACCACGGGAGGCGGATTCTTTGATGTAAACGCGATCCGTCTAACGGGAACTCTTTGATCTTGCTTAACGTTAAACGCGGCCCCCTCGCTGCGCGTCTTCGCTGCGCGTCTACCGAGCTCTTTGATCTTGCGGCCCCTTGCTGCGCGTCTTCGCGGCTGCGCGTCTACCGGTAACTCTTTGATCTCACTTAACGTTAAACGCCGTGTAGTTACTAAGTTCGGTAATGCGCCTTCGTGTAACATGTGTAACGGCCTAAGCTGTTACCTTTAATTCTAAAGGAAGTTTTTAAAACAATAAATAAACTTGTCACTGTTTTTTATTGCCTGAGAGTATAAAGAAAGAATAGATTTATGAAAGTTACGGCACCATTTAAACTACAAAGAATATAATAGATTTATGATACCACCACCACCCCTTCACCATCGCCGCGGGAGGTCACCACCACCGCCACGAGAGGTCACCTGAACAAAAATGGGCGGGTAGACTCTCATATAAGGAAAAAACGGTAGACTCTCATATAAGGAAAAACGGCACCAAAAAATGTGCCTCGACCTGCGTGTAGACTATTTATATAAGGATTTAGGTGCCTTCAAAGGCACTTTTGTTGCATGTAAATGACATACTATACTACTCACGGTAACTTGTGTTTATTAAATTTTGACATCAATTTAAAAAAAAAGATAATTATAATAACAATGGTTGCTGTGTCATACCAGTTCAACTTTCTAAGTTTTCAATTACTTTGAAAATATTTATTTGATGACCGTCAATATCAGAACAATATACCGAAACGTGCTCGCATGAAAAACAAATACTGTTGACATCTATATGTTTAGTATACAGTTTGTGTCTAACATTGTTTCGTTTCTTCTTATTCACCACAGGCGATTGCAGTTCTTGGCAGAGACCATCACATTTACATCCAGCCAATGACAATGACGTTACGTGTACTTAAATGGACCAATAAAATTCGATTTGCCTAAATCAACTACATATACTTCTAGTTAATTCTGTGTAATGAATGGTTCCCGCCTGATGAAGTCTTCATCGTCATGTGACAACAAGGACAATGTGTGCCGGCTCGTGATCCTGGGTTATCCAGGTGTTGGGAAGACAGGTACCAGCGTGTGGGTGTATCTGCCATCTACGTCGGCAGGTGTGTTTAGATAGGCAAATAAATAGACAGACATTTACACATCCAGGTAGTCAGTGAGATGTTCGTTTAGATAGACAAACAAACAGACAGACATTTGCAATTCCATGTTGTCAGTGAGATGTTCGTTTAGATATACTGAAACATTGTACTGTAAACCTTGGAAGCAATCGATAAAAGCGTAATTCCTCTCCAGTTATTGCAATCATTACGAAGGCCCCCACCCCTTTTTTTTTTTGAAAGGCCATTTGATAATGATTCCCTTCTTTCAGTTTGTAGGAACTTTTTCATAATTCCAAATATTATTAAATAAGTTTTATTTTTAAAAAAATGAAATAAGCTTTGAGTATTTAAAGCTTTCAGCGTCTCTGATCTGTTGTTATTTTATCTGCGCCAGAGACTTTTTTTATTGGCCATGTGTTTCCCTGTTAACTCAATTTCTGTTATGGTGATTTCTTCCATATTGATGTCTAATTGCAGGATTGGTGCATCTATTTGAAACAGATGACTGGGAGCGGGTGGTTAAATATTTTCTTGAAATGTGCAGGCAGTCGGTTCTGTTGTTGTTGTTTTAACTGGAAGTTAGTAAGACGCCATCTTTACTCAGAACAAGTCCCCCATTTGATGACAAGCAACCTGGTGTTTCTGCTTATTATATAATACTTTTGATGATGATATAATACCTTTGATGGTGATATAATACTCTTGATGATGATATAATACCTTTGATGGTGATTTAATACCTTTGATGGTGATGTAATACCTTTGATGTGATATAATGCCTTTGATGGTGATGTAATACCTTTGATGATGATGTAATACTTTTGATGATGCTGTAATACCTTTGATGATGATGTAATACCTTTGATGGTGATATAATACCTTTGATGGTGATATAATACCTTTGATGGTGATGTAATACCTTTGATGATGATGTTGTAATACCTTTGATGGTAATATAATGCCTTTGATGGTGATATAATACCTTTGATGGTGATGTAATACCTTTGATGGTGATATAATACCTTTGATGATGATATAATACCTTTGATGATGATGTAATACCTTTGATGATGATATAATACATTTGATGATGATATAATACCTTTGATGATGATATAATACCTTTGATGGTAATATAATGCCTTTGATGGTGATATAATACCTTTGATGGTGATGTAATACCTTTGATGATGATATAATACCTTTGATGATGATATAAAAAACCTTTCTATTTTTCTTCCTGTCTTGGAACTTTGTCTTGCTTCCACTGTTTGGATTATGTATGTATGTTTCTTAATCTCGTTTTGCTGATTTTTTTTCACCTTATCTGGGTCTTTTTATGTCGCTTTTGCTCGGTTTTTAGCTCAGTTGATATTTAACATGGTTAGTTTGGCTTCGCGCCTATTTTGGATATGTTTTCGTCAGCGTTCAAAACCTAGGACAGTGGCCAGGAAGTGATAGCCAACTTTAACCTGATAAGCTGCGACATTACAGGAATTTACCGTATGGAAAATAGTTCCACCAATTATATTGCTCTAAATTAACATAATTATATAATAATTTCTTAGTTATTTGCATTAAAACTGAGAAAAAAACATGGTTTTACTGTTAATAAACATCTCTTACAGTTTTGTTTAGGTTTTTTTTTTATATCAAGACAAAGCGCAGTGATTTTATGGAAACTCTAGATAAGGTCGCCTCCTATTGGCTCTACTTTTATATGCTTCAAATAAAGATATAGAACGCCACCTTTTTAGTCGTCCTTCTGTTGCCATGGCAACGAGGAGCTGATTGCAGAAATGGTCTACCTAGTTCTCATACACGTGGTTCTGTTGTAGTAGGTCTGATCTTCATAGACATTACAACCTATTTGTTAGCAACGTAAAAGTAAAAAGTAAAGTACCCCCGTCACGCCAAGTGGCGTATAGGGAAATATGGTGTTAGTGACCATAAATTTGACAGACCTTCTGCACATGATTTTTGGGATAATGTGGTCAGTATTACGCCCGTGTTGTTAGCAACGGCTTGAGTTAATTGAACTCTGTCACGGCTTTATTAGAGAATACGGTGGCTGGTTGTACATTGACATTTAACTCTTTGAGCTGGAGATTGTGTTATGTATTCTGATCAAATATTAGAGGGGCCGTTGCCTCCTCTGAATATCCGCCACTGGTTTCCATGTGATATCCGAGATCCATGCTTTTCTTTCAGTTTCCTAAAATCCAGCACGTAATTCAGCTGATGTCAATATTTCTGTGTTGTTGTTCATCAATATTCAACTCATCCACTGCACCCAAAGCTTCAAGACGATTGCTGAGTTCTAGATTAAATTGTCCTTTAATATCTTCTTCTATTAATTTGTTACTGTCTGTATTCTTAAAGACGTGTTTCTTGTTTAATCGTCCCAATACACAGATTATGGTCACTATTGACGCCAGCTCGTCTATACGCCCTCACATCAATCAAGACATTTTTTAATCGCCATCTGATACATAAGTAGTCGATTTCGTTTCTAATTTTATCATCTGGAGATACACATATTGTCTCATGTATCTCCTTATGTGGAAGTAATGCTCCACCTATATCTAGGTCTTCTGTTAAGCATAGTTCTGTTAACCTTTCTCTATTGTGATTGACAATGTTCACTCCTTCTTTCTCCATTGCCATCATAACTCCATTGTTGTCTCTCCCCACTTTGGCATTAAAGTCACCCATTACTATTAAAATATCATATTTAAGAACTTTATTTATTAGATGTTGCAGCAAAAAGTAAAATTCATCCTTAATTTCGTCTACAGCTTCATTAGTGGACTCATAGCATTGACTAATTGTTAGTCTTCCATACTTGGTTTTATAACGTTCTCTTATTAACCTATGACTCATCGGCTCCCATTCGGTAAGATTGTGTCAGCAGAGGAGACGTTCATTATAATTCTCACTCTTCCATAATATTTATTATCATCTGTACCTGAATAAATTATTGTTTTGTTGTTGTTGACGGATTTTTCTCATATTCCAGGCCATCTAGTTTCGCTAATTCATGATATATAAAAGTGGTAACTATGTACAATTATAAAACAGCCCACCTTTGTATAATTTTACGCAACTGTAATTGTGTACAAAAAGCTCAACTTTGTATAATCTTATAAAACTGTAATTGTGTACAAAAAGATCAACTTTGTATAATCTTATAAAACTGTAATTGTGTACAAAAAGCTCAACTTTGTATAATCGTCCCCAGCCCTAACAGTGAGGTTCTTGACCAAACGTTTCATTGGAGAGTACTGCCCCACGCTTGGTAAGAGTTGTTTGTATTAGTAGTTTCATTATAAAGACGACTGTCAACCTACCTACTTACCTACCTACATACTTACCTACCTACCTACCTACCTACTTACCTACCTACCTACTTACCTACCTACTTACCTACCTACATACTTACCTACCTACCTACCTACCTAACTACCTACCTTCCTACATACATACATACCCACCTACCTATCTACCTACTTACCTGCCTACCTACCTACATACCTGCCTGCCTACTTACCTACCTATCTACCTACCTACTTACCTACCTACTTACCTACGTACATACATACCTACACACATACATACCTACTTATCTGCCTACCTACATGCATACATACATACCTACCTACCTACATACCTGCCTGCCTACTTACCTACCTACTTACCTACCTACTTACCTACATACCTACACACATACATACCTACTTATCTGCCTACCTACCTACATGCATACATACATACCTACATACCTACCTACTTACCTACCTATCTACCTACCTACTTACCTACCTACTTACCTACGTACATACATACATACACACATACATACCTACTTATCTGCCTACCTAGCTACATGCATACATACCTACATACCTACCTACCTGCCTGCCGTTTATCTGTCGTTACAACTTTCCTGTACATACCAGTATACATACTATTTTTTTTATAATCACGTTACCGACTGTTTTATTTCGGGTGTGACTAACTACAAAACTAAGACACATATGAGGAGACCAATGCTTCCTGCAATGTTAATTAAATGTCCCAGCCAACGAAGGGAGCCAGGTACCTAGTTATAATCATTTGAGTCAACTGGACATTGTCAGCTTGGGTTGACCATCACTATATATCGCCAAGTCAACCCGCAGACTTGCCATTGGCTACCAACGATGCTGTGATAATGTTTAACAAAAAGACACTTCATTTGAAGGAAAATTGCATTTTATGTGTGTGTGGATAATTAAGAATAACCCATTCTTCTTCCTCATTTTGCGCTTATCACAAAAAAGGATTTCACTGAATTTTAAACTGGATTTTCTTCCTGGTTATTTCACGTAGATAAACTTCCCTGGCATGCGCAAGGTGTGTATTTTTTTGTTTTAAGCTGACACGCCTGATAGTATCAGCCAGATCTCAACACTAGCACCTGAGGCAACTACATAGACATTTTCTTGAATAAATCCTGCCTGTTCTTTTACTGCAGTTTCCTTTTATAATTGAGGTTTTCTTTGTTATTTAGAAGAAAAGAAAGTAACTTTCAAATTTTGTCGGTGAATTTATCTTTGAGGAAAAAAAAAGGGGGGATTCAATTAATTAATTACTATGAGACTTTAACGCTGAAGATATCAAACAGTTTTAGAAGATAAAGCGGTCAGCAAAAGTATGTGCATTAGCGTTAGTGAACCAGAATTAACCAAGATCATGTTACACCACACACAGCGAAACAAACTAATTTGGTGGTGATCGAGGAGGGCAATCCCGTACCTTCAACATACCTTGTTGAAATCGGATACTGAATGGTGCAAAATGTTTTTATAGCTTGGTCTAAAACAGTAAGGAAGAAAATCGATTCATTAAACACAAAATGTTTTTATAGCTTGGTCTAAAACAGTAAGGAAGAAAATCGATTCATTAAACACAAAATGTTACCAAAAAATCTTTAAAATACCTTGGATAATGAAAAAAGAGCAATGAGGACATATTAAAAGATTTAAGCATTAAAAAGAACTGGCTTATAAACACCATTCTACATGAGGAAACTGAAATAATATGGCCACGTCAAAAGACACAAAGGGCTGGAAAGAAAAAAATACAGGAAGGCATGGTTCCTGGGCGACGCATCAGGAGCAGACCAAGAAGAAGGTGGTTTCAAGACATCAAGGAGACCTTGAACATGACAGCAGATGAAGTGGGATATTCGGCTTGAGATTCTTTCAGACGGGCTGTGGTGAATGCATCGTTCTGCCAAAGACATGCAACCTGATGATGAGCTTAGTCTGAAAGAGGGTACTATTCATCTGCGCTCATTAAACGATATTTCAAGGGCGAACGATGAAGACAAAGCAGTCTTTGGGTGGACGCAGAATGAGAAGAAAATGTAAAATGTTGATAAATGTCTCATTCTTTGAAGCTGACAAAAATATTTGTTTGTAAAAATGAGACAGTGTTTGAAATATCCACATTTAAGTGGAGCAGTGGCGACATCTCACAGTGGAAATTGAAATACCACTGTCGCGTGAATAGATATATTGGGCTGGAAAAAGCAGTAATGGAAGGCATGGTTCCAAAAAGACGAGACAGGCGGCAGACCGAGAAAAGGGTGGTTTCGAGACATCAAACATGAACAGCAAACATAAGAAATGGAGGATCTAGCCAGAGAGAGAGAGAGAGAGAGAGAGAGAGAGAGAGAGAGAGATTCTTCTCGACTGGCTGTGATGAGTGCAACGTTCTGTAATGGACATGCAACTGGGTGACATAGCACGGGTGAAAAAAAAAAAAACAACTTTCCTATACTAAAGTCCTAAAACAAAAATGTGAAGGTACAAAGAACCCGGATACTGTCGTCTAATAAGGCATATATATATATATATATATATATATATATATATATATATATATATATATATATATATATATATATATATATATTGACCTTTCGAGCCGTAACCGGCCCATAGGGCGTAGACCAAGATACACCTTCTCCTATATGAATTTTTGTTCTAGCAGTTTTCTTTTAAAGATATTTTATCAAATCTCGCCATCTGTCTCTGTTCTGTGCAAGCAGTTCTATCTCATTGAGGGAGCCGATTCCTGCTGCTCTTGCCTCTCTCATCAATGTTCTTCTCAGTGTCTCCCTGGGTCTTCCTCTTTTTCTTTTACCTGTTGTTTCCCATATGAGGGCTTGCTTTGCTATTCGATTATTATCTCTTCTCATCACATGTCCAACGTATGACCATCGTCTTTTCTTTATTACTGAAGATATTAGTGGTTGATTGGCGATTTCTCTAATTTCCTCGTTTGTTTTGAATTCGTTCCATTCTATACCAAGTATTTTCCTTAGACATTTATTTTCGAATGCGTTCAACTTTGTTTCTATATCTCTTGTTGTTTTCCAGCTTTCACACGCATACGTAAGGGTTGATAGTACATTTGATTTGAATAGCCTAAGTTTTGTGTTTGTGCTAATGAGTTTTGATTTCCACAACTTTTCAAGGCTTCTGAAAGACATTGCTGCTTTAGCCAGTCTGATTCTAATTTCTTTGCTCGTATCCCCTTCTCGATCAATGTGACTTCCAAGATAGATGAAGTGATCGATCTCTTCTACTGGTTTGTTTTCCATGTATATTTTGTCACTTGTTGGAATTAAACTTTTCATGACTTTAGTCTTTTCATGATTGACCTCAAGCCCAATTTTGCTGGCTATTGATGATAGTTCATTTGTGTTTTCCTGCATCGTTTTTATCTGATTGCTGATGAGAACTATGTCATCAGCAAAGTCCAGGTCCTCCAAATGGTCTCCTTGTATCCATTCGGTGCCTTTATTACCAGTGCAGCATTTCTTCATTATGAAGTCCATAACAATTCCAAATAACAAGGGCGATAAAATACATCCTTGTTTAACCCCAGTTTCTATTGGGAAACATTCGCTCAGTCCTTCCTCTGTTCGAACTGCACATGTGTAACCATCATACATGTCTTTGATAATATTTATGATTTTTGATGGTAAGCCATATTGCTTCAGAATTTTCCACAAAGAATCTCTATGAATACTATCAAATGCTTTTTTGAAGTCGATGAAGTTAAGTACAAAAGGTTTTTGCTTTTCAATGTGTTCCTCCAATATAAGTCGTTGAGTGAAAATGTGGTCAAGACAGCTTCTCCCTTTTCTAAACCCAGCCTGTTCTTCACGCATTACTGTATCTATTGAATCCTTTATTCTATTTAGGATGATTTTACAGAATAATTTTGAGGCAACTGACAAAAGTGTCACGCCTCTCCAATTGTTACAATCTCTAAGATTGCCCTTTTTTGGGATCTTAACAATGATTCCTTTTTTCCATTTATGAGGCGTCTTCTCTGTTTTCCAAATGATGTTGAACATTTTTTGGAGATGTATTAAATTATGGCTATCAATTGCCTTGAGGATCTCAGCTGTTAACTTATCCTCTCCAGCAGCCTTGTTATTGGTCATTAGCTTTAAGGTGGTTTCTATTTCACTCAAGGTGAAGTCATCTAAATTTACATCTAATTCTGCTGCTGGTGTTTCAGCTTCAAAATCTATTAAACTGTGAGGTAGTGGACGGTTAAGAATTTCTTTGAAGTGTTCCGCCCAACGGGCTTTTATGTCTGCGCTTGTTGTTAGCATTAATCCAGATTTGTCTAGAATTGGTGTTCCACTGGATGTATAGGTGTTTGTCAGCATCTTTTGTACAGTATAAAGAGTTCTGCTGTCTCCTGTAATTGCAGCTGTCTCTGCTTTCTCTGCCAAGTTGTCTATATAAGCTCTTGTATCTCTTCTTGCCGAACTTTTCACTTTGTTGTCTAATTCTTTGTATGTTGCTTTTGCCAGAACCTTTCCAAGATCTGTCTTTACATTAGTCATGGCTCTCTTCGCTTCTCTTCTTTCTTTGATGTATTTCCATGTGGTGTCTGAGATCCAAGCTCGTTTTTCCATTTTCTTCAGTCCAGCACTTGCTTCTGCTGCTGTCATTAGTATTTTGCTCTGTGAGTCCCACATTTCATTGATATCTAAGTCTATTTCACCAAGTGCTGAATAACAATTACTTAGCTCTATGTTAAACTTTTCCTTTATTGCTTCATCTTTCAGTTTATGACTATCAATTTTATGTGTAATTGACCTCTTCTGTTGGTTTCTAAATTTTAATCTTATTTTCCCAATGCACAGGTTGTGGTCACTATTAACATCAGCACCTCTGTATGCTCTTACATCTATTAATGATGATCTGAATTGTTGTTTAATACATAGGTGGTCAATTTGATTTGATGTTCTATCATCAGGAGATATCCATGTTGTTTTGTGGATATTTTTATGTGGAAATAATGTCCCACCTATAACTAAATTTTCTATTAAACATAATTCTATTAATCTTTCTCCATTCTGACTTGTTGTATTACAG
Organism: Megaustenia siamemsis; assembly: GCA_032433765.1. Taxonomy (NCBI): domain Eukaryota; kingdom Metazoa; phylum Mollusca; class Gastropoda; order Stylommatophora; family Ariophantidae; genus Megaustenia; species Megaustenia siamemsis. Next base: position 30,728,970 of record JAVIAB010000047.1, read on the forward strand.
CCTTCTCTCCCCATCACATGTTCCACTCCTGCGTTATCTTGTCCTACTTTGGCGTTGAAGTCTCCCATTACAATTAAAAGATCGTGTTTTGGTATTTTGTTTATAAGTTGTTGCAGTTGGTTATAAAAATCATCCTTAACTTCATCATCAGCTTCGTTAGTAGGCGCATAACATTGAATAATTGAATATATATATATAGGAAGAAGAAAATTGGAAAACACGAGGGAATGCAATGATAGAGAGAGAAATGTTGAGGGAGCGAGGGAAATTTAAGGGAAGAAGTAGAATAATTGAACTATCACGGGTCGGAATTGCTTGACAGGCCGTAGGTTTCCCACCTTTAATATAAATATTAAATGGAGAGCTTACCGGTTAAATGAGATGTTATTCTTGCTTTCACTACCGGTTAAATGAGACGGGTGTGCTTGCTTTCACAACCGGTTAAATGAGACGAGTGTGCTTGCTTTCATCATCATCATCATCGAGTGCCTTCTCCGCAGCGAAGGTTGGCTACCATGGATCGCCATTCTACTCTGTTTCTTGCTTTTATGGCGCAGGTTGTCATAGAGTATCCATCTTGTACTTGTCCATCTTTTGATGTTACTCGTCCATGTTAGTCTTGGTCTGCCTTTGCCTCTTTTACCCTGTATTTTCCCTTCCAATATTACTTTTAGTAGGCTGTTGTGTCTTTTAACATGCCCCAAAAATTTCATTTGTCTTGTCTTAATTGTATTTAGTAGTTCTGTTTTTATGTTCAGTTGTTTTAAAACTTCATCGTATTGTTTTCTTTCCACCCAATTCCACTTGTTCTTCTATAAATCCACATTTCAACGGCTTCAATTTTCTGTTCTGTTTTCTTGTCTAATGTCCATGTTTCTGTACCATACAGTTTGCTTTCACAACCGGTTAAATGAGACGGGTGTCTTGCTTTCACAACCGGTTAAATGAGACGAGTGTGCTTGCTTTCACAACTTCACTACCGGTTAAATGAGACGAGTGTGCTTGCTTTCACAACTTCACAACCGGTTAAATGAGACGAGTGTGCTTGCTTTCACAACTTCACAACCGGTTAAATGAGACGAGTGTGCTTGCTTTCACAACTTCACAACCGGTTAAATGAGACGGGTGTCTGGCTTTCACTACCGGTTAAATGAGGCGGGTGTCTTACTTTCACTACCGGTTAAATAAGACGGGTGTCTTGCTTTCACTACCGGTTAAATGAGGCGGGTGTCTTACTTTCACTACCGGTTAAATAAGACGGGTGTCTTGCTTTCACTACCGGTTAAATGAGGCGGGTGTCTTACTTTCACTACCGGTTAAATAAGACGGGTGTCTGGCTTTCACTACCGGTTAAATGAGACGAGTGTCTTGCTTTCACAACCGGTTAAATGGGACGAGTGTGCTTGCTTTCACAACTTCACAACCTGTTAAATGAGACGGGTGTCTTGCTTTCACAACCGGTTAAATGAGACGAGTGTGCTTGCTTTCCTTACCGGTTAAATGAGACGAGTGTGCTTGCTTTCACTACCGGTTAAATGAGACGAGTGTGCTTGCTTTCACTACCGGTTAAACACATGCGGTTATTGCAACACGGAATCGACCTTTAATCTCTTCAGGGGATTACGAAATTCTTTGTCTTATTTGTTTGTTTGATGGTGCCGTTGTAGATATGATAAATAGTTACCAAGTTTCAATACCTTCTTTATTAAAATGCACATACCATCCACCCACACTGCCGTGATGTTTTTCTTCTACCCAAGAAGGTAATATACAAAGCTACATCACCCTTTCAATCTCGTAGAATCATCGAAAGTATAACAGACTGCTGTTGCCATCTCATTATCAAAGAACTGATCTTCAAAGTCTTGCACAATCATAGATTTAACAAAAGTAAATCTCTTTTGGTGACACTGTAAAGCAAACAATTTATCTTTTATGTTGATTTCTTTTTTTAAGTTTGCTGTGCACGTGCATGATACTTAAAAAAAAAATTCTAATTTGTTTCAGTCCATGGATTGTAGTGTACTGTAATTTTTATTTAAATTCCCGGACCGGTTAGAATTGCTTGACGGGCCAGTTCTGACCCGCGGGCCGTAGTTTTCTTCCCAGCCTTAATATAGAGACACCTAATATTTATACTGTTACTGATATATATATATATATATATATATATATATATATATATATGACTTTGTTTCTCCAGAAAGTGTGTACCGATACATATCAACATCAGTTGAAGAGGTTATACGACTGGATATCCTGGACACGGCAGGACAGGTCTGGTTATTTCTTTATCTTACTTCTGTCAGATTATAATATTTCAGCAACATATAAATTGTCACATTAGTCAATGACGTTGCTAATTTTAAAGAAAAATAAGGGAAATCCCAGCGACATCTTGAATGTGACGTTTGGGAAGTTTAGTGTGCGTGTTAATAATGTTAGCGTCTAACACATACGATTTCAATGTTAAATCAGTCCTATAATATGAGTGTGAAATAAGGTTATATGGCTGTGAAACATAAGGTTATATGGGTATGAAACATAAGGTTATATGGGTATGAAACATAAGGTTATATGGCTGTGAAACAGGGTTATATGGCTGTGAAACATAGGGTTATATGGGTGGGAAACATAGGGTTATATGGTTGTGAAACATAGGGTTATATGGCTGTGAAACATAGGGTTATATGGCTGTGAAACATAGGGTTATATGGGTATGAAACATAAGGTTATATGGCTGTGAAACATAGGTTTATATGGTTGTGAAACATAGGGTTATATGGGTATGAAACATAAGGTTATATGGCTGTGAAACATAGGGTTATATGGTTGTGAAACATAGGGTTATATGGGTATGAAACATAAGGTTATATGGTTGTGAAACATAGGGTTATATGGTTGTGAAACATAGGGTTATATGGCTGTGAAACATAGGGACAGAGGCACCCGACAGTAACAGAGCTGAAGCTTGTTAATGGCTCATAGCTGATGGCTTGCGTCAGGATCAGTGAGGCAGAACTATCCAGACCCTACTTCACCTATTCGCAGTGCCCCTAGTAACAGACTAACTGGTCTAGTCTAGCGGGTAGGGATCGAGAGAGAATGCTGCCCGTTACTGTAAAAACGCCGTGCTAGGTTCGATGTTTTCGGCCAAAAGGCGCAAATATACAGATATTTTGCAAGCCTCAACATACGTATACACGTTCCCTGAACGTCCTTTTAAGGGCGGATGACGATTTTTAAAATATATTTTTCCTCTATTTTTGGTATTATCATCTTCTAGTTCCGGCCCCACATCGCAATCTGGCCCACTTCGCTTTGTCTCTTGCCTTGATAGGTTTTCCCCCAGATTATGTGCAACTGAACAACCACATCTACACGGATGGTTCGTTATCCCGCGGACACCGAAGTGGTTGAGGTTTTGTGGCATACCAACATGGCAAAGAAGTGGTTATGGAATCTGGCAAATTTTTTAATTACTGTGTCCAGCATGAGAATGGAGATAGAAGCAGCAACAGCGGCGATAAAATGGTTGGTTACACAGAACGTGTATCACACGGTCTTGGTAACTGTCTCGTAAAGTAAGTTACAGAAGATTAGCAGACAGTGTATGCGACAGGAGTGGATGCAGCTCTTGGATGACTCCGAAGTGAAAGCGTTAACCTGGGTGTACTGTCCAGGGCACGCTAGTGTACATGATAATGAAATAGACGATAAGCTCGCTGGCAGGTCTGGCTTAGCACTTGGCCTTACTCTCGAAAAGGAGGACATCGCCAAGTTTGTTCTTAATTCCTGAAGAGAATAGGAGAAAAATGGGCAGGACAATGATGTATATATTGAGAGACTTAAGGGTCTACAGATAGAAAATGGATCTGGTCGATCGGGAGTGCTTAGTGGGGAAAAACAGATGCATCTATAATCAACACCTTACAGGAGCAGTCAGTCTGTTTACGCTTCGAGAAAACGTTGGGGCGAGTGGTGGAGCGGATATGGGGGATGTCCCGACTGCGGTGAAACTGATTCCGTGAATAAAGTAGAACTACCACAACAATACGGTTGGCTTACCACGGCAACAGCCGGGGTTCGTACCCTGGCGAGGACACCTGGGTTTTACTAATTCCCTAAAAATTAGTGGGAGCCGCGATAGCTCAGTGGTTAGTGAACTGGACTACTACGGACAAGGGGTAGGGTTCGATCCCAACCGACGGCTCCGGGTTCACCCAGCCTTAAATGGGTACCGGATTTTTTCTGGGAAAGTAAAGCAGCATGGGCGTAATACCGACCACATTACCCCAAAAGTCATGTGCTGAAGGTCTGTAAAATATAGGGTCACTAACACCATATTTCCCTATACGCCACTTGGCGTGACCGGGGGTACTTTACTTTTTTTTTACCACAACAATAGAATTAAAGGAAACCAAACTCCAGCATGTCCGCTCTATGAACACCCGCACGAAGCAGTAGAACGTCACCTGTTGGACTGTCTAAATGTTACCGATATCACTACTGACTCCAAGACCTGATAAATGGAACACCTGTTACGGAACTACAAGGGAACTCAGAAAAACCTGCAGATATCGTTACATGGCATTATGGCGAAGGGCGATGGCTCACAGACCACAGGATCTCCAACAATAACAATAGGTTCTCCTGTCCATCTGTTGTTGTTGTCGTCAGTCCACTTTAGTCTTTGCATTCCACTGCCTCGTTTAACTTGCATTTTCTACCCCAATATGATTTTCATTTATACTTTTCGTGTTCCCTTACGTGTCTTAAAAATGTCATTGTCTTTTTGAATTATGTTAAATTGTTTTGTTTTTCTTTTTGCCGCTGTTTCAGAACTTCGTTATTTATTTTCTTCTCTGTCCATTTGATTCTTCTATACACATACAAACACTAAAACATACTGCCAGACATGATTAGTTTACAATCATCATTTTCTGACAGTTTCATGAAAAGGGTAGAGCTAGACAAATTGTGAGAAATGAAGGAAATAACCACGGGAAGAAGCGTTAGAATGAGAGAGAGAGAGAGAGTGAGAGAGAGAGAGAGAGAGAGAGAGAGAGAAGAGAGAGAGAGAGAGAGAGAGAGAGAAAGAGAGAGAGAGAAAGAGATTAGATATTAGGGAAAAATGGCATGATAGGAAGTCAACAGCAGAATAAAGAACTGTTGAGTTAGAAGGGGTGTGATCACCGTCTGCAGATAACACGGCACTTAATAATGACGATGATGGTGAAAATAATTTACATTTAATGTTACTCCATCATCACTTACTCTCTCACTCGCAAACTTGATAGTAGGAAAGGTCAACCCCTCCCCCACCCACCCACCCCCCCCAAAAAAAAAAAACAAAAAAAAAAAAAAACGACGCAAACTATTCCTCTACATTACGTTGAAAAGAAATGGGGAAGGAAAGAAGGCGGCGACATTCATTCACTCACTAAACCACTTCTTTAGGTACCCATCACTCAAACACTCATTCCTTACGTAACCACTCATTCATTTATTCCTACGTTGGCCTCAGTCATGAAGAGTTTTTAAAGCTCAGCCTCAACCCATCACTCAACCGTCGTTTCACTCAACCCATCACTCAACCATCGTTTCACTCAACCCATCACTCAACCACCATTTCACTCAACCCATCACTCAACCACCATTTCACTCAATTATGATTTCACTCAGCCATGATTTCACTCATTCAAACAACGATATATCACATTTAGATATAAGTTTTCTCTCATTGTATGTGTTCGTTTAGATTATGTACTTATTATCCATGATTCACACTTATAGCACAGTAATGTACATAGAATAATTAACTCACTAAAACTCATATTTATCATACAGCACACGACAGAATGGAAAGAAAGCTACGCTCTGTGGGGCGACTGCTTCATCTTCGTTTACTCAATCACAGACCATGCCAGCTTCGACGAAGTTCATCGTCTCCATCGCCTGGTCGAAACAACCAAAAGATCCACCTCCCTTTGCTGCGCCCTGGTCGGCAACAAAAACGATCTAGTCTACGATCGACAAGTAACAGCATCTCAAGGCCAGGACCTCGCCAACGAGCTCGGCTGTAGATTTTGCGAGTTGTCTGCATGTGATTGGAACCAATTTACCAATGTTTACGACTTGTTTACAGATCTTCATACATCGTGGAGGCGATCAAAGACGTCCAAGGATTCTCGCCAAAGAAAATATAGCTCAAGTACAAAGTTCAAACAGGCAATTCAGAAAGTTATCTCAGGCAAAAGCTCCAATATAAAGTAGGACAATTGCGCTGAACGGTTTTTGTTTTTCGTGTTTGATGACAAGGGAAACACTTTCCGCTTTCTGCATCAAAAAAGGACGATTTTACTTTATCAGGATGAATTTAATTTACCAGGATGATTTTACTTTATCAGGATGACTTTAATTTACCAGGATGATTTTACTTTATCAGGATGAATTTAATTTACCAGGATGATTTTACTTTATCAGGATGAATTTAATTTACCAGGATGATTTTACTTTATCAGGATGAATTTAATTTACCAGGATGATTTTACTTTATCAGGATGAATTTAATTTACCAGGATGATTTTACTTTATCAGGATGAATTTAATTTACCAGGATGATTTTACTTTATCAGGATGATTTTACTTTATCAGGATGAATTTAATTATGAACAGCATTAACAAACTGTTAAGCAACGGACATTAATGAATTAGTTTGTAAATGATATAAAAGTAGGGCGGCCTGCAGTGGCACTGACATCATTTATAAATGTCTATTGTCTAAATAATTGTGTCCATTGTAAACCATCTTTGATCAATATTATGTATCTAGTCAGAGTTATACGTATTTTGGCTTTTTGTAAGGTGTAAGACGTCCTGATTTTTTTACTGTTTTTTCATCCTTTGTCCCGGATTTGTTACTGTCCCGAATTTGTCCTGATTTTGGCGGATTTTTTAGCTTTTGTCCCGGATTTGTTAAAATACATTAGGTACACAAACGTTTACCAATTTTACCAATATGGTAAATGTCTCTTCGACTGAAAAATATACATTATTCCGTTGTTGCGTAGAAAATTTTTAAAAAGTTCTGTTCTGGCTGTTCATTTGGCAAAACAGTAACAGTAAAATGCGCTCCAAGTTTTAAATCTTGTATACTGAAACTCTGAAACTGAAACACTCATCAGAAAAGTACAGCAACTCTGCTTCACCTTCCATTTAAGTGAGCATCACTAATGTTTTTGTTTATCTCCTGATAACGTTTTGTAAGCCTGTATTGTTAGTTGTTTTAATTAGTTTTAAAATATATGTATTAATCACTTGAAAAAGACGGAAGAAATTTCATTTTATTGATGGAAAATTTAAGTAGAATTAATTAATTTAATAATAATAATAATATAAAAAAAGTAATATAAAAATACAATTAAAAATGAATCCGTCCCGGATTAGGGTTTCAAAAATATGGTCACCTTACTTTTTGATTGAATCATTCTGTATATAATCAGTAAATATCTAAGAGAAACGTTTTGGAACGATCTAGTAGCCAAAAGCTTGGCAGGAGTGGGGAATGAAATAAAAACGCATAACCGAACACCTCGTGGGCCTATCAGCTCCCCCGGCAGACCCCAATAATTGGATAATGCCGTGAAAATGATTATTTATTTTTTTGTAAAGATAGTTCATTCAGACATAAACGTGATGCTATTTCTAGATGTCCCAACAATATGTGACTGTGTTGTGTATTTACAAAACAGAAGAAAGCTCCGGAGCTGACCCCGGTTAACTTTAAGCTTAGAATAAATATTGTTAAGACAACTCTTTGTAAGTCCGCCTGTGAAGACAACAAAAGTCCGTCTGTTACTTGCTGTATGTTGTCAACACTTGCGTGTTTATTTGACAGTTTACAAAAAAAAAGTGAAAATAACTCAACACAGAGAGCCAAAAACAAAAAATACACAATTTATAAATAGACAGATTTATTTCAATAAAAGTAAGTAAAGAGCCCATAAGGGAGTCGCGATAGCTCAGTGGTTAGTGAACTGGACTACCACGGACAAGGGGTAGGGTTCGATCCCAACCGACGGCTTTCGGGTTCACCCAGCCTTAAATGGGTACCGGATTTTTTCAGGAAAAGTAAAGCAGCACGGGTGTAATACTGACCACATTACCCCAAAAATCATGTGCTGAAGGTCTGTCAAATATATGGTCACTAACACCATATTTCCCTATACGCCACCTGGCGGGACGGGGGTACTTGACTAAAGAGCTATCGCGACTCCCCGATTTATTTCAATGCCGTGTTGTATTTCTGATGTTCCGGGAACGCAGAATGAACACCACATCTCTCTACAACTTTCTGTCCTACAATCTTGTATCATTTCTGCTGTTGAATACATTCGAAACCATTCTTGTAAAACTGTCTCGTATCATTTATCTCTGTTTCTTTTTATTTCTTTGTCATTCAATTTGTCCAGTTGTCACAACAATTTTCCAGCTGTTACACGGCCAAAAATTCTTTCTTTTTCTTTCTTTCTTTCTTTCTTTCTTTCTTTCTTTCTTTCTTTCTTTCTTTCTTTCTTTCTTTCTTTCTTTCTTTCTTTCATTGCTTTGACCTCTTTTAGATGAGAACGATTACACGATCTTCCCACTTTCAGGAGTTGGACATTAAACCTAAACGGGGAAGTCCAGCAGGACAGGCAATAGCATTACTTTACACAACATACATAAAATTAAATTATCAAAGTGTTTGTATCAAACAAATTTAGCAAAGAAGAAGTAATGAAATGATGTGCAGCCAATAAGAAGTGTACACGGTAATAACAGTCGGATGCTGAAGCTGAACAGATCACGTGTGAAGACACACAGAAACAATCACAAGAAATGTCATGGACGTCGGAGAGAGAACGAAGAAAAGGTAGCTCAAGAGCATCTTCCTCATTTGCCTTTCAGCGTCGAGGGAGATTTAGTTTGTGGTCCTCTGCTTTTCTCTTGACCTCTCCTGCTGTAATGTTTCCTAATGTTTTTAATATACGATTGTGAGAGTCTGGAATCCTTACTCTGATTGAGTCCTGATCGCAGATATATATATATATATATATATATATATATATATATATATATATATATATATATATATATATACGATCAATCTATATTTTTCGTGGTCGGCCTTTGGATCTGGTATTCTTGTAACATTTATTGACGGCTTTCTGTGTTCTGTTTTGGTCTTTCTATCTTATCATGTGGCCAAACCATTTTATCTGTTATTTCTGTATGTATTCTATGGCGGGAATTACTCTTAGCTTTTTTTCTCAGTTCTTCATTTCTAATCTTATCTCCCGTGCTCGTTCCTGCCATTCGTCTAACACACTTCATCTAGGTGCTGGTTATTTTCCTTGTTGTTGAGTCTAGGGTCCAAGTTGTCGGTACAACGTTGGTGAACAGTTGGGTAACGTGGGTCAAGGACATCTCTCCAAAGATATGCTTATATTTATGGAAGGTTCCGGTATCACTGCAAACGAATTAAAATCCATAATTGCTCAACCACCCGTGCCAGTGGAATCATCCGAATCTTCATCTCCCAAACAAAAAAGGTAGCTGCAGCCCCCTTCATTGCAGTGTCAGCACACACCAAAAGATATAAGGCGAAACTGCACAGTAAGTGAACACCGCCATCTGTTGCCCGTCATACGATATCATCCTTCAACGTAAGCAATCGGAATATCGAAACACGATCAAAAAGGATGAAACGCACAGCTCACGGTGTGTACATAGCCCTTAACTCAGTAGCTCCGGCAGCAAGCCGGCCCTCGAAAGATAACTCAATATGAAGAACTTAGTAGCTGTTATAGCAAAGAGAGCGCGTAGACCTCAGTCTACCTTGTTGGTCTTTAATCAAGGGAGAGAAGATGACGCTTCCTTGAACAATTAGCTTCGATTAATCCTAAATTTGCAAATATTTTGTTTCCTAAAAAGAAAATTAATATTAAAATTTCTACTTTTTGTTTACAGCCTTAACTCCAAAATGCTAGAACTGATACTTCGTACATTAATTCTCTTTACATTAACAACATAATACGACTGAAACAATATACTGATAACATTCAGATATATCGAACAACATACAATTTAATTAAAAATTCAGTCATGTATATGAGCTCTTGGTGTATAATTTTACTAGACCAATTATAAATGAACACAACAACTGAAATTACGATCCCTTTCGATTTGGTATCAACTGACTTTAATAAACTTTCAAGTATTTGGAGATCAAAACTACTTAATAAACATTTGGAGACTGTTCACCTCCTGTGAGATACCACTTCAAACATATGGATGCAAGCATTATTATTGTTTACTAAACACCCTAGTCTAGTTTAAAAAAAAAAAAAAAAAAAAAATATATATATATATATATATATATATATATATATATATATATATATATATATATATATACATCGCAGCGTTGAAGAGTAGACGCTAAGTTCTTCAGGTTGTACTATATGTATTTGCTATGATGTTGTGCATGTTTGTATTCTTCAGTTTCATTTATCAAATATTTATTTTTCAACCTTGGAGTTTCACCAAGAAAGTTTTTAATTAAAAAGTGCATATCTATTATCATATTCCGGAATGGAATATACACTCACATACACACACACAGAGGGAGAGAGAGAGAGAGAAAGAGAGAGAGAGAGAATAATGAAAGGTCTATGGCGCGAAGTCATACTGTGATGATCCGATCAATAAGAGACTTGTAGACAGAGCCACATACACGTAGGAATCCACACAAGAAGGAAATAAACATGTTTTAACAAAATGGGCGAGGTCTATCGTCATGAGGTGGTGATGTTTGATTGCATCGTATGTTGGTTGCTCATTATATTGATCTTGTTTGAAATTAAGAAAACGATTGCTTATATATGTCTTAACGTTCATAAAATATAAAGTATTTTATTAATATTGAATGCGTTTATATGTGTCATGTCTGGCCATATATATGTCGATTGTTTTGGCTTGTTCTAGCCTAGAGAGTACACACGTTGTAATTGTTGATATGTGCATGTTTCAGTGTTTTCTAAGATACTAATAAGGGCGGTAAACCTATTTGCAACTTGTTTTATTTCATGATTGGGGACTGGTTGGGATTTTTATTTATGACTTCTCTCTGCGGCAACCACCCTGGTCTCAGCAGCGAGGCCCGGCTTGAAACGTCAATTACTCATCGACGGAAAAAAATATGAGCACCTCCAAAGTCGGAGTTATCTGCCTGTGCGGTGAGGGACCCTGTGCACACGACTACCAGGGAAAAATGGATTAACACGAAAAATGCAGTTCCTAGTCTCTAGGGACTTCGTCAGAGGAAAACGCTGGCGAACGAAAAAAAAAAAATAAATACATTTTAAAAATGTAATGTTTGTGTTTTCCTGCATGACGGTCAACCGTCAAACATGTACTGGACATGTCCTCCATTTCGTACTTTTGTTTTGTGTCCGGCAGACATTTAAACATTCTGGGGAAAATGTGCATTTTAGTTTCATTTTCTTTCATTTCCTCATGTGTTATTTCTCTATGTTGAATATGTTTATTTGTGACTGTACTGTTATCACGCACAGCATCAGGGGCAGATTGGGTTAAACGAACTTCTATAAAACACCGCCTAGCCGGCCCAAGATTTGAGCGGTTTAGACAAGGGGTGTTAGCATCTTCATACCAACTTTGTGCTATGAAAGTCAAACATGGACCCTTTCTAAATCACATTTAAGAAAGATCAATACATGTGAGATGCGTTGCTTGAGAAAAGTAACAAACAACACAAGAAGACATAGACTACCAAATGAAACCATAAGAAAAATAGTAGGAACAAAACCCTGCCAAGAATATATAGAACAACAACAATTTAAATGGTTTGGCCACCTGGTCAGAATGAATCCTCACCAATCACCATCAAGGACGTTCTTCTCGAGAATGCATGGAAAAAGACCAAGAGGAAGACCTAGAAGAAGATGGATAGATGCAGTGACAGAGACAAGTAACAACAAAGGAAAATCACTAATTCAGACAATTCGAGCAGCACAAGAACGACAAATGATATAAATCACGACACCTTTTAGGTCTCAGTGAAAGAGAAACGAAGAAAGAAAGAAGAAGACAGGGGGTGAATATATTATTTATAGCCCAGTTCAGTTTTCACTGTGAAGTGAGATTGGTATCAGTGTTCAGTTGCGTCTACAATTGTTTATGATGAGACTTTACAATTAGTAGGTCATCTTAAGCTTCTAAAATTGATGAATTAGAAAACGAAAAAAAAATTGCTGGTGGAGTTGAAATAGAATAATCAGTGCTTTTAAAGATGGTAGTATCTTATATAGAGACGATGTGTGACATTAATGATTGTTTTGTGGCAATTAGAAATAAAGAGTGTGGCGATATTGGCAGACAATCAAAGATGAAACACAACAAATAGCAATCACAAGCAGCTTTCATTACCAACGTGTAATATTGTCGTTCTAATCTTCTATATGGTTATGGTTAGTCGATCTATAGATATATATGGCCTGTATATTCTAGTTCTAGTTGACGGTAGATCTTCCCATCCATTTGATATGAACTGTGGAGTCAAACAAGGATGTGTCCTTGCCCCTAATATATTCGGAATATTTGTCGCTGCATCTCGCTACATCCACATCTGTACAAGATCTGACGGCTCCTTATTTGATCTAGCACACGTCTGAGGTCAACATTCAAAACAACTGAGACCCTAATCAATGAGCTTCTATTCGCTGAAGATGCAGCACTGATTGCTCATAATGAATCCGACCTGAAGTAAATGATTGACAATCTAGCTAGATCATGTGATTTATTCTCTCTGTCAATAAGTATACAGAAGACTGTGGTACCTCAACAGGGTGTAGCCAGTCCCGCAGCTATATTATTAAATATTACATTCCTTGAATCTGTGAGAAAGTTCACCTATCTCAGTTCTATAGTCACAACCAATGTCTCCCTTGAAGAAGAAATAAATTCTTGAATTGGAAAGGCAGCTTCCACATTTGGTAAACTTAAAGATAAAGCATGGACCAACACCAATTTAACATTAAGGACTAAGATTCAAATTTACCAAAGTCGTGTGCTTAGTACACAGATATACGGACCAGAAACTTGGACTACCTATGCAGGGCAGGAGAAAAGGTTAAACAGCTTTCATGTACGTTGCCTTAGCAAGATTTTGAACATCAAATGGCAGGACAAAGTAACTAACTTTAATGTCTTACAGCGAGCCAAACTCCCATCGATCTTGGCAACACTTAGGAGTCGTTGACCAAGGTGGCTGGGTCATGTAAGAAGAATGGCAAACAATCGTTTTCCCAAACAAATATTGTATGGCGAACTTAAGGCCGGAAAGAGACCAAAGGACAGACAAGTACTGAGATATAAGGATGCTTGCAGGGCTTCCTTGAGGGAATTCTCTATCAGAGAAATAAACTGGGGAAATCTGGCTCCACAAGGAAAAAAAATAATAAAATATGGCACAGCAACTTTCGAGGCAGCGCTGATATCAAATTCAGAAGATAAAAGGTGCAGGAGAAAAGGAGACGACGCCATGTACCACGAATGCATCTTATTCGTTCTGCGGATGGATCTGTTTGTCCAATATTGGCAGATTCAACTACGAGAGAAGCTATTCAGCCAAGCAGCACCCAGCATAAGACACTCATATTTTTACCAAAGTACTGACTTATCATGATTGCTTGCTACCAACCGTCTGTCAAAACGTCAAAGGCCATATTATTATTATTATTATCATCATCATCATCATCATCATCATATATTCTAGTTCAGGAAAGGGAGGTAGTTTTAGCATCTCAGACCTCATCACCAGTCCTACTGATTAATTCAGTGCACTATTTTAGTTATATTTTGGTATTCCAAGTAGGAATGCAACAGCCAAAAGACCGTGTTTTCGTCAACACTTTGTGTTTTTAAAACAATGCATCTCTTCTTTGTATAAATAAATGTCATCGACAAATATAAATCAAAACAATATCAAAACACCGAACTGGTAAAACTCGGTTAAAGTCGGTAATAATGACATTTTTGTTGAATCTTTAACTTGTCCTCCATTTAAAAAGATCCCTTTTAGATAATTTCTGAGAGGTTGCCTTTCATTTGAAAAATCAAACATGAAAACCCTAGGCTCGTTAAGATGAAACGGTATCAGTCAGAGAGATGGCAAGAACGGCCAAATGTTAGAGAAACACAATCCGATCTAAAAGAATAGAAGAATGTATACGTTGGATATTTCAATTAATAAATTAATGGTTGCTGATGATTGATAGATAACGTTGTTTCAAACAATTGTCAGTTTTAAAATTTCCTGATGGAAAATATAATATTCGTTGTTATTGTCTTATTTCTTCACCAGATCTACATATATGTACGTATGATGCATTCATGAAACAACTGAAATTGATAGATAAAAAAAAAAAGTAAAGTGCCCCCGTCACGCCAAGTGGCGTATAAGGAATATGGTGTTAGTGACCATATTTTTTACAGACCTTCGGCACATGATTTTTGGGGTAATGTGGTCGGTGTGGTCGAATGTGCCGCTTTACTTTCCCATAAAAAAAATTCCGGTACCCATTAACGGCTGGGTGAACCGGAAGCCGTCGGTTGGGATCGAACCCTACCTCTTGTCCTTTGTAGTCTAGTTCACTATCCACTGAGCTATCGCGGCTCCCGAAATCGATAGTTACATTCAGAAAAAAAATTATTTGGGTTTTCCTCACTTCGAATGAAGTAGAGACGGATGTAAGGCTCATGACCAACAAGGCCGCAGGTGAAGATGATATAACATTCGAGTTGCTAAAAGCAATGGATTGCCATAACTAAAAACACCTGCAGAAGGAGGATTGGAGGCGAAGGCGGCCTCCCATCACCAGAGCTGGAAGTTGTCAGCGAACCACAGCTGATGGCTTGCGCCAGGATCAGTGAACCAGAACCATCCAGACCCTGCTCCACCTCTCCGCGGTGCCTCTAGAGACAGGCTAACATGTCTAGTCTGGCCATGCGAGCAGGGATCGAAGAGGGAAGACAACCCGGTACTCAACAATGCCGTGTTGAGGTCGGATGTGTAGGGTCGAAAGATGCAAATATAACAGTTATACTGCAAACCACAACATAACGCAGACACGCCCACTTAACGTCCTTTTAAGGGCGGATGATGAAGAGGAATATTCTAGTCTACCAGAATACTCTAGAATACTTTAGTCATCGGGCGAACGCAAGCAAGCAAGCAGTAAGCAAGCAAACACCTGCAGAAAATGTTTAACACTATATGGTCAGAATAAAATGTATCTACATCGTGGAAAAGAGGTATAATTGTCAAAATTCCCAAAAGAGCAATCTCAAGGATCGCAACAACTGGAGAGGTGTGGGTCTTCTATCAGTTGTCTCTAAAGTATTCTCTAAGATCATCATAAACAGAATCAAAAATACCATAGATACCATAGATATGTCTAAAGCATTCTGTAAGCTCATGAACATTATCAAAGTTACCATAAACACTGTTGTGCATTAAGAGCAAGCAGGAAGAGCAACCACTTCTTCTAAATGTCATTGATTTAAAAAAGACTTAAATATTTTTAAGATAAAATAGAGACTCATTTTAGAAATTACCCAGACAATATGGAATACCACCAAAAATTATTGGGAACTGCGATAGCTCAGTGGTTAGTGAACTGGACTACAAAGGACAAAGGGGTTGGGTTGGATCCTGATTGACGGCTTCCGGGTTCACCCAGCCTTAAATGGGTACCGGATTTTTTTCTGGGAAAGTAAAGCGGCACGGGCGTAATACCGACCACATTATTCCAAAAATCATGTGTTGAAGGTCTGTAAAATTTATGGCCACTAACACCATATTCCCTATACGCCACTTGGCGTGATGGGGGCTCTTTACAACTTTACTTTTTTTTACCAAAAATTATTAACATCAAAGATCTGTACCACGACTTCTCGTGTGCTGTTCGCACAGAGGTAAGATTGAGTGAATGGTTCCATGAGTAAGGCAAGGATGTATTTTATCTCCCTTGTTGTTTGGAATTGCCAACGACTTCATTATGCAGAAGTGCTCTAAAGTTAACAAAGTCAATGGATGGACACTTGGATCTCAGTTGGAGGACCCTGATTTTGCAGACAATATATTTCTTATTAATAGCAATGTGAACATGACGTAAGAAAAGACAAAAAACATGTCATCAATGACTAGGAAAAATAGACTTGAGATCTGCGAGAAATGCCAAAAGTCATGAAAATTCAAATTCTTCGAGAAAAAAAAAATTATACATTGAAGGAAAATCAGTGGAAAAAGTAGATCACTTTGAAGCTGCATATACCAAGAAGAAGATACAAAGAAAGAAATTAGAATAACAATAGCAAAGGCAGCAATGACTTTCAGAAACCTTGATAAAGTATGGAAATAAAAATTACTAAGCACAAAAACAAAGCTCCGGATGTTCAAATGAAATGTAATATACACCCTTAGTTATACAAGAAAGAGCAGGAAAACAACTAAAGAAACAGAAAATAAATCAGGGAGCCAATGGTGGGGTGTACTAAACACTCCAAGGTATGGTGACAGCTTTACAAATAAAGAACACAACACAATACTGACGTTTCGGCCTGTGGCCTTCTTCAGAATACAGAGACAACGACAACAAGCGGTGAAGCACAATTACTACATGTTAGATGATCAAGTGGAGGGCGAGGAAAGTAGGATGCAGAAATAAGAAAAGAGAGAAATGAGTATTACATGATGAGAGGTATGATGGGCGTCAAAATATATAAAATAGAAAAAGAGAAAAATGTATAATAAATAGTACTTAGCTGAGCTCAGAGCAGGAATTCTGTAATCCGTTCTGAAACAAGTCGGAATGACTAGAAGACAGAGAGCATGTATAGAAAGCAACCCGTGACCAAGACAGGTCAGTTGAGAGGGCAGACGGATCTAATATCGGGAAAACCAAAGGGGGGGGGGAGGGGGATAGACGAAGACACTCCTGGGACACGACAAGCAATACATATAAATCACTCAACAATGGAAGTGAGAGATCACGCGAGAGGTTAAGAGAAAGAAATGGAATGACACGACAAAGTAGTGAACTAGGCAAACGGTGAGAGAGATGGACTCTACAGAATGGATGGCCTCGAACTGAAAGAGTTGAGAGGTAGGTCAACGAAAGGAAGGATTGGATACTGGAGGAAGAGATAAGGAGAGGAAGAATAATAAAGCCGGTATAATGAGAAGGGCGATAGAGGGGTGGTCCGGAGGAAGTTAGTCTATCGAGAGGTAGGGAAGTATTAGAGGAGGAGGTATGGAGAGGAGGGATAAGAAGCAGGTATGTGAAAACTGGATAGGGGGAGAGGCGGTAGGTCAGAAGTGAATGGAAAAAGAGAAAAAAAGAGAAAGTCTGGAAGAAGTGGAGCAATAGGGGATGGTGTGCAGGAGGTATGAACCATAGGAGGTAAAGAAGTAGGGAAATGATAGAACAAAGGGGGGAATGAAAGTGGGCATCAGGATAAGGGGGATACTGGAATAGTAGGTATAGATGAGTAGTGACTACAAGTGAATAGAGAGGAGAGGGGTGAGCTAGGAGTAGATCAGCAGAGGGGTGGTAGGAAGGACGAGGAACAATAGAAGTGGGCAGAGAGATCGTACGTACAGTCCAGGTGGAGAGGTGATATAGTGATAAAGAGGTAAAGGACATGAAGGTAGTCAGAAGAGAAAAAGGTGTGGGGAGGGGGGGGGTTAGGATGAAGAAGGCAATATGGGGGTTACTCAAAGAGGATATGAAAAGCAGGGACGGAAGAAGAGAAATAGGAAGAGAGGTCCATAGGTGGGAGGGTGGAGTCGGAGGCAGGAGGGTCCTCAGAGGGACAGGGATACATTGATGCCACGAGGGGTGAGGCAGCCCCAACGAACGATCAGACGGTGCTCAAGAGTGAGCCGACTGTGGTGATCAGAGGAGCATGATATTAGGCCAGTTACCAAGACATCAGTCATACCTCGATGGCCCTCGAGTTAAAGTGGGCTGCTACAGGAGTGTCCGCTTCTCGGGTGATGTCATTCAAGTGTTCACGGCACCTATCGCCGATTCTACGACCAGACTGACCGATGTAAGTCAACTTACATCGCTTACAAATGATGGCATAAATGATGTTCCGCGATGTGCAAGTGAATCCCTCTCTGATCTCGAAAGGACCATTGGGGAAGAGGACAGTGTCGGCCTGGAGAACGTGGTCACAAGTTTTACATACTCTCCGGTTGCAGCGGATAGTGCCTCGATGGCTGAAGTGGTCAGCAGGAAGACGACCCCTGACAAGAAAGTCTCGGAGGTTCCGGTCACGTCTAAAGGCCACTAGTGGCGGTTCAGGGAAGAGCAGACGAGTAGTAGGGTCAGATCGGAGAATAGGGAGGTAGCGGTGGATGGTCCTAATAGCGGCGTAGTGGTGAGGGTGATGGGTGAGAGCGAGCACTACTCTATCAGAGGGGGGATGAGTAGAGGGGGTAAGAGCAGACTGACGTGAAGTGTGGAGAACTCGACGCAGGGCAGGAAGGAGAGCTGATTCTGGATAAAGGCGTCGGCGGAAGAAATCAAGCATGAGGTGGCATTGTGAAGGAAATCTTCATCGTCTCGGCAAAGGCGACGAAGTCTGAGAAGCTGAGAATATGGAAGAGAGTTCTTGCAGGATGTAGGATGAGAGGAGTCGTAGCGGAGGAAACTATGGGAGTCAGTGGCCTTGTAGAAGACCGAGGTGAGAAGATGAGAGGTGCCCAAGGAGACTAGGATGTCCAGGAAAGATACGGAGGAGGTGGAGATGTGGAAGGTGATGTGGATAGAGGGGTGGAAATGTCCGACATATTCGATGAAACGGGAGATCTCATCTTCTGGAAGGTCAGACAGACCAATGCAGTCATCAATGTACCTACGATACATGAGGGGAAGAGGGCCCTGGTAGGTTTGGATAATTTGGTGCTCTAGATAACCCATGAAGAGACAAGCATAGCTAGGGCCCATTTTAGTGCCCATCGCCACACCGCTGATCTGGGTGAAGAAATTGCCATTGAACTCGAAAGAGTTGAGGTTCAAGACTAATTCTGCTAGACGGAGGAGGACGCCAGTGGCGATGGAGGGTTGGATTCTACGGTCCAGGAAAAATTGAAGAGCTTGAAGGCCGTCGGAGTGGGGAATAGAAGTATACAGGGAGCAGACATCCATAACGAAGAGGCGGTAGTGACGATCAGGAAGGAGGGTGATAGAGGAAAAGATGTTAGGGCGTCGTTAGTGTCTTTGACAAACGAAGGGAGGCCCATAACTATGGGTTGAAAGACACTGTCGAGAAAGTCAGAAATGAGAACAGTAGGACATGAGATGGAAGAGACAATAGGACGTCCAGGAGAGTCAGGTTTATGTATTTTAGGCAGCATATAAAAAGAGGGTCCAGGAGAGTCAGGTTTATGTATTTTAGGCAGCATATAAAAAGAGGGTCCAGGAGAGTCAGGTTTATGTATTTTAGGCAGCATATAAAAAGAGGGTCCAGGAGAGTCAGGTTTATGTATTTTAGGCAGCATATAAAAAGAGGGTCCAGGAGAGTCAGGTTTATGTATTTTAGGCAGCATATAAAAAGAGGGTCCAGGAGAGTCAGGTTTATGTATTTTAGGCAGCATATAAAAAGAGGGTCCAGGAGAGTCAGGTTTATGTATTTTAGGCAGCATATAAAAAGAGGGTCCAGGAGAGTCAGGTTTATGTATTTTAGGCAGCATATAAAAAGAGGGTCCAGGAGAGTCAGGTTTATGTATTTTAGGCAGCATATAAAAAGAGGGTCCAGGAGAGTCAGGTTTATGTATTTTAGGCAGCATATAAAAAGAGGGTCCAGGAGAGTCAGGTTTATGTATTTTAGGCAGCATATAAAAAGAGGGTCCAGGAGAGTCAGGTTTATGTATTTTAGGCAGCATATAAAAAGAGGGTCCAGGAGAGTCAGGTTTATGTATTTTAGGCAGCATATAAAAAGAGGGTCCAGGAGAGTCAGGTTTATGTATTTTAGGCAGCATATAAAAAGAGGGTCCAGGAGAGTCAGGTTTATGTATTTTAGGCAGCATACAAAAAGAGGGTCCAGGAGAGTCAGGTTTATGTATTTTAGGCAGCATACAAAAGAGGGTCCAGGAGAGTCAGGTTTATGTATTTTAGGCAGCATATAAAAAGAGGGTCCAGGAGAGTCAGGTTTATGTATTTTAGGCAGCATATAAAAAGAGGGTCCAGGAGAGTCAGGTTTATGTATTTTAGGCAGCATATAAAAAGAGGGTCCAGGAGAGTCAGGTTTATGTATTTTAGGCAGCATATAAAAAGAGGGTCCAGGAGAGTCAGGTTTATGTATTTTAGGCAGCATATAAAAAGAGGGTCCAGGAGAGTCAGGTTTATGTATTTTAGGCAGCATATAAAAAGAGGGTCCAGGAGAGTCAGGTTTATGTATTTTCTTCTACCTTTTAGCTCCCAGTGGAGCATAGGTCTTCAACAAACACTTTCCAAGTCGTTCTGTTTTTTGCAATTCTTTTAAGATCATTCCATGTCTTCCCCATCATCTTCATCTCTGCTTCAATCTGTCTTCTCCAAGAATTCCTTGGTCTTCCTCTTTGTCTTTTCCCCTGGGGATTCCAAAAAAGGGCCTGTTGTGTAATACTCTCAGTTTCCGTAGTGTGTGTCCTATCCATCGCCATCGTCTTCGCTGTATTTCTTTATCCACTGGTATTTGACCGGTACATTTCCATAATTCCACGTTTGTGACTTTGTCCTGCCATTTCCATCCCTTTATTCTGCGCAAGCATCCATTAATGAAAGTCTGTACCTTCGTGATTGTCAATTTTGTTATTCTCCATGTTTCACAGCCATATAATAGAACCGACTTAACATTGGAGTTGAAAATTTGTATTTTTATTTATGTATTTTAGGCAGCATATAAAAAGAGGGTCCAGGAGAGTCAGGTTTATGTATTTTAGGCAGCATATAAAAAGAGGGTCCAGGAGAGTCAGGTTTATGTATTTTAGGCAGCATATAAAAAGAGGGTCCAGGAGAGTCAGGTTTATGTATTTTAGGCAGCATATAAAAAAGAGGGTCCAGGAGAGTCCCATACCTCCTCCTCTAATACTTCCCTACCTCCCGATAGACTAACTTCCTCCGGACCACCCCTCTATCGCCCTTCTCATTATACCGGCTTATTATTCTTCCTCTCCTTATCTCTTCCTCCAGTGTCAATCCTTCCTTTCGTTGACCTACCTCTCAACTCTTTCAGTTCGAGGCCATCCATTCTGTAGAGTCCATCTCTCTCACCGTTTGCCTAGTTCACTACTTTGTCGTGTCATTCCATTTCTTTCTCTTAACCTCTCGCGTGATCTCTCACTTCCATTGTTGAGTGATTTATTTGTATTGCTTGTCGTGTCCAGGAGTGTCTTCGTCTATCCCCCCTCCCTTCCCCCCCCCCCCCCTTTGGTTTTCCCGATATTAGATCCGTCTGCCCTCTCAACTGACCTGTCTTGGTCACGGGTTGCTTTCTATACATGCTCTCTGTCTTCTAGTCATTCCGACTTGTTTTCAGAACGGATTACAGAATTCCTGCTCTGAGCTCAGCTAAGTACTATTTATTATACATTTTTCTCTTTTTCTATTTTATATATTTTGACGCCCATCATACCTCTCATCATGTAATACTCATTTCTCTCTTTTCTTATTTCTGCATCCTACTTTCCTCGCCCTCCACTTGATCATCTAACATGTGGTAATTGTGCTTCACCGCTTGTTGTCGTTGTCCCTGTATTCTGAAGAAGGCCACAGGCCGAAACGTCAGTATTGTGTTTGTGTTCTTTATTTGTAAAGCTGTCACCATACCTTGGAGTGTTTAGTACACCCCACCATTGGCTCCTTGCTACCAGCTTTACCGCAGCATTGCAATTATTTGCCTGTTCCCTAGAAAATAAATCAGATGCTTCTTCTTCTTCTTCTACTTCTACATTGTTAGCTCCCTGTGGAGCATAGGTCTTCAACAAACACATTCCAAGTCGTTCTGTTTCTTGCCATTCTTTAAGATCATTGCATGTCTTCCCCATCATCTTCATCTCTGCTTCTATCTGTCTTCTCCAAGAATTCCTTGGTCTTCCTCTTTGTATTTTCCCCTGGGGATTCCAAAAAAGGCCTGTTGTTTAATACTCTCAGTTGGCTGCCGCAGTGTGTGTCCTATCCAGCACCATCGTCTTCGCTGTATCTCTTTATCCACTGGTGTTTGACTGGTACATTTCCATAATTCTATGTTAGTGATTTGTCCTGCATTTCCATCCTTTTATTCTGCATAAACATCCATTAATGAAAGTCTGTATCTTCAATATTGCAAATTTTGTTGTTCTCCATGTTTCACAGACATCTAATAGGACTGACTTATCATTAAAGGGAGCCGCGATAGCTCAGTGGTTAGTGAACTGGACTACAAAAGACAAGAGGTAGGGTTCGATCCCAATCGACGGTTTCCGGTTCACCCAGCCTTTAATGGGTACCGATTTTTTTTCAGGGAAAGTAAAGCGGCACATGTGTAATACCGACCACATTACCCCAAAAATCATGTGCCGAAGGTCTGTAAAATTTATGGTCACTAACACCATATTCCCTATACGCCACTTGGCGTGAAGGGGGCTCTTTACTTTAATATTGGAGTTGAAAATTTTTATTTTTGTATTTAACATAATTTCTTTGGATTTTCATATATTTCCCAGTGCAACAAAAGCTCCTCTTGCTTTTGATATCTTTATTTTGGTATCATTTCTGTTCCCCCACCTTTATTTATATTACTGCCCAGATGTATGTAAGATTATACGTCTAGCAAGGTGTTTCTCATAATTTTCGAAGTAATACTTTAATAAATACAGCATGCGCACAACACATTAGTACTATACATCACTCACGTACAATACAACACTATCATCAGCCTCATTGAGTGCCGTCTCCGCATCAAAGTTTGGATACCATGGAGCTCCATTCCGCGCTGTCTCTTGCTTTGATGTTGCAGGTTGTCATAGGCTGACTTTTCGAGCTTTTGATGTTACTTGCCCACGTTAGTCTTGGTATACATCTGCCTCTTTTTCCCTTGTATTTTCCCTTCTAAGGTTACTTTTAGTAGGCTGTTGTGTCTTTTAACATGCCCCGAAAATATCATTTATCTTGTTTGAATTGTGTTTAGTAGTTCTCTTTTTATTCGTTGTTTGTTTTCTTTTTCTTTCCATCCAATTCTTCCTATTCTTCTATAAATCCACATTTCAATGGCGTCGATTTTCTATTATGTTTTCTTGTCTAATGTCAATGTTTCTATACCATACAGGAATGTTGAGAAGATACAGCATTTACTATATACATCACTATATAAGCCATCTTATCTACATTTCGTAGTCTGGTAGACTACGTGTCGCTTACGAAGAAAATGTCCACATTTATTAGTTTCCATGTACCATCTATGGAGTATGGAGTTCAGCGGAACCTTCATTTTTGAATGCAGATAACATTATATGTAAACTATATCTGGGTTTGTTTTATAATCCTGAGCTTTGAGAAATAAAAGAAGTTCTATGTTTTCTCCAAACTGCCCAATCGACAGTTGCAAATTGTTGTAAAGGTGATCAAATATCGTCGATCTTGCATCCTTTAACACTTAAATAGTCATCTCTGCGTCATTCCAATAATTATAGTAAATTAATAAGTATAGTAATACATTATAATATTTTTTAAAAAATAATTACGTGCATAACAATTGTTGACAGAAAATGTTGAGCACTTCCTTGCAAGATAGGAATGGAGGTTAGCCAGCAGACACGACACATATGCTAGTGATAGATGGTAGCATTGATTATTGAATCATTATATCTGTTATTGTTTTCAAACAATCGCTACTCGAGAGATTTGAGATCTGAATCAAAGACAACTCCAGCCCAGGGTTGCCAGATATATTTTTGGATTTTAGGCCAAAAAGTGTTGAAAAAAAGCCAAATTAGGCCAAATAGTCAATTAAAAAGCCAAAAAAAAAGGCCAACATTTCTGCTATACTCACATCACATGAAACTCTCCAGATCAAGATTATTAACGTCATCCTCATCAGAGCTACCTGATTCTACAGCATACAAATTCTCTGATGTAAATTCTTTGAGCATTTTTGCTGATGGGATGAAGTCTTTACAACATTTGTTTGAAAGCAACAGTTCTGCTCTAATCCTGACAATAGAGTCAAGCAAATGCAGTTGCATCTTATTCCTTGCTTTTGTCTTCACTGACGTTACAATGGAGAAAATTCTTTCAACTATGGCATTGCTGCATGGGGTGATCAGACAAGTTAGGGCAAAGTTGCTAACTCTTTGAATGACTGATGCTGATGTATGCCAATCCAAAACTGTTCACTGTTAGTAGGAAGTCCATCTTTCTTAACATGGTATCTTCTTTCCATCAATCAATATAATTTTTCTGTATTGTTCTTCAATAGTGCTGATGTTACTTCCTGCTAGGTGTAAGAAGGGTAAGTCTGAAAACGTTGCTCTCGAAGCTTGATTTAAAATAATCCGTGGACTCAGCTTTGATAGATTTTGAAATATATTACTCGCCGAAGGAAGTCTACATGTTATTTGATTGAGAGCTTCCTCTAGCATACACATACATCTTTCTTTGACATTTTTAATTTCGTGATGAGCGTCAGTGTTGTTGTTCTTTTGTAGGAACGTATTACATTCTGTTAAAATTTGATACCAAAATCAACTTGATTTATCCTTTCTTTGTCCATTTGTATCATACAATCTGTTCTGAAGACTTGCCTTTTGTAAAAATAATTCTTGACACAGTTCATGAGGATCAGCTTTAGTTTGTTGAAAAAGGCCATTGAGTCTTTCAAATTCCTGCACAACGGGTGTTGCGAAAACAAAGAACAAGTAATTGTTATAATCTAACATCATGTCCTTTAACAATCGTGCTTTGTATTTTGTGTCAAACTTTGACTGGGCTAATTCAGTACTCATGAAATAAGCCTTTAGCTCTTCCCAATTCATCAGAATATTAAACATAACTTTTCCTCGCACAAGCCATCGAGTAGCTGATGGTTTCTCAAAAGGCAGTGGAGCAGTTCTGGTTGACTCATATTCTGTAGGTGTATTCATCACTGTAAATAATTCTTTGTAGGCTTCTCGTCTTAGGCTACTGTGGGAAAACCATTGCGGTATTTCTGATAGTAAAAATCCTATATTTGACGGTAGCTTAGCTACTGCATAATAAATGCAAAGTGCCAAAGAATGACAAATACATTTCAGCTGTACACATGAAGGAGATACATTTCTTAATCTAGACCACACTGAGTTGTTACAGTCAACCATGTTTGACGCTCCATCTGATGCAAATCCAATGCAATTTGTGAGACTCTGGCCACATTTTTTTATTTCACCATCAATCAAATTAAATATGTTTTCTCCTGTTGCTTCTTGCACGGGAATTAGCCCAAGATACCCTGTTAGAATTTCCTGTTTTCTTTCACTGAAAAACCGAATTAAGATACACAAGTATTTTTGTGTGGAGACATCTGTAGATTCATCTAAAATGATGGCGTATTTCTTGTCCTGAAAGTCATGGATGAGATCCGTTTTTAGTGCTGGCGATATTATATTTTTTATTAAGCATGAACATTTAGTTCTGTGCAATTTGATGTTTCCTAATGTACTGCCCTGGCCATGTGCTGTCATAATTTCACTCAGATGGTCAATTGTGCGAATTGCACAGTGGCAGGTCATGCTTACAGCAATTTGGAGCTCTGCTGTTTTAACTTTATCGTTATTTTGTCTAGGACTTTGAGTGACACTAAGTTGTGTCTGACTATTTGATGGAACTCTCATCATGTGCTTAGATGATTTCTCATGATTTGAGATGTTTCCTCTTTTTGGTACAATCGTACACCGGCAGAGTTTACAATATGCTGCCTCTGATCCATCAGAAGCTTTCATGAGCCATGGGTATGTTTCTTCCCAAATACTATTGTACTTACGATTGCTATCATAAGATGCTTTCCATTTCTTTGATGAAGAAGCCATGAGTAACACAAGTAATATCTTTATCAAACACAGCGTAGACTAATGTAAATAATTAGTCGACTTGTTAAGCGCACGTCCTAGGCACACTCCTGTACGACGACTCACGACTCACGACTAGTCACGACACGTTCGTTTTGTTCAATTTTGAAAATGAACTATTTTGAAGAATATTCCTAGAATGAAACATTAAGAATTAAGACCTATGGATTCTGAAAGTGAAAGTAATTTGCAAAAGTGCGCCAAATTCTTATTAAAGTCAGATGATTTGATGCATTTTGGAGCAAAATAATTAGATTTTTAAAGAACTTTTACTGAAATTGTAGTTTATACTTTTTTTTTACTACTGGTTTAGAAAAAAAAGACAGGAATAAGCCAAAAAAACCCAAAAAACCAAAGAATTTCTTTAGGCCAAAACAAAAACCAAAAAAGCCAGATTTGTGGAATTTGGCCTAAAAAAAGCCAAATTGGCAACCCTGCTCCAGCCTGGAACTACAGCGCTGGCATGTCTAAATTTAGAACGTGAAAGTGGGCGGTGGTTCTTCCTTGAACAAGTTTCTAATTTTAGAATGTGACTGTACCCGGAAACTGGTTACAACAAGAGCATTGTTTTGTTTGTGCTGACTTTCTCTGTCCACTTTTACTACGTCGACGATTTGCAACGGATTTTAGTTTGTTGAGGAAACTAACTGCAACGCTGCATGAAGACTTCTAGCCGGTAAGCATTATATTTATCATCATCATGTGTCATACCGGTTGGCGTAGGCGATCGATCATCATCAAGTCCTTCCACAACTTCTATCTACACAGTTGACTGGGTGCATCGCAGGAGGATCGTTTAAGTTTAAGTTCTCAGTTCTGTTGAAACTGTTGTTGACTGTTTTCCATGCCATGACACCAAGCTATCCAGTATTTTCTCTTTGTCGTCCGCGATCTCTCTTCCCTTTTATTTTGCCAGTTGTAATCAAGTATTCCAACTTTCCTCTTCTCATGATGTGCCCGAAAAATGTTGGGTAATTTCCTAGTTTGATCAGATATATTATTTCATTTGGAAGAGTGATGTCCCCTAAAATATGTCTGCCAAAATACAGTGGTTCTACGCGTTCTTGGCGTTGGGGTCATTACGCTGGCATGTAATCATTTCGGAGCATCTGTTGATTGGGCGTTGGGTCCAGGGGTTAGGTTTAGCTTTAGTGTTAAATATTTATAAAATATATTATAACGCGTGACAAAAACGACGCCACTCGGCCTAATTATGATCTTCTGATCGAAGGGAATTGTGCGGTTGATTACCAATCGCCGTAATTTACTGCCAAATGTTGGAAGATTGTCAAACTTTGGCTATTAATTAAAATAGGCGGATAATTAGTAAGAAGAAGCATAAGAAAGGATAGGGGTTCAGCCAATTATTAATTAACATCTCGATTTGGACGCAGACGCTGACCCGAACGCCAGTGTGAGTGACACATGCCAGCGTAATGACCCCAACGCCAGAATGCGTAGAACCACTGTATTTTGGCAGACATATTTTAGGGGACATCACTCTTCCAAACTGAAATAATATATCTGATCAAACTAGGAAATTACCAAATGTTGATTGTTTCTTTCTGATGTTTAAAAAAATTTTTTTTAGGAGCTGCCTTTTAACTTTTTGTGTTGGCCTCTTTGAGAACTTTCTCATTGGTCCTTTTAGTACTTTTAGCTGTCCAGGGAACTTTAACATTCTTCTGAGAAATCCCATATCTGTGGCCTCTAATTATAATTTTTCAATTGTTTTGTCTACTGTCCATGATTCGCTTTCATAGGTCAGAACTGGTTCTATATAGTAATAAGTATAGCACCAATGAACTCTCATTCTCATTTCTATAGATATAGATTTGTTGCATAAGATATTTTTCATTTTCTGAAATGCTATTTTGGCCTGAGCTATTCTGCTTTTAATTTCTGTGCTACATCTTCCATCTGATGTTATTATTGTGCCCAAGTATTTGACGCGTTGCACTTGTTTCAGATTTATCCTCTTTATTTTTATGCTGCATGCTGGTGATGATTGTTTCTTCGATATAACCATTACTTCTGTTTTCTTACTATTCAGACTGAGACCTTTCTTGTTGCTTTCTTTTACTATTATATCATTTCTTGTAGCTCATTCTCTGTCTCTGCTATTAAGGCTGTGTCATCTGCATATCGCAAATTATTTATGTTGTGACCTTTGACTTCAATTCCTTTTTTGTCTACTCATTATCATCATCAATGATCAAGTACCCTGCCTACTGGCGTAAGTGATCATGTCTCTCCACAATTTTCGATCTCGACAGCTATTTATCATTTCTGTTGTTGACCTTCTGCCAAGCCATTCTCTTAAGATGTCTATTATATTGTCTCTTTGCTTCCCTCTGTCTCTTCGTCCCTCAATTTTTCCAGTTGTTACAATATATTGCAGTTGTTCTCTTCTCATTACATGGCCAAAAAATGATGATTGTCTCTTCCTAATATTGGAAATTGCCTCTCTTTTTGCTTCGTTATACTTCATTATTATTAGTCATTAGTAATAATAATATAATTTCTAGCATCATTTTTAGACTTATTATTAGACTAGTTAGTTAAGTTCAATTGTTAATTCTATTAGTGACTATTGATTAATTAAGTATTAGAAATTTTTAGAATAACTAAGAAGAATAAGTTTGAATAACTTACAAGAACTTAAAACTTGTGAAAAGTCTGCTCAAAAAGCCACTTAATGAAATGTTTACATAATTTATTCAATATTACATTTATCATAACAGTCAAAAACATAAAACATGCACTTGATGTTAATTAATTATGGTCTTGTAAACTTTCACTAAACTATTGGATAAATAAAGCGACCAGTAAGTCAGATATTCACACACTACGGAAGCCAACTGAGAGTATTACACAACAGGCCATTTTTTGGAATCCCCAGGGAAAAGACAAAGAGGAAGACCAAGGAATTCTTGGAGAAGACAGATAGAAGCAGAGATGAAGATGATGGGGAAGACATAGAATGATCTTAAAAGTTAGGCAAAAAACAGAACGACTTGGAAAGTGTTTGTTGAAGACCTATGCTCCACTGGGAGCTAAAAGGTAGAAGAAGAAGTCAGATAGTGACATTTTACTAAACAATCATCATCATCAGTGAGTGCCGTCTCCACAACGAAGGTTGCCTACTAGGGAGCGCCATTCCACTCTGTCTCTTGCTTTGATGGTGCAGATAGGTTGGTTTGTCCAGCTTTTGATGTTACTCGCCCATGTTAGTCTTGGTCTGCCTCTGCCTCCTTTACCTTGTATTTTCCCTTCCAATATTACTTTTATTAGGTTGTTGTGTCTTTTAACATGCCCTAAAAATTTCATTTGTCTTGGCTGAATTGTATTTAGTAGTTCTCATTTTTTTTAAAAACTGTTTTAAAACTCCGTTTGTTTTCTTTTCTTTCCATCCAATTCTACCTATTCTTCTAAAAATCCATATTTCAAAGGCTTAAATTTTCTGTTCTGTTTTCTTGTCTAATGTCCATTTTTCTGCACCATATAGAAATATTTAGAAGATGTAACATTTTGCTATTCTTAGTTTTAGCCCTGGTGTTATTTGTTTTGTTGTCAGTATATTTTTCATGCATCATTAAAATTTGTGGCTAAACAATAAATGATTTTAAATTTGAGGAAGTTTAATTACTTTTACTTTACTTATTTTTTCTCTTAGCAATTGAGTGAGTGTGAGTAGAACTAACTGGCTTAAGGAAAGATGTTGACACTGCATGTTGTAGTTTTTGTGAACCAAAGTTTTGGTAATTTACTAGTTTAGCGTTCCAAATTATTTCTGCTAAATGAGTGCTCCCCTTACTAACCAGACATTCTTGAATTATCAACTGTTTCTAGTTTTTGTGCAGTTAATTGTATTTTTTCAATAAGGTTTAAGCTTAAAATTATGTTTAGTTGTAGGCTATTCCAAACTTTAAACCAAAACCTAATCCATGGGTCTTCTAATGTCAGATTCAAGAGCGACCGAATACAGTGCAAGTGGATGTTACTATGATCAGAAATAATTTGGGACACTAAACTCGTAAATTACTAAAGTTTTTGTTCTTTAATTTATGCATGACTCAGGAGATGAAGCAGACATACCCATGGATAGTATAACACTGTATGATACTGTGGGAGTATATAAATATATTGTTTGTTATACTTGACAGCAATACAAACACGATGAAGACAGAAATTCCATATTGAAGATTAGTAATTTTTTTTTTTGCATTTGCCAGCTTTCACCTCTGGCAAAGTCCCTAGAGACTAGGAACTGAGTTTTGCGTGTTAATCTTTTTTCCCTGGCAGCCGATCCCTTGCCACAAGACAGATAACTCCATCTTCAGTGGTAAGTAAGTAAAGTACTCCCGTCACGCCAAGTGGCGTATAGGGAAATATGGTGTTAGTGACCCTATATTTTACAGACCTTCAGCACATGATTTTTGGGGTAATGTGGTCAGTATTACGTCCGTGTTGCTTTACTTTCCCAGAAAAAAATCCGGTACCCATTTAGGGCTGGGTGAACCCGGAAGTCGTCGGTTGGGATCGAACCCTACCCCTTGTCCGTGGTAGTCCAGTTCACTAACCACTGAGCTATCGCGGCTCCCTATCTTCAGTGGTACTCATATTTTTTCTGACAATGAGCAATTAACTCTTGAAGCCGGGTTTCACTGCTGAGACCAAAAGTGGTTGGTGCAGAGAGGAATCACAAATGAAATTACCAACCGGTGCAGCCATGATCTGAACTCACAACCTCTCTGTCTCGAGACCGACCAGTCCCCCGAGATTAGTAATTTAAGCCTTATTTCCCCAGGTCACAAACTGCAGAGTACAGTAACAGCATTGGTTATTGGTTATGGAAGGCCCCGGTATCACTGCAAACGAATTAAAATCCATAATTGCTCAACCGCCCGTGCCAGTGGAATCATCCGAATTACTAACTCTTCTCCCAAACAAAGAAAGGTAACTGTAGTCCCCATCGTAGCAGTCTCAGCACACGCCAAAAGACATAAGGTGAAACCACGCAGAAAGTGAATACAGTCAACTGTTCCCTGTCATACGATATCATTCTTCATCGTAAACAATTGGGATATTGAAACATGATCAAAACAGATGAATCACACAGCTCACGGTGTGCACAGAGCACTTAACTCAGTAGCTCCTGCAACAAGCCGGACCTGGAATATGAGGAAACTGCAACAAGGAACACTTTTCAGACATAGCCTTCAATGGTTCCTGCTGCCTATCCACCATATACCATGGAAGTTCACGTCCTCCCGAAAATTATGATTGTCATATTGAGAACAAAAAATGTATGGTGCTTGATGATGTTAAGACATCGTTCTTGACACCAACCGAACATATAAACACACAGGCAGTCGTCAAAATATCCCTGTCACACATCAAACAACAGACCCTGTGGTTAGCGTTCAACGAACGAAACACAGTGCAAATCCCCCAAAGAGGAAAATCTTCGGTCGACTTGACGGAGCAATCCATTAATGCGTTTCAGCATGTAAATAACTTGCGTCAAAAATTCAAATGTCGGCCATTAAACAGCACTCCATGTGACGTAAACCGCATGTCAACACTAGACGGTGAAGGTCGCTTTTACAGTAACAGCAATCACTGGCAAACACACATAGTATATAATAATAGGGTAACAACAAAATTCCTCCATTTAGACCTGTTTGCCTTCAGGCTATCCACTGTATAACATAGTGATTGTGAAATAAACATTTCTAAATACAATTTGAACCAAGATTTTCCACCCAAACTCTCATTTAATTTACAATGTTTCAAAAACACAAACTCACAAAGTATGTGAAACAAAATGAAATAAGTACTTCATTCTATTTTTTCTGTGCATATAAGACTAGCACATTTTTTCAAAACAAATTTATATATCTATTGTTTCTCTGTTAGTTCCCATTTTCTATCTTCCTCATACTGGGAGTGCGGCTATAGCTTCCTTATAAACATCTGTAATTTGTACTTTTTTCATGTATCTTGCTTCAGAGATTGTCTTGTTGTTTATTGACTACTAGAATTCAGCTCACTTCACTGAGAACAGGCCCATGGGTGCTCAGTTTTTTCCAGCAAATGTGACAAAGCATGCACACAGATAGTTCATGTATCACAAGTTGTAATAGATAATGTATAACAAATATATTTCAATGTATTCTTCATGTGAAGTGCAAAAAAAAATAAAGTGAAAAAGAAGCCAAATGAAGGAAAACCTCTCATTTCTGTCTTGTGGTAAGTAAACTAGGTCAAAAAATGATGAAACTAAAAAATTGGCGAAGAAAATTTGAAGACAAATCTGAAGAAAACAGGAATAAGCATACATTTTATATGTTTCAATTAGGCAGAATAGAATAGAATGGAGTCATTTGATCTCATTTCATTATCCAAGAAGGGAAATGACTCTATTCTGATCAGTCTGGAGTCATCTGTCGCTGGACACTGCAGGACTTGCTGAGGAGGTGATCTGAGCACCTATGGACATGTTCGAAGTGCATTTATGATGACCCACAAATAACTCAATGACTCCCCCAGTAATACGTTTTCCTCTAATACCAGCAGCATGATGGATATTTTCACTTCTGACATTATTTGATGTCGGTTAGTTATCTTTTTTTTGTATGATGTATATGAACTCTATCAATGTTTCTCATGTAAAAATATGCGGTTTGTTTTATTGTTCCAGCAAACATTGTGTCATCCATCCTGAAAGAGAATGGGTGTGTTTGAAGGCATGTTAATTGCCTTTGATCTTGGCTACAACCTTAAATTCAATAAAAAGACTGAAATGAAGAAGAAAGTTTTAGAAAATGGAGGAACTGTCAGCTACATTGTCACCAAGAAGGTGAGAGAAGGAAGTTGTGTTTTATTTTTATCAGGTTTTTCTAATTTGTTATATGCAGTGTCTGTATAGCCTATTGCAGCTCAATTAAGCCTAAAAGTTTGTTTAAATACTTATCCTAAAAATGTGACAGAATTCATGTACAGAAATGTCTTGTCTTTTTTCTACATTTCTTTCTTTAATTTAAACAATTATATGCTGGAAATGTTTATAATCTCTCTCTGCGATCAAGACTCAATCAGAATGGGAATCCAGACTCTCTCTCTCTCTCTGCGATCAAGACTCAATCACAGTAGGATTCCAGACTCTCTCATGAAGTCTGCAGTCTGTTTAAGTGAATCGATTGCCCCATATAGTTTCTCTTCCAGGGAGGTGGCGTGCACCACATTGCTCTTCTCACATCTGTGTACTGGGGGCAATCCTGTAGAACATGTTCTGTAGTCATATTGTCCAGTGTACAGTGGCATAGGCTGGTTGTACCTATTTTGAATTTGTGACTCGCTAAATCCTTTTTATCAGGTTTTGTTCTCTGGCACATAAGGCCACCATTAGAGATCATCACAGTTTGAGGCAGTTTGTGACATCCACAAATAATTGAATTTTAAATAATTGTTGTATTGGTGATTATTTACTAAATTTGTACATAAACAAATAAATACTTAAAATGTATTACAGTCAGTTTCAGGGGTAGAACAAATGATGTCTCTACAGCAGATTTGATGTCAATAAGGTTTAGGCACTGTATTTTTCAGACAATGTTGGAGGTATCATACAAAAATAATATGCACCTTTCATTCAACGTGCTGGATATGTTTCTTTTAAGACAAGCAAAAGTCTTTATTTTTATTATTATATTTAGCTTGTTACATTTTGACTAGTTATTTTTCTCATTTATCATGTCCTTATTTTCTGCTGAAGGCTTTTTTATATGTTTTGCTATATTTTTGTGTGTATAAAACAAACCAGCATCATGAAATTTAAGTCATAGAAATACAATTATTTGTCATAGACTCCAAAACTTTCATTAATTGATAATTTTATTGTGATATTTCTTTCCAGTGTAATTTTGTTGTCTCAAGTGATCCAGAAAAGTGTGATGTATCTTCAAAATGCCGCATGGCTGTCAAGTATGGATTGCCAGTTCTGAAGCTGGACTATATATTGGATAGTTTGCAGGCAAATCTGTTGTTGCCTTTTGATTTATATGTTGTTGGTGGGAAAAGCAAAACACTAGACTTCAAGTGTGGAAAGATTTCAGGTTAGAAAAGTTAGCTTCTGATTGGATGAATTTTCTTATATTTACATAACTGTATCTTTCAACATCTTGTCCTTTTTGTTTAATGTATAATGCAGAGGCAACAACACCATCTTGGCTTTAGGAACAATAGCTGAAATCTTGGCTTATTTCTTTCCAAGAAGAAAACATCCTGTGCAAGAAGTATATGTCAATTGAGGTGAGAAAGAGAGTTCATCAGTGTTATATGAAGCCAATTCTCACCTATGGAAGTGAATCATAGACAGTAGACAAGCAAATGAAAAGATAATTAGATGGCGTAGAGATGGGATCTCTCAGAATTATACTGAGAGTTTCCTGGACAGTTAAAAAGACCAACGAGGAAATTATCAAAGTGCCCAATACAAAAAGTGAGCTACTAAAAAAAAACCAGAAAGAAAATAAGAACATTTTTTGGACACATGATGAGAAAAGGAAAGTTGGAATACTTAGTTACAACTGGCAAAATATAGGGAAAGAGAGATCGTGAACAACAAAGAGTGAAAATATTGCATAGCTTGGTGTCATGGCACAGCAAACAGTCAACAACAAAGTTGATATGATGCATTGAGGCAGAGAATTGTGGAAAGAAATGATCACCTATGCCAAAATGTATGGCACATGATGATGAGGAACTCTTTCAGTAATGATATAAAAAGTAAAGTATCCCCGTCACGCCAAGTGGCGTATAGGGAATGTGGTGTTAGTGGCCATAAATTTTACAGACCTTCGGCACATGATTTTTTGCCGTAATGTGGTCGGTATTATGCCCATGCCGCTTTACTTTCCCAGAAAAAATCCGGTACCCATTATAGGCTAAGTGGATCCAGAAGCCATCGGTTGGGATCAAACCCTACCCCTTGTCCTTTGTAGTCCAGTTCACTAACCACTGAGCTAGTAATGATATAATTATACTTATTTATTTTTTATAATGTTATTTTATGGCTATTCCTTGTTCTCCTCTACCCCACAGATTCAAGTAAAACACACCTCCCTGACTAAAAGTGGAACAATTTAGATAGAAAGTTGGTTATAATGAATTTCTGAAGTTGCCCCTTCCTTTACTAGAACACTCTAAATGCTTCTGTTGGTCAGTTCTCTACTTTCACATTTGTTCTTTTGTTGTCCTCTTGATCCCTTAGCCTTCTTGTCCTTGCCATTTGTGAAATATCCTGTTATAAAATACAGGGGAAGCCCCTACTTCAAAGAACCTTAAATTTGAATGTTTTAAAGTTTGATAGCTAAATTTGAGAGAATTTTCATTCAATGTTCAAACAATGCTTCTATATTTGAGCTGTGCAGATGCAGGTTTGGTGAAAAAAATGTCATTTGCTCTTGTGTTCAGTGATTCTTTTGTTCACCCAAATCATTTCTTGTATTATGCTGTTATGTCTTCAATGCTTCAACAATTGAAATGAAAAAAGAACTTATTGTGAAGAATAAAAATGTTATTTGTTTTGTGCATATTAAAATAGTATAAAAGTGAACAAAAACTTGCAACCAGTAGTTCTAAGAGATGGAAGAGATAGATAACTTTAGAAATACAGTTATTGAGTGAGTTTATGGCAGGGAGAATCCCCCTCTAAACAGTATATGGCCCTTTTTGTTTTGTCAGACTGTCTAGTAGAGACTATTGTGTATATGGCCCTTTTTGTTTTGTCAGACTGTCTAGTAGAGACTATTGTGTATATGGCCCTTTTTGTTTTGTCAGACTGTCTAGTAGAGACTATTGTGTATATGGCCCTTTTTGTTTTGTCAGACGGTCTAGTAGAGACTATTGTGTATATGGCCCTTTTTGTTTTGTCAGACGGTCTAGTAGAGACTATTGTGTATATGGCCCTTTTTGTTTTGTCAGACTGTCTAGTAGAGACTATTGTGTATATGGCCCTTTTTGTTTTGTCAGACGGTCTAGTGGAGGCTATTGTGTATATGGCCCTTTTTGTTTTGTCAGACAGTCTAGTGGAGGCTATTGTGTATATGGCCCTTTTTGTTTTGTCAGACTGTCTAGTAGAGACTATTGTGTATATGGCCCTTTTTGTTTTGTCAGACTGTCTAGTAGAGACTATTGTGTATATGGCCCTTTTTGTTTTGTCAGACTGTCTAGTAGAGACTATTGTGTATATGGCCCTTTTTGTTTTGTCAGACTGTCTAGTAGAGACTATTGTGTATATGGCCCTTTTTGTTTTGTCAGACTGTCTAGTGGAGGCTATTGTGTATATGGCCCTTTTTGTTTTGTCAGACAGTCTAGTGGAGGCTATTGTGTATATGGCCCTTTTTGTTTTGTCAGACTGTCTAGTAGAGACTATTGTGTATATGGCCCTTTTTGTTTTGTCAGACTGTCTAGTAGAGACTATTGTGTATATGGCCCTTTTTGTTTTGTCAGACTGTCTAGTAGAGACTATTGTGTATATGGCCCTTTTTGTTTTGTCAGACTGTCTAGTAGAGACTATTGTGTATATGGCCCTTTTTGTTTTGTCAGACTGTCTAGTAGAGACTATTGTGTATATGGCCCTTTTTGTTTTGTCAGACAGTCTAGTGGAGGCTATTGTGTATATGGCCCTTTTTGTTTTGTCAGACTGTCTAGTAGAGACTATTGTGTATATGGCCCTTTTTGTTTTGTCAGACGGTCTAGTGGAGGCTATTGTGTATATGGCCCTTTTTGTTTTGTCAGACAGTCTAGTGGAGGCTATTGTGTATATGGCCCTTTTTGTTTTGTCAGACGGTCTAGTGGAGGCTATTGTGTATTTTTTCGAGGTTTTGTTTTTGTCGAACAGCTTCTCTCGTGGCTAATTCTACCAATGTTTGACAAACACACACGACCACAGAATGAACAAATCAGGTCCACTGGTCCACAGGGTTTTCCATCCTTTTTCATGAATCTTTTCTCTTCTAAGTTTTGCCTTAGCGCAGTATCAAATGATGTTATACCATTCCTTATACATGATGTGCGATCACCTGCCAGGTGTTCCCAGTCATATTCACATATGGAGAAGTCATTCAGAGATAATTTACAGATATCTCTATATCATAGTTTAGGTTTGCTGATTTGTCTTTTTCCGTGTATTAGTTCACCATATAGTATTGTCTAAACAGTCATCATTATCGAGTGCCGTCTCCGCAACGAAGGTTGGCTACCATGGATCGCCATTCCACTCTGTTTCTTGCTTTGATAGTGCAGGTTGTCATAGATTGACTTGTCCATCTTTTTGTTACTCGTCCATGTTAGTCTTGGTCTGCCTCTGCCTCTTTTACCTTGTATTTTCCCTTCCAATATTACTTTTAGTAGGCTGTTGTGTCTTTTAACATGCCCCAAAAATGTCATTTGTCTTGTTCTAATTGTTTTTAGTAGTTCTCTTTTTATTTTTAGTTGTTTTAAAACTTAATCGTTTGTATATTTTTCATTACAATTACTTTTTGCTATACCTATTCTTTTGTTTATTTCAATTGTACATTTTCCATCATTTGTTATAGTATGTCCAAGATAGTTGTAGCTCTGAACTGTCTCCTGATGTATTCCTTCGACTGTGATATTTATTTGTAGGTCTTGAGAATTTTCTTTGTTTATGATCATAGTTTTAGTCTTGTTGATATTCATATCTAGTCCATATTTTTTGCTTGTTATGTTTATCACATTAAGCAATTGTTGTAGGTCTTTAGGATTTTCTGATAGTAGAACAGTATCATCAGCACATCTTAGGTTATTGATTATCTTTCCATTAATGTTTAGGCCTGGCATCTCTGAGATGTTTTTAAAGGTTTGCTCAGTGTATAGATTGAACAAGCTTGGTGATAGGATGCATCCTTGTCTTACTCCTCTTTTTATATCCATGGGTGTAGAGTTCTCCTTGTTATATTTTATTATTGCTGTTTGCTCCCAGTACAAACTACATATTAGTTGTATGTCCATGTCATCTAGATGTATCTCTTTTAGGCATTCTATAAGTTGTTTGTGGTGTACTCTATCAAATGCTTTGGTATAGTCTATGAAGCAGGCATATATTGGTTTGTTTACTTCTGTGTACTTTCCGATTAGTGTTCTCATGCAGAATATGACTTTTTTTGTCCCTCTATTTTTTCTAAATCCAAATTGCTGCTCATCTAATTCAGTATTGATTTTATTCTGAATCCTTCCTTGTATAACTTTTAGCAAGATTTTTGTAACACGGCTCATTAGGCTTATTGCTCTAAAGTCACTGCATTCGACTGCACCATACCTTTTAGGCAATGCAATGAAAGTTGATGTTTTTAGTTCATTTGGTATGTATCCTGTGTGGTATATGTCATTGCATATGTCTGTAATCACTTCAATGCCAAAATCTTCTAATGCCTGTATCATCTCTATCTGTATGCTGTCAGGTCCTGATGCTTTTCCCTTTTTCATTGTTTTTATAGCTTTTTCTACTTCAGATTTTAGGATTTTATAGTTGTATGTACATTTTATAAATGGCTTTTTGTCCCTTTCGTCTTGAAATAATTATGTTATATATTCCTGCCATCTATCTATTATATCTTTGTTGTCTTTTAGCATTCTTTCCTCTTTGTTTACAATACATCCATTTCCTGCAGCTTTTTTGTCTTTATTAGTCATTCTCTTTATTTCTGTGTGCATCTCTCACAAGTTTTGTTTACTTGTCTAAACAGTAATCTTTTTATAATTCTCATCTCCATCAGAACTTCTAATTTAATTTATATTTTATTTTTAGAAATACTTGTTTGCTTTTTTTACTTTTTATAAGATGTGTTATATTAAATGCTTTTTTTCTAAATTAAGTTTACTGAAAGTCTATCATCCTATCCTATAAATTAGGAAATCATATTATACAAAGGCTGAAGCACTGATGTACTTATAATTGTAAAATTGATAATAATCAAATTATATTGTCATATTTATATTCTATCTATCTATTTGTCTGTCCGTCCATCCACGCACCAGCCCATCTATCTATCTACCTACCTACCCACCAAACCATCCATCCATCCATCTACCTACATACTTACATACTTACCTACCTACCCTCCTACCTACCTAGAAAAGAGATTGTTCTAGAATCTACTAGTGGTCAAGTTTAACATAAGAAATACAAAGTTGGTATTAAGGTTGTGTTGAAGAATAATGTTGTTGCTTCTTTTGCATTTTCTTTGTTTGCCAAAGATAATGCAAATTGGCCAATAATTACCTGCTTTAATGCATCTTGAGTCTATTCTGCTGCTTGCTTGTTTTCATATTTTACATTTGTCAAATATTCCAAGTGAATTATATAATTCTAATTTTACAAACAGCTTTTCAACACAATGAAAATACCAAGAAGCTTATCTCTAAGCCAGTCTTCAACCCCAGGGCTGTCAAAGTGGTTGCAACCATTGACTACAACCAGCCTTGGTGTTATGAGGACAACCATGAAGTTGTTAAATATGCAGTGTTTTCAGTAAGTAATTTGTTTCAAGTTTTTGTTCTCAAAAACCAATGATAAGTTAATTTTGGTCAGTGAGCACCAAATCTAATTTCCTACATTTGAGAGTACCCACAGTGAAAACTTTAGAACTATAACTTGTCAAGAAAGATGCAGTGGAGTCTTTCTATATTAATTTTTTTTGTAGAGTGAAGTTGTGATTAGTTAAGGTGCAGTTATAGGATTTCCTGAGACAAGAGTCAAGACAGGATGTATCAATTTGTGTATAACCAGCAAGTTACAGGAACTATCAGCATTCACACTTTGCATCTTCTGATGGGGAGAACTGAACTTCTGGGGCTCTGTTTTTAATTCAGGGAAGTTGATTCATTGTATAAGTATTCAGGTTTTACACATTTTTGTCTACCCCCTTTATGAAGCAATTCAATTTATGAAAACTTTCCCTAATGGCTGATTTCTTTGGGTTAAAAAAAACAATTAATAAATGAACAAAAGTTTAATACTTATTATGTATTCCTATTCTATTTTATGAGCATATTGTGGTATGTTGTTTTGGAAATTTTTTACTTTAAGAGTTTAATTATTTTTCTTACAAATTTACACAGATTTTTATTTCTCTCAGATTCAATATTTTAAAACTATGTATATGTTGCATTTATCTGACCACAAAATATATATTTTATATAAAATAGCAATACTGGAATATCTCCATGTCAACATTGCAGCTGAATTCCGATAAGCTATAATTTCTTAATGCTAAGAAACACTGTATTTCTTTGTTAGACAAACCATGTTATCTTGCAGCCTTTATTTTACTTAATGGATCAATTATCTTCTAAACCGTGCCTTGCAACTATTGTTATAGGCATCTCATTTTTGCATTTAACCTACTTTCACGCATTCAATGAGCAATGGCATATATAAACCCAATTATTATTAGACTCAACCTGATATAAGTTGTAACAAACAATAAGCAATAGAAAGATCTTCAAACAACAACCAAATTTAACTCTAATGCTACACCATTGAGCAGTGACTAATAATACTTGAACTGTCCGATCTTAAGTGGTATACTTTATGGACAACTTGTGAATGACAAAAGAACTATAAGACTCTTAAAACTCCAATTTATGGACGTATGTAAACGTGACATGATGACTCTGAAAATAAACCTTGCAGCCTGGGAAGAGATAGCTGTAGACCGCAGTCTTTGAAAACATGCTCTAAAGCTGTGACTTAATCAAGAAGCAGGCGGATTCATAGAGAAAGAGAATACACTGTAAAAGAAAAGAAAAACGCTGCAAAATTCATAAACAACTCTAACTAACGGAGACTACTAAGTATGTAGGAGGCTGGGTGATCTAAAGGTGAGTTTTGGCCTCTTGACAAAAAGGTCCAGGGTTTGAGTACCACCATTGCTGGTTGGAATTTTTCACTTCAAATCTGTGGTTTCTTCATGGCTTTTTATCTCTCCCCCCCCCCCCATCTCTGGGTAGTGAGATCCAATGTCGAGCCCTCTCAAATATAAGCAAAAAAAACAAGAGGTCCAGTGTGATTGCAATGCATGTTAAAGGACCTTTGGCAGTTGGAAATCAAAAAGAGTTGGCCGAAAAGCTGTCCTGGCAAAATGTTTAGGAAAAGATCAGCACAAAAGACATCAAAACTATTGATGGTGAAAAATGAGAGTGCTTCTGAAGTCAAGGAGAAGATCTGTTTGATGAAGACATCTGAGCATATGACTGCTCAATTCACAAAATTCACTTCCTTGGTACTTCACTATAAATATAAAGCTGGCGTCCACAGACAAACAAACAAACAAACCGTAAGTGGGTAAAGTGATCTTATTTGTTAATTCAGTCAGGACAACAATAAACAAAATTTAATATTTCTTTAGTTGTCATATCTTTCATTTTTTTCTCTTGAACTAAATAGCTTGTCTGTACTTCTCATACAAGTATATTCCTACCTTCCCTATTTTTTTTTTTAGCCAAAACTTTCAATGAGAACCTTATATGTCAGTTCTTTAAATGTTTAAATTATAATAGTTTCATTATAGAATAACAAGGCAATATGATAATTCTTTATTCATAAATTAGTACAAATTGCAAAAAACTGTTCAAGATAGAAGATATATATATATATATTAAGTACAATAGAAAAATATGGTCACTAACACCATATTCCCCATACGCCTAGCAAGGTGTGTAGCAAGGAACCTTTACATTTAAAAAAATGCAAAAGCTTCAGCATACAATCTATCTATCTATTGTCCTTTCGAGCCGAAGACGGCACATAGGGCAGAACCACAATCTCAAAAACAGAAACCTTGCGTGCCAAAATGGCACATATTGCAGAGATCACTGATCTAAAATCTATGGCGCTGTTTCCATAACAATAGTCAGCATACAATACCTACGTATAAAGATATAGATGGTGTTATATAACATATAATGTTATAGGGAGTGAAGTATTCATCATCATCATTCTAGACCACATAATTTGGAATTGAGAGGATCAATGCTTTTCTTGCTGTTAATTCCTTCCTTAACTCCAGCCAGGTGAGCCAGGTAACCATTAAATTGTCAGCTGGGAGACTGAGACCAAAGGGTGTCAAGTAGGGATTAGACTATGACCCCTTTGTTGCTAAACCACTGCACTAACCACTACACTGCTGATACGCTCAGCATGAATTAGTTGTTTGAGTAAATTAGTCCTGACACAATATCCACGAGGATGTGGTGGGTACATGTGCTTATATTAGATACATGTGGCAATAGTGGATACATTTGGTGATATTGGTATGCATATGTGGTCATATTTGGTATATGTGGTCATATTGGGTACATGTTGTCATATAGGGTACAAGTGGTCATATTTGGATGCATGGAGTCATATCAGGTATATGTTGTCATATTGAGTACATGTTTTCATATTGGGTACAGGTTGTCATATTAGGTACATGTTGTCATATTGGGTATATGTTGTCATATTGGCTATATGTTGTCATATAGGATACATGTGGCATTATTAGGTATATGTGGTCATATTGGGTTCATGTGGTCATATTAGGTATATGTGGCCATATTGGGTATATGTGGTCATATTGGGTATATGTTGTCATATCGGATACATGTGGCATTATTAGGTATATGTGGCCATATTGGGTATATGTGGTCATATTAGGTATATGTGGCCATATTGGGTATATGTGGTCATATTGGGTTCATGTGGTCATATTAGGTATATGTGGTCATATTGAGTACATGTTGTCATACATCATGTGCCATACCGGTTGGCGTAGGCGATCATGTCCTTCCACAATCTTCTATCTTCAGTGCATCATATCAGTTCTGCTGTTGACTGTTTTCCATGCCATGACACCAAGCTAACCAGTATTTTCTCTCTTTGTCGTCCGCAATCTCTCGTTCCTTTTATTTTACCAGTTGTAATCAAGTATTCCAACTTTCCTCTTCTCATGATGTGTCTAAAAAATGTTGATTGCTTTTTTCTGATGTTTTTTAGGAGTTCCCTCTATGTTTTGGCCTCTTTGAGAATTTCTTCATTGGTCTTTTTAGCTGTCCAGGGAACTTTCAACATTCTTCTGAGAAATTCTATCTCTGTGGCCTCTAATTGTCTTTTCATTTGTTTGTCTACTATCCATGATTCGCTTCCATAGGTCAGAGTTGGTTCTATATAGCAACGATGAACTCTCTTTCTTACTTTTATTGACATAGATTTGTTGCATTTTTCATTTTCTGAAATGCTATTTTGGTCTGAGCTATTCTGCTTTTTAGGGAGCTGCGATAGCTCATTGGTTAGTGAACTGGACTACAAAGGTCAAGGGGTAGGGTTCGATCCCAACCGACGGCTTCCGGGTTCACCCAGCCTTAAATGGGTACCGGATTTGTTTCTGGGAAAGTAAAGCGGCACGGGCGTAATACCGACCACATTACCCCAAAAATCATGTGCCAAAGATCTGTAAAATTTATGGTCACTAACACCATATTCCCTATACGCCACCACTTGGCGTGACAGGGGTACTTTACTTCTTTTTACTTTTTTATTCTGCTTTTTATTTCAGTGGTGCATCTTCTCTCTGATGTTATTATTGTTTATTGTGCCTAAGTATTTGACACGTTGCACTTGTTTCAGATTTGTCCTGTTTACTTTTATGCAGCATGATGGTGATGATTGTTTCTTTGATATAACCATTACTTCTGTTTTCTTACTATTCAGACTGAGACCTTTTTTGTTGCTTTCTTTTACTCACTCTCATATTGGTAACCTGTTGTCTTATTGGTACATGTTGTCATATTGGGTATATGTTGTCATATTGGGTACATGTGGTCATATTAGGTATATGTGGTAATATTGAGTACATTTTTTCATAATGGGTAAATGTTGTCATATTGTGGTTATATAGGGTATAAGTTTGTTTATATTCCGATTGCTTATTATGTATGATGATATCCTATGATGGGGAACAGATAGCTGTGTTAACTTTCTGTGCAATTTTGCCTAATGTCTTTTGGTGTGTGCTGAGACTACTATGATGGGGAACAGATGGCTGTGTTTACTTTCTGTGCAGTTTTGCCTTATGTCTTTTGGTGTGTGCTGAGACTGCTATGATGGGGAACAGATGGCTGTGTTTACTTTCTGTGCAGTTTTGCCTTATGTCTTTTGGTGTGTGCTGAGACTGCTATGATGGGGACAGTAGCTACCTTTCTTTGTTTGAGAGATGAGACATTAATTTGGATGATTCCACTGGCATGGGTGGTTGAGCAATTATGGATTTTAATTTTTTTTCAGTGATACTATCTATTAACCTTTCGAGCCGTAACCGGCCCATAGGGCGTAGACCAAGATACACCTTCTCCTATCTGAATTTTTTGTTCCAGCAGTTTTCTTTTAAAGATATTTTATCAAATCTCACCATCTGTCTCTGTTCTGTGCAAGCAGCTCTATCTCATTGAGGGAGCCAATTTCTGCTGCTCTTGCCTCTCTCATCAATGTTCTTCTCAGTGTCTCCCTGGGTCTTCCTCTTTTTCTCTTACCTGTTGTTTCCCATATGAGGGCTTGCTTTGCTATTCGGTTATTATCTCTTCTCATCACATGTCCAACATATGACCATCGTCTTTTCTTTATTACTGAAGATATTAGTGGTTGATTGGCGATTTCTCTAATTTCCTCGTTTGTTTTGAATTCGTTCCATGCTATACCAAGTATTTTCCTTAGTGATACTAGGG
Source organism: Megaustenia siamemsis (assembly GCA_032433765.1). Lineage (NCBI taxonomy): Eukaryota > Metazoa > Mollusca > Gastropoda > Stylommatophora > Ariophantidae > Megaustenia > Megaustenia siamemsis. Next base: position 30,773,956 of record JAVIAB010000047.1, read on the forward strand.
CCTTCCATTACCGTAACCATATGTTTGTTTGACAAGTTTATGTTTCTATTCATAGGGCTATGCTCCAAGCATAAAGTGTCAGTGTATGACCATCATAGAACTACATGCACCTCCATCTAATGGAACAAGACATTCAAAGCTTAATGCTGAAAAAATCAGAGAGAGGCCCAGTACAGGGTAATGATACAGACAGGTCGCAGTAAGGATTTGGAGGTAAATCATGTTTTTATATCAAGTAGTTTTTATCTGTGTGGCTACTAGGGCCCTGATACCTGATATATCATGTTAGTAAGATACTACTTCTCATGTTATTAGATACAAGTAGTTGTTGTCGGTGTGGTTACTAGGGCCCTGACCATTGTAAGGGCAGTAAAGAATATAGCCACTGCCTGGTGTCATCCATGTTGCAGGAGGCGATTAAGGATATTTTGGGGGACAAGGTCCTTGCCGGTGCTATGGAGTTTGTGCTGTGCATCTGAGCTAAAGCCATCTTCAGTGCTTTTTCTTGTGTATGGTGGAGGACATACTTCACACTGGGGGACATACAGAGGAGGGGATCTGAGCACTATGGAGTTGTCCGCTGTGTGTTCAAGATGATCTGTTGACTAAACTAAGTAGTTACATTTCAATTCAATATTTTTTTTTATTTTTTCAGAACTATTTTTCTATAGCTTCCTATCTAAATGTTGAGACATAGCACTGTGAGGTCTCCAATACTTAAAACTGTATGAAATTATTTCCTATGGGACCATGTTTACTTTACTAAAATATGGCCTAAAGTAAATGTAATAAAATTAGGGTTAATTATTTAATAAAAATTAGAATTTTGTTTTTAATTTATATATAAAGTAATACTTTTGGTGAGTATATCTGCTCACACAATTAATATTCAACAATACACAAAATCACCTTTGTCTACGTCTCTGGAAGTACAGGACAATGAAAGAGCAGACAGGTTGGCTAGCTGTGCTGTCATTGAAGACAGTCATCCAATGGATCAGGCAGTCGTCATTAGTGCCCTCTGAGATGCGAGAAGGGAACAAGACTTTGACAACCATGAGTCCACATCTCTCCTTCTGATGAAGGAGATGGGAGTAAAGATAGGTACATCCAGAAACATGAGGACTAGTGGGCGCATAAGAGAACTTACCAACCAATACAGAACTGGAGTCATCAGTCATTGCATGCTGGGGAACGTGCTGAGGAGGGAATCTGAGCATCTATGGGCATGTTTGGAGTGCAGTGATGATAGCCCACAAATAACTCTGTGTGTTCTATCCTTCTAATTTTGTTAGTGCCAAAAACACCCTGATTAAATGTGTAAAAGTTTAAATATTTGAAATTGTAGACTATATATTTGGATTATAATATATCTTAGAAGTGGAGGAAAGTAAAGTAAACTAGAATATGTATTTTTATTACATCTCAATGGGAAAATATAATCTATTTTTTTAATACCATTTATATAAGTAAAAAAATGTTGACAATTGCATTCAAGTAGAGAATTTGTTCTTAATTTTATTCACAGGCAGGCAAGACATGCCAAACAGAAGTTCGTTATGTATCAACAGCTGATCAAGCTCTGGCAGTGTTTGCTATGTTGTATGAAAACACCAAGAAAAAGGCTGATATGACCAAATTGACTGGTCCAGTTCGAGCTGTTGGATCTTTAAAATTTCAGAAGGTAATGCTGTTTTAAACTATTCAAGTTTAACATGTGAATGTTAAGATAGCAGTCCTGACCTAAGGATATGAATGGTGTTATAGACCATACACCAGACTCATCTTTAGTGCTACTGTCCTTTTTATATTCTTAAATAGTTTTGGGCATAGAGTTATTTACTAAGTCTCACCCTCATTGTGAAATGAAATGCCTTTTGAAATAATTAACTCTTACATGTCCTTATAACTAATTTGATCAAGACAATAACAATTATTTATATAAATTAAGCTAAAATTGTTAGACGATGTATCTGAACATCTCTCTCTCTCAAACAAAAAAAAAACAAAAAAAAAAAAATTCCAACACCAATGGAAACAATTTAAACACTCAGGGGTCGGTGAAAGTAGTAATTTCGAATATACTCAGAGGGATGGTAATGTTTGAATATGGAAAAACGTCAAATTTTGAGAAATATGTGTTTTGATGCAGTAAATTTTACTACAGTATCATAAACTAGGTTTAATATTGGTGGAAAGATTGTATTATATTAACAATCAGATGTTAATTTTTTCTTATAAATTTCTTACTAATTAATTTTTAGTAATTAATTCTATCTATCTATTGACCTTTCGAGCCGTAACCGGCCCATAGGGCGTAGACCAAGATACACCTTCTCCTATATGAATTTTTGTTCTAGCAGTTTTCTTTTAAAGATATTTTATCAAATCTCGCCATCTGTCTCTGTTCTGTGCAAGCAGTTCTATCTCATTGAGGGAGCTGATTCCTGCTGCTCTTGCCTCTCTCATCAATGTTCTTCTCAGTGTCTCCCTGGGTCTTCCTCTTTTTCTTTTACCTGTTGTTTCCCATATGAGGGCTTGCTTTGCTATTCGATTATTATCTCTTCTCATCACATGTCCAACGTAATTAATTATTAACTTATTATTAATTATATGATTATTGGTTTGCAAAATAACAGTAGGGTATTTATTTGCACTTCTCCCAGATTTTTTGTACTGTAGTTGTATGTTTCTCTTTTGTTGTCATGGCATGCAGCTGATGGCTGAGATGGTTGATGTTCACAGTAGTTGTGATGATGAAGTGAAAGAGCTAGTTGAACATATATGGAATGAGGCCATGGCAGAGGTGACATATGTGCTGGGAGATATCAGTGCTATCAAAATTGAACAGGTGATTTTTTTGCTTGTAATCTATCCAGTGGTAATTATTTAGAAAACTTTTGGTGTTATTTGTTTAATTTTAAATAGATTTTTTATCCCAGTGTTGAATTAGTTTCTCATGCTAAACTAAAATATAGGGCCTATATTTCCACCAAGCTCAGATAGCGATTACTCTTAACCCAGTATGTTCACTCTAGACTGTCTGCTGTTGGTGCATAAACTTGTATAAGATTTATGTCTATTGGCTTTCCATTCAATTTCACTAAAAGGATTCTGTCAGATATTGGGTAAAAGCCTTTCACTGTTCATGCTCTTTCTACATCCAAGATGATACCTACTCCTCTTTGGTGTTCAGTACCTCCAGAATATATTATTCTATGTTTATCAGAATATATCTCCCCTGATCCGGTGTATCTCATTTCGCAAAGTCCCAGTAATTGTAAGCCCATTCTTTTCATATCTTGTATGACATTTTCTAGTTTACCCTTCTGCATGAGTGTTCTCACATTCCAAGTACCTATCTTTAGAGTTTGTTTAATCTTTATTTTGCTTACAGCAGCTTGATGACGATCGGGTATCACCTGTAGCACATGATATCACTGAGGAAAATACTATGCAATCCATTTTTGACAATAGAAACAAGAAAAAGAGTTCTTAAATGTTACGTAGAGCCAGTCTTAACATACGGATGCGAATCATGGACAATAGGACAACAGACAAGAAAATCACTGGAGTCTGTAGAAATGTGGTTTTACAGAAGAATGTTGAGAATACCATGGACAGCTAAGAAGAGTAATGAAGAGGTTCTGAGAAAGGTCAAAGCAAAAAGAGTGCTAATTTCCAATATTAGGAAGAAACAATCATCATTTTTTGGCCATGTAATGAGAAGAGAACAACTTGAATATATTGTAACAACTGGAAAAATTGAGGGACGAAGAGATAGAGGGAAGCTAAGAGAAAAAATAACAGACAGCTTAAGAGAATGGCTTGGCAGAAGGTTAACAACAGAAATGATAAATAGCTGCCGAGATCAAATGTTGTGGAGAGACATGATCACTTACACCACTAGGCCCGGTACTTGATGATGATGAGTTCACATGTTCACATATGCTTGATAGTGAAATGACCTTTAAATTTAGAGGTCAGCTGTAAATACTGAATAAACAGTTGCAAAGTGGCTCTGACTTCCAAGTTGAAGTGGAGTCTTGTGGTGATGCTGTTTGACTCATAAATTATCTTACATGCCAATGATGAGATCATTGGGTGAGTTGGAGGTGTCCTAAACCTCCAGCCATGGATGAAATAATGAAAAAAGTGCAGCCTTTGGCATCTGATAAATGTTTACTCTTCATTGACAAAAGAACAGAAGAGTTGAAATGACCATCTGACAGTGAGTGAGGTGCAATCATTTACAGACACGTATTGTCTGGGCGGGCATTCTTGGTCATTTTGTGCAGTGTGTAGTGGGTGTTGCAAAGGCTGCAATGTCATCATCGGTACGAGTCACGGCAACTGTTCACATGGGATCTATGGACATGACTGCTCTGGGTCTTGTCTTAGTGTCTGTCCTTTATGTGAGGAAAAATCTGGAAAATGCCTACAATGTAAACATCCTGGCTACACCTGTAATGACACTTGTCCCGATGGTAATTTTGGGCTACAGTACAAACAGACGTGTTCTGATGGCTGTGGCATCATATGTCACCCGGAAAGTACAGACTGCATGTGCCAGGAAACGTACTACGGGTCAGACTGCACTCTCAAATCTCCGGACAACTGTTTCAACGACACCTGTGAACAGTCAACTGGGAACTGTACATGCAAGGGAACGTTCTACGGGTCAGACTGCACTCTCAAATCTCCGGACAACTGTTTTAACGAAACCTGTGAACAGTTAATCGGGGCCTGCGTCTCATATGTCGATGATTCCCATGTTAAGAAGAGTCTGCCGACTACAACAAACCCAAGCATATGGATACCTTAATGTGTCTCTGTGCTGGACATGGTTCATTTCTTGGTGTTTTTCCGTGAAGCCATGGCTCATATCTTGATGTGTTTCTGTGCTAGCCATGGCTCATATCTTGATGTGTTTCTGTGCTAGCATGGCTCATATCTTAGCTTGTGTGTGTGTGTGTGCTGGCCATGGCTCATATCTTTGTGTGTGTCGTGTTAGTCATATCTTATATCTTGGTGTGTCCATGTTAATCATGTCTCATATCTTTATGTGTGTATATGTTTAGTCATATCTCATATCTTAGTGTGTATCTGTGTTAGTCATATCTCATATCTTTGTGTGTGCATATCTGTGTATGTCACATCTCATATCCGTGTGTGTGCATGGCTATGTTAGTCACATCTCATATCTTTGTGTGTGCATGTCTGTGTTGGTCATATCTCATATCTTTGTGTGCACGTCTATGTTAGGCATGTGTCATATCTTTGTGTGTGCATGTCTATGTCAGTCATATCTCATATCTTTATGTGCATGTTTATGTTAGTCATGTGTCAAATATCTTGATGTGTGTCAGTGTTAGTCATGCCTCGTATCGCTGTGTGCATGTCTGTGTTGGTCACATCTCATATCTTTGTGTGTGCATGTCTGTGTTAGTCACCTCTAGTGACTCGGGCAGATGGTGCTTGTAAATCTGGGAGGGCCGACCATCTATGGGCAGAATCCCCCTACAGAAAAGACAATCTGCTGCCTTGCAGGAAGATTGGGGACAATCAAAGGCTGAGGAATGCAAACCTGAATCAAATGCTGGCTGAAATCGGATGCACTGGGCCACTGGCGCAGAACACAGTGCAACGTTTTAACGGGTGTTCAATCAGAGTGGATCTGGCAGACTCTAATTGTGATGTTCTGTCTGTGTGGCGAGCGACACACTTAACCTGACAGCTGACTTCATGTGAGAGTCTGGAATCCTACTCTGATTGAGTCCTGATCGCAGACAGAGAGAGAGAGAGAGAAATGACCATTACAAATTCTGTTTAAAGCTCCTCCAAAGAAAATTGCTCAAGGGAATTTATTGATGCCCCAACACAACATTATAAAAAATAGAACTATGCGACTATCTTCTTTACCATCATGTGCCAAGTGCCTGCTGGCATAGTTGAGCATGTATCTTCACAGCTTTGTGTCTCTACAGCTGATAATTAATGAACGAGCTAACAGCCTGACTGGAACAGCTGCCATGGATGGCGGATGTGCAATGGACTGGGCTGACATTCTGAATGCACTGAGGAAGGTAAGGTGAGCTAATGATCCAGCCAATGATCATGAATCTACAACCATGTCGTCTGCATGAACATCAGGTACATCATTGGAGATACCAGAAGGGAGCGTTATGCAGGAAAACACAAAAGAATAACAAATCAGCACAGAACTGGAGTAATGTCTTCACACACTGAGGGACATACTGGGGAGGTGATCTGAGCACTTTTAGACGTGTCCAACATGCAGTGAGAAAGATCAATTGACTAAACTAAACTAAACAGCTTTTATCAATTCTTAACTTCAATGAAACCAGTCTTTTAAATTGTCTTGTACCTTTTCTCTCTTCTTCCCTCAATTTTCCAAGTTTTCCCACACATTCCAGCTGTTCCCCCCTCATAACAAGGTCAAAAAGATATTTGCTTCCTTCTGATGTTGCAAATAAGCTTTCATTTACTTTGATCACTTTTAGAATGTCCCATGTGACCATAAAACTATATTTTATTCTTCTTCTACTTATAAATATGATTCCTGTTTTATTTTAATTTGTATCAGATATAAATATATCACACTTTGTTCTTTACTTTTAAAATTTCTTTATATATCACATCATTTGTGTTCACAAGCTACTTCTATTTTAATCTAAAAATTTTATTTAGGATATGTCAGCTTGTTATTCTTATTTTAAAATACAGCTTCTATGTTCTGTTGAAGGTGGAGAAAGCAGAAGGTATTTTGGTTAAAGTACGTGATGCTATCAAGGCAGGGAGCGATGCAAATATCATCCAGGAGCTGGTCAGTGAGTTCTACTCCACCCTGCAACACAAAAATGAAAGCTCACAAATTGATGTTGACTATAGAAGATGGGTGGCTAAAAAACAAGATATGTGCCAGGTAGGACTCCAATTTTTAAAATATTTTTGTGTCATAAAATTTGGCTTATTTTGGTAACTCTTTTATTTTATTTGCTTTGGATATATGAATAACTACAAATTCATTCCTCACTAAAAGAAAAGAGCAGGATTTGTTCTCAAGTACAAACATATCACAGTCAGTTAAGCTGTCAATTTGTACGAAAGCTATAAAATAAGAGGAAGTGATATATTGAGGAAAAGTACAGGCCATCTCAAAGATTAGTAATTTTTATGTTGGCAGCATTAGCAACATAATTATAGCACATTGGCTTTGGTGTAAAAGGATTCAAATGCAGTATAGTGTAAATTTATATGTTGTACTCCTTATCCCCATGACATAATATATGTTATGTGATTACTTTAACATAAGGTCTCAAACACTTTATGTGGTGTTTTATGTTATAGAATAACTTGCCATTCTATTTAGAGTTAGTTTTTTAGAGTATCTATTTTTAAAAAATGAAAACTGACAAGTGCTGACAACCTCAGAGTTAAACCACCAGCAGACTTCAGAAATAGAAAAAATGCTGTCAAGTTAGCTTTTTAAAAATTATTATTATACACTGTCTGCCATGTATAATGTTTTCCATCATTTTATCACTCTGTGTAACTAAGAATGCACTAGAATTCACATACCTCTAATAGGCAAACTCAGAATAAAATTAAAAACAGCTAAAAGGGTTCAAATTGACATGATATAAAATTTAGATTTACTTATATCAGACAGACAAGGAGCCAATTTTTACTTATGAAAGCAAATCATAAGAAGGGAGCTCCTAAAAAACATTAGAAAGAAACAATCAACATTTCTTGGGCTCAACATGAAAAAGGGAAAGTTGGAATATTTGATTACAACTGGCAAAATACAAGGAAAGAGAGGTTGTAGATGACAAAGAATGAAGATATTAAATAGCTTGGTGTCGTAGCTCGGAAAACAGTTAAAAACAGAATTGATAAAATCCACTGTAGATAGAAAATTATGGTAGGACATGATTGCATATGCCAACCAGTATGGCACATGATGTGTAAGTGAGATCATACTTAGATGGTTAAAGAACATACTTGGAATATCACTTGGTAGTCATAAGGCTGCATTTCAAGGAGTTAAATATGACATAACTCATCATTGTCTATGGAAATAAGAAAAATAGTTCTCCAACTCCTGACATACGGAAATGAATCTTGCACCAACATACAGGAGCGTTTTCAGAGGCCAGATAAATATGGTTTTACAGAAAAATATTTAGAATACCTTGGATAGTTAAGATATTTAATTAGGGTTTTAAAAAAAACAAAAGCAATAACAACAAAAAAACTAACTTATTACCAACATCTGTAAGGAAACTATTTTTTTTTAAACATATATTGAAAGGGGAACAATGGAATATATTGTGACAAGTGGAAAATAATGAGGAAAGTAAAAATAGAGGTAACTATCCATTGACCTTTCGAGCCGCAGCCGGCACATAGGGCGTAAACCAAGATAGTCCTTCTCTTATCTGAATTTTTGTTCTAGCAGTTTTCAATTCTTTTAAAGATATTTTATCAAATCTCGCCATTTGTCTCTGTTCTGTGCAAGCAGCTCTATCTCATTGAGGGAGCCGATTCCTGCTGCTTTTGCCTCTCTCAGCAATGTTCTTCTCAGTGTCTCTCTGGGTCTTCCTCTTTTTCTCTTACCTGTTGTTTCCCACATGAGGGCTTGCTTTGCTATTCGGTTACTATCTCATCACATGTCCAACATATGACCATCGTCTTTTCTTTATTACTGAAGATATTAGTGGTTGATTGGCGATTTCTCTAATTTCATCGTTTGTTTTGAATTCGTTCCACGCTATACCAAGTATTTTCCTTAGACATTTATTTTCGAATGCGTTCAACTTTGTTTCTATATCTCTTGTTGTTTTCCAGCTTTCACACGCATACTACGTAAGGGTTGATAGTACATTTTATTTGAATAGTCTAAGTTTTGTGTTTGTGCTGATGAGTTTTGATTTCCACAAATTTTCAAGACTTCTGAAAGACATTGCTGCTTTAGCTATTCTGATTCTAATTTCTTTGCTTGTATCCCCTTCTCGATCAATGTGACTTCCAAGATAGATAAAGTGATCGATCTCTTCCACTGGTTTGTTTTCCATGTATATTTTGTCATCTGATGGAATTAAGGTTTTCACGACTTTAGTCTTTTCATGATTGATCTCAAGCCCAATTTTGCTGGCTATTGATGATAGTTCATTTGTGTTTTCCTGCATTGTTTTTATCTGACTGCGTCAGGTAAATAAGGTCAGAAGTAACTAAGAGTGAAAAAAGATGCCATATAATTTCAGAGAATAGCATTATAGGAAGTCAACAGCAAAATTGTCAAACATCCATAGAGGCAAAAATTTGTGCAGAGACATGCTAATCTACAACATTAGGTATGATACTTGATGATGATGATATGCAATATAATTTTATTTCTTATTTAATATTGATAATTGTTCTGTATCTCACAGTTGATCAGAGACGTAATATCAGTCAGTGAGATGACATACTATGAAACTCGTGCGTATGTTGAAGCAAAGTATGCAGCCCTGCGATGCAAAATTACACATCTCACTGGAGGTCAGAGAGACAAAATTGAAGAGTTGGTAAAGTCATCACTTGAAAGGTAAGAGCTAATTTAACATTCATCATCATTGAGTGCCATCTCCACAATGAAGGTTGGCTACCATGGGTCGCCATTCCACTCTGTTTCTTGCTTTTATGGTGCAGGTTGTCATAGATTGACTTGTCCATCTTTTGATGTTACTCGCCCATGTTAGTCTTGGTCTGCCTCTGCCTCTGCCTCTTTTACCTTGTATTTTCCCTTTCAATATTACTTTTAGTAGGCTGTTGTACCTTTTAACGTGCCCCAATGATTTCATTTGTCTTGTCTTAATTGTATTTAGTATTTCTCTTTTTATTTTTAAATGTTTTAAAATTTCATCGTTTGTTTTCTTTACTTTCATCCAATTCTACCTATTCTTCTATAAATCCACATTTCAAAGGCTTCAATTTTCTATTCTGTTTTCTTGTCTAATGTCCAAGTTTCTGCACCATACAGGAATATTGAGAAGATGTAACATTTTTCTATTCTTAGTTTCAGCCCTGATGTTATTTGTTTTGTTGTTAGTATATTTTTCATGGCATTAAAATTACTTTTTACCATACTTATTCTTTTGTTTATTTCAATTTTCCATCATTGGTTATAGTATGTCCAAGATAGTTGTAGCTCTGAACTGTCTCCATTACTGATTAATTTAACATTACTGAAACTTGACAGACATTGAATGATTTATACGTCTTTCTACTTTGTCACATATGACAAATATAAATGACACTTGGAAAAAACTTGATTGTTAATTTTATAGTTTGGTCAATCCACAGTAACCATGATATAACTATCTTTACTGAATTTATCCAACTTTCAAGGGTCTGCCAGGGGTAGGGGTTATGAGGCTGGAGAATGAAGGCCACATGCTCCAGTGTAGTCACGATATAAGGAATCAACCAGCAATGATTATTAGGGAAATCACAATAATCATACTAACTTCACACTGATTTTGTGAAATGAACTTGGCTTCTACTCTCTCCCCTGATCTGCTCTTCATTGAAGATGATGGTTAGCAAAATTGCTATTACACTTAGGACAACCACGAGGATGCTCAGTCTCTTTCAGTGCAAGGCAGAAAATGCAGTCCAATAATTCACTGGTTAAACACACCTTCTGTCATTAAGTCATCCCTCCTATTTATATCACACTTGCTTCAAATTCTTGCATTATCAAGATTGTAGCTTTAGAAATACTGCCCGTCCAATGAGGAGATAACCCTAGAGATAAAATAGGCACTCTACAACAAAATCTTCCTTCACCATTATGCTACCACTGCACACATCTGTATGCTGGACTCAAGAACAATAGGAAAAATAGCCACCACTAAAATTAAATGTGTTAGACAAATGGCAAGAAACAGCCTGAGAGATAAAATTAGAGGTGAAGAACTGATAAAAAAAGCTCAAAATAATACCCACCATTGAATACATAAAGAAACAACAGATAAAATGGTTTGGCCATGTGATAAAACAGAAAGATCGAAATATGATACAATGAGCATTCAACAAATGCTATGAAAACAGCAGATCCAAAGGCCAACCCTGAAAAAAAGATGGATGGATAGAAAGTTAGAAACACTAGGAAATTTAACAGCAGCGGAGGCCAACAGATGAGCAAAAGACTGGAAACTAGATTCCCCTCAACACTGAAATACACATTGGAAGGAAATATGAAGCTTTGGAAATTGAAGTGTCTGAAATAAAGGACAGTCACTCCTCGATGTTGAAAGATAAATGAAGAGGGAAAATAGAAGTCTCTGAGTGACTTCCCTTTACCATAATGTCTCAGCCTTGACATTTTTCTTAGATCCCACATGCGATAATGACAGAGATAGACATTAAATTAAGCAAAGCTTTGGTTTTGGTAAAATATACTTCCTTAGTTTTTCTTTTTTCCTTTGGAATGTATATAATGATAATATATATTCTTGTTTGTCTAGTCCTTCCCAAGACCTAACCATCTTGAATGTTTATGAGGTGTGGAGACAGGTGGAGGATATAAGTTTCCGTCATGACCTTGATGGAAAACAACTTTTGTTTCACTCATCCAAGGTGGAGAATTTTGTAGGAATATTGTCCAGGTAAATACATGTACAGGTAAATAAATTTCTTAAGAGTTTAGTTACCACCTCCACATCTTGTGTCATCATTGTACAATGAACGTAGTGCTCAGATCCTGCCCTAAGCATGTTCTTCAGTACAAATCAAACCTGGCACATGGTAGTAAAAGGGAGCCGTGATAGCTCAGTGGTTAGTGAACTGGACTACAAAGGACAAGAGGTCAGGTTTGATCCTGATTGACGGCTTCCGGGTTCACTCAGGCTTAAAAGGGTACCTGATTTTTTCTGGGAAAGTGAAGCGGCACGGGCATAATACCGACCACATTACCCCAAAAATCTTGTGCCGAAGGTCTGTAAAATTAATGGTCACTAACACCATACTCCCTATACGCCACTTGGCATGATGGGGCTCTTTACTTTTTTTTACTTTTTTACATAGTAATGAAAGCACTCAAGATGGCTTCAGCTCGAATGCATGGATTCTATAGCACTGATGAGGAACTTTTCTTCCCCGACCTTCTTAGTCACCTCTTATGACACTTGTGACAGGAGACGTTAGCTCTAATCTTTTCTCCCTTGACCATGGTCAGGGCTCCGGTAGTCACACGGGCATATAGCATACATGTCTAAGTCATGTGATCTGTTGTTTCTTAAATCAATGAATGCAGTTGTTTTTTTTTAAAAACTTAATATCTTAGTTTGGCATTGATAGCAGTGGGCTGAGATGTATACTGTGCTCTCTTTATGACAATTGTTACATGTTTTTTTTTCACAATATTGGAGCCGACTGTCTAATAAGCTGGTTTCCTCTGCAGGAAATATTTTCAATCTCAGCTTGATCTTCCCATTAAATGATAAAATTTATCCAAATTATTTGAAATCTGTTGGATGCTTCAGCTTTTTTTTCTAATTTATCAACAAATGATTAAAAATGGGAACAGAAAATGATACCAAAATAAGGATATCAAAAGCAAGAGGAGCTTTCATTGCACTGGGGAACATATATAAATCCAAAGAAATTAGGTTAAATACAAAAAGAAAAATTTTCAACTCAAATGCTAAGTCGGTCCTATTATATGGCTGTGATACATGGAGAACAACAAAATTGACAATCACGAAGATACAGACTTTCATTAATGGATGCTTACGAAGAATAAAAGGATGGAAATGGCAGGAAAAAATCACTAACATAGAATTATGGAAATGTACCAGTCAAATACCAGTGGATAAAGAGATACAGCGAAGACGATGGCGCTGGATAGGACACACACTACGGAAGCCAACTGAGAGTATTACTCAACAGGCCCTTTTTTGGAATCCCCAGGGGAAAAGACAAAGAGGAAGACCAAGGAATTCTTGGAGAAGACAGATAGAAGCAGAGATGAAGATGATGGGGAAGACATGGAATGATCTTAAAAGAATGGCAAAAAACAGAATGACTTGGAAAATGTTTGTTGAAGACCTATGCTCCACTGGGAGCTAAAAAGGTAGAAGAAGAAGACATGCATTTATATATACATCTAAATATATATTGAGCTAATGGTGAATCATTTACTTTGGATAATATGCAATTCTGGCACTTTATAACCACAGAACACTCAAAAGAGGTGTATATGTATATATGGTCTGAAACTTTTCAACATCATTTGCAATTGGTGGCTAATATTGTTTTTTTTAAAAATACAATTAAATGGGTTATTGCTAATAAAATTATTGTCTTGCCTATCATATCTATCATTTATAAAGAAGTGCTGATGTAGTTATTATTTGTGATAACATAGTAGTTGGTGGCATAAATAGTTTTAATCAATTAAATTAACATTTTGTACTCTCAGTTTACATCACCCATAGAATGTGCCATTTGTCATTAACAAATATAGACACCAACACCATATTCCCCATCAACCTAATGGGTGTGGAGGGGACCCTTTACTTTAAGTTCCTTTCATGTAAGATTCAAAATGGTTGATTAAAAAATAATTTAATTAAGTATAATACTTCATGCCTTCAGGGGTTTGGATTAGTTTTTCTGCCCTGGAAATGCAGAAGTATGTAGTAATGAAAGAGCTCTTATATTACAGAGATAACTATTGACATGAGGAGACTTGTCAACTCTTTCATCCAAAAATAAATGCACCAAGTATCAAGTGTTGTTAAGTATAAAAACTTAGTTCTCTGGTATATTTAATATTTAATCTAACTACTGGCCAGTTATCAGTTTGGCAGTTAATTAATTCATTTTGTTTGTTTAAAGAAAATTGTCATCTTCTTAAAATCATAGAATCTTAAAATATTATACGTTGATCTTTATATTACCAGAGGGCTTCTGCTGCCTAAAGTAGTTGTTGATGACTTTGGAGGAAAGCGAAGTGATGCAGGAATGCTGGGAAGTGGAATCTATTTTGCTTCTTCTGCCAGGTAGTTAAACAGCATATATCATTATTCAATGTTTCTTTGTTTCATTTCTTTGATATTTTATCCTGGCAGTATTTATTTTATGTCACTTCATAATCTACAATGGTTTTCACTGAAAATGTGCTACATAAAATATGAGATAACCAGGGTACCATCACTATACTATTGTCAAAACTATCCACAGGTTTACATTATTGTCTGCTCATGTAAATGTCTTTTCTTGGCCTAAGTCACTGATCAATAAAGTAGCCTTGAGATTGTTTTCCTATCTGTATAAATGGGACATATCTTTGTGTTATTACCTGCAGTTAAAATGTTCTTATTTCTTTAAATTGGATATCTTTTTGGGCCATAATCTGCAAAAAAAAAACACTTTTTCTTGATAATTGGATATCTCTTTGAGCATAATATGCAAAAACAAATTATTATCTGTATAAATTGAATTCCTCTTTGTGTCATTATCTACAACTAAATATTTTCTGTTTGGATAAATTAAGTAGCATTTGGAGTAAATTTCTGCTTCATCAATATAGTTATCTGATTACATAAAGTTAAATATATGTTTAAAATCTGTAGAAGAAAATGTTGCACTTCCCTCAATAATACAATATTTATTTGCCGAAACACCCGATGTAAATCTCCACATTACATTATTCCAGCACAAGCGTGAAGTACTCCTCTCCCAGTAAAATCAAAGGTTCACGTCTGCTCCTGGTCAATGAAGTTGCACTTGGCCACATCAAAGATTACACAACTCATGACACCAACCTAGCAGCTCCACCTGATGGCTACAACAGTACACACGGAGTCAGCAAAAAGACAAAGAGCACTTCTGTGTTTGAGGTTTGATCTAGATTATATTTTTGTAAAACTTAACTCACTAATGCCAGTTTGTTTCAGAAAAATTAGCCAAGCCAAGTACAGACTTGGCAAGCACATGCAATCACATCATACAATAGCAAAAGAAGTATCACATGACATCAACCACAGAAAACCTCTGTAGAGATATTGGCAACACTGAAATCATTGCTGCTTTTTTCAGAATCATAAATGTGCATGTATAAAGAGAATGAAGAAGATAAAGAACCTAATAATCTATGCAGTATAGCCTCAGTTTAATAAACTAATGGAGATAGAGGTGTCTTTTTTGTTGTTTTTTTAAATCAAATGTGACCTAAGGGGCCATTGTTTCACCTAATTGTTTTAAATTGTTTTTTTATAAAAAAAAGAACTCCATTATACCTTTAATGTAGCATCTAGGGAGTGTTAGTGCTAATATTTTTAAGGACAATTTAGTATATATTTGTGTAATGTGGTTAATACTAGACCAGGTTAATTTTCTTTCTCATAAAAAAAACTGAACAGGAATTAGCATGTTATATATTATCACATAATAATATGGAGCAGCAGTAAAGATGGTGCTTTAGAAGTGAAAAATAAACACATAAAATGTATGTGACAGCTTTATGATAATCAGAAAAAAACAAATAACAAGACATTTTGAATATAAAGTCTTCATCAGAGACACAAATAAAAGTACACAGAATTAGATGAATGGAACCAAGGGTAAACTTGGATTAGTGGCGATGTACTTATCCCACCTGTGTAGGAAAGATATATCTGCATCTGCCTGTAATCACAGTGTGCATGAACTCATGTCTGAGCTTTTAAATAATTCTTAAGTGCTGATTTGTGGTTGTCATTATTCAAGAAATGTAGAAAAGAGATTTATGGCCATGTAACCAACAGTATAATCTATAATCAGGAAGAGGAGATTGGCATATATCAGCCATGTGCTGAGAAGAAATAACCTGTGAATCACAAAGTAAACACTTAAATGGCCAAAAAAAAACAAAAAAAAAACAGATCTTTCTTAAGAGAGAAAAAAAAAAAACTGACAATAGAAGAAAATGTTACAGCTATTGACTTTCAGAGAGATTGAAAAACTCTCCTAGAATAAGGACTTGGTAAGGTATACTGTGAGTATACTCTGGCGACCGCAGCCGCTTTATTTTGGAAAATCGTCTCATAGTCCAGTATGGTTCGCTGACCCCACGAGGCATGACTGTATCACACTCATACACATAGTTTCCTTTTGGTTGCTCCTTCCCTTTTGCATAGCCTTCATATTTGGGATCTTTGGTCTATCTACTATGCCATGCTATTTATAGTTCTTCTCCTCTAGTCCCTTATGAGACACTTCGGTGTTCTCCTCTATACCTTTTTTCTGTGCTCCTTACCCCTCATTTGTTTTTGTTTTTATTGTACCCCACTCTCAGACATCTCACTCTTACCACCTTTTGAGCACCTGTTAGTTTACTGTTATATTCTTTCTCCTTTGTGTTTGCACACGGCCCCCTGTGTGAACTCCTTTGGTTCAGTGTGCATTTGCGCACTTTTTTGCACATTCATGACAGCCACACCTTTTGTTACCATTTCCTTTTCATACACACAGGATAGATATTTTCTTTAACATATTTCGAATATTTTTCTTTTGAATGTTTTGTTATTAGTTTTGTGTGTTTGTTTTTCTTGTTTGTTCCTGCTGAAGGCCTATTGGGCCGAAACGTCATTTAGTCTGTGTCGTCCACTTATCACGTAAAGCTTCTTACATACCATTTTTCTGTATTTAAAAAATTTTTCCTTATATTCAGCTTTACTGCAGCTTCGCATTTTTATGCATTCATTTGCATTTCTTTGCCTGAACCCCGTATACTGTAAGCCCTGCAAAGCATCAACAATATGTTTTAGGGAAGAATGTAAGATGTCATTTCTGTCGCTATAATTATGATTTTCAGAACTGAGCAGCTCATGGTTGCTGATTTTGAATTGTGTATGTTCTTATATTGATCATGACGATTTTCAGAATGATGAGTTTGTGGTTTACTCAGTCGACCAGCAAAGGGTTCGCTATCTTGTGGAGTTTACAGTCAAGGGCGATAAGACAAGGCCTTTAGAGAAGATGGATTCACTTGATACTAATATACTGTATGATGCCATTGAAGCTACCAGTAAGTGTTATTTGTAATGTATGCATGATCATATTTTATTTTGTATTCCTGTGGACTACATTTCATATATTTCTTTTTCTACAGACAACAGAAGAAAGTCATCTAAGCTACAGTTCATGTAGCTAAACTAAGCAAAAATTACTTATGCATACCATGTATGGTCACAATTTCAAACAAAAACATATTACAAAAAAAAGCAGTTTAGAAAGTGATGTCAATGTTATCTAAAATGAAACAAAGATTTGTTAAATGAATTGGACACATTTTGGAAGAAAGAAGGTCTAATAAAAAAAGTTGTATCAACAGGAAAATATAAATAAAATACAGAGACAGAGGAAGTCTCAAGAAAAATCTGGGATTGCACAAAAAGTTACATAGAAAGCAATATGAAGTATTTATATGCTAAAATAAAACAGGTTTTGGGAAGAAAGTGATTATTAATTAAACAAATCATAACTCATGATGCACAATATTTTAAACTTTTTATAATATTCTTCTATTGTGCTGTTGTATCCATATTGCATTGTATTTTTTTAAAATATCCAGCCATGTGTTTAAAACTACTAAACACAATTCAAGACAATTGAGATTTTTGGGGCATGTTAGAAGACACAGCAGCCTACTAATAGTAATCTTGCAAGGCAAAAGAGACAGAGGCAGACCAAGACTAACATGGACGAGTAACATCAAAAGATAGACAAGTCTGCCTATGACAACCTGCACTATCAAAACAAGAGACAGAGTGGAATGGCACTCCATGGTAGCCATTCTTCGATGTGGAGATGGTACTTAATGATGATGATGCACTTCAAAATTGACTAATTACAAAAACATTGTTCTATTTACAATTTTCTTTTACTCTTACACCCAGTTTAATGTTTATTTATAATTTTTGGGTTATGAATGTTTTCAATAAATTCTGCATACATTTTCTACTCTTAGCAGTGTTGATTGTAAAATGCTAGTTTTTACATGTGTGCCTATGTGTTTGCAGGTATCAATGACGTCAAGGGAATCACTGACCCCTTGTCAAAGGTCAAATCAGGACTTATTAGTAGCAACAAAAATGTGGAGGTGGAACTCAGGGGAGTTCATATCAGAGCCAAACTGGTTGATTTAGCAGCTCAGGTAAATGTGTTGTGTAATCATTTTTGTTTCTTAATATTTTTCATTATCTGTTAACAAGAAACTTGAAAATTGATAAATGTTTTGTATTATTTATATTTTAATGAAACTCCTAATTTTGTTATTAATTTTACAATTTTAAAAATGTAAGAGAATATATTATTTTCTACTGTAAATTTCTAAAAAATTTTTGAAAATGTTATTTTCCTAAGCAATTCAAAAGTATGTAATTAGTTTATGTCTTGGGAATTACCTGGCAAAGGCCATAGACAAAGAACTAGACAGTAAAATAAGAAATTAGTCCAGAAGAGACAAAAGAACTTATACAGATGACCTGGCAAGAAAGACGAAGAGAGCAGCAATGACAGGAGACAGCAAAACAATTTAAAATGTACAAAAAGATGCTGCAGAACACTATTTTTATATAGAGGGAACATCTGACATAAACAAATACAATATCATATTAATATCATGTGAAATCATAAAGTCACAATGGGTGGAACACTTTAAGGAAATCCTTAATCATTCATCATCCAGACATTTAATAGATTTTGAAGCTGATACACCAGCCTCACAATTAGACATCAATTTAGATGATTTTTACTTTGAGTGAGGGTGCCTCGGTAGCCTGGTTGGGAAAGCCATCCCACCAGCTACCACCATTCAGAAACATGTGTTCGATTCACGCTGGAATCAGTGGGAATTGTACTCGTGGTTGGAAAAAAAGATACCCTTGCGGTTGACCCAGCCAGTGACAGAAATGGGTTCAAAGGTTCATACTCTAGGAAGGTGCGGAATGGTGCCTTGCTCGTGAGTTACAATGTTTGAGGTGACACTAGACAAGAGTCTCCGAACACTTCTGGATAGGCGACTGAGCACATATGATGCTGATTCAAGTCTCTAACCTTTACCTTGAGTGAATAGAGACTGCTGCTGTAAGAATCATGGCTAGCAAGGCCACAGATTTAAATAGTTTAATAGCTGAGATGTTAAAAGTAATCAATAACCATAACTGAAAACACGCAGAAAAGAGTCAGTAGAATACAGAAAGCAGTAAAAGTACCCCTGAAGTGGATAAAAAAAGGTATAATTGTTAAAATTTCCTCTAAAATGGCAAAAGGGATTGCAACAACCAGAGAGAGGTGACTCTTTTACTGGTTAACTCTAAAATAGTCTTTAAGACCATCATGTATAGAATCAAAGATGTAATAGACACTGTTTTGTGAGAGCAATGCTGGATTCAGAAAAGCTACCTAGATCACATTTTCACTCTAAGAATTTTACTAGAATGCAACTTATTGAGACGCAAGAACTGTATGTTCTAAACTTTATTGACTTTGAAAGGGTATATGTTAGGATATTTATAGATTTCTTGTAGAACATCCTAAGACAATATGGAATACTATCAAAATTCATCAACATCATCAAGGATTTGTATGACTGCTTTTCATGTGCAGTTTGTATGGTGGATGGAGTGAAGGGTTCCAGATAGAAACAGGAATGAACCAGTGGAGTAATTTGTCTCCCTTGTTATTTGGAATTGCCATCAACTTCATAATGTAGACATTTTGCACAAGTAACCCTGGCATTAAGTGGATACATGAGTCTCAATTAGAGGATCTTGATTTTGTGGATGATAGTTCTTTTCAGTAATAGTTTAAAAGCTGTACAAGAAAAAGCAAATGCCCTGTTTTCAAAGGTTAGCAGAATGGGATTGAGATCAACCAAGATAAGACAAGGGTAATGAACAATTTAATTTATTAATTTAAAAAAAAAATAGAAAGAAAAATAGAAGAAAATTAGAATCAGAATTGCAAAGGCAGCAATGACTTGAGAGAATCTTGAGAAAATATGGAAATAAAAGCTCTTCAGCACAAAAACACATCCAGGTTTTTCAAAAAATATGCATTATAAACCCTTATTACGTATGTGAGAGGCAGAAAGCAACAAAAGAAATAGAAAATAAATTACATACATTCAAAAACAAATACCCCAGGACAATACTTTGTATATAATGGAATGAATTTAAAACTAGTGCAAAAAAAAAAAGAGAAATGGCCATGCAACGAACAATATTGTCTATAAACAAGAAAAAAAAAAGGTGGGCATATGTGTTGAGAGAGATAAAAAGAGAATTGCAAAGCAAGTCCTCAAGTAGAAAACAGCAGACAAAAGAAAAAGTGGTTGACCTAGAGAAATACTGAGAACACTGGTAAGAGTGACAATGACAACAGGGATCAGCTACCTTGCCAAGGTTGAGAGGCTCGCCCAGAACAAGAACATGTAGTGAGACACACAGCAGCTCCTGCACAGAATTTGTTGTTTGTAGGAAGAATAAATCATCAAACATGGACAGTTTATTTTTATTTCTACCCTGTGTGCTGTCTTCAGCTTGAGAGAGAAATAGATGGAAGTAGTATACTGGTGGTTGATCGATGGCTTGACAAGCTGTCATTGTAAAAAGTATTGTTATGGAAACAGCGCCATATATTTTAGAGCAGTGATCTCTGCAATATGTGCCACTTTGGCACGCAAGGTTTCTGTTTTTGAGATTGTAGTTCTGCCCTATGTGCCGTCTTCGGCTCAATAAGGACAATAGATAGATAGAGATAGGTAGTCTACTGGTAACTCAATAACTTGATGATCTAAACATCAGAGTCAGCTTATTTTTCTGATGTTTTTATTTCAGCCAACCCAGTTGTAAAAATGAGTTCTTGACTCTTAAAGTTAAGAAAACTAATAATAGGAAATTCACTTTCAGATCAAAATGGTGTGGCTAAGTTATTTTACTAACAATTCAACTAACTATTCAATAAATTAAATAGGTCATTTATGCCAACAGTTCCAATAATTAATGATTGAAATGAGGTCACTTTTGCTAACTATTTCAACTTAGCTCATACGTTTTATTACAGGTTGTGGTTCTTCAAGAATACTGCAACAACAGTCAGCAAGCCATTGAGGCTAAATATGTTTTCCCTTTGGAGGATACTGCTGCTGTCTGTGGGTTTGAGGCTTTCATCAATGGCAAGCATATTGTTGGTGAGGTGAAGGAGAAAGAGACAGCCCATAAAGAGTACAAGAAGGCCATTAGTGAAGGTCATGGGGCGTATTTGATGGATCAGGATGAGGAGACTCCTGTGAGTGTTAGATAACTCTTAGGCTTTTAGTGGGATGCCTTTAGTATGATGGTGGATTTAAAGTTTTGCCTCTCAGGCGATCATTTTAATAATATGCTCATACACACATGAGCCGTACTATAAAATATATGAAAGCTGGGAATGACCTTTACATGGGGGAGTGTCTTATTTTTCAAGGTAGTCACCATTCCAGATCACAAACACTAATGTCAGACAAAGTTGTTGTATCCCAATGAGGAAGAAATCAGATGTGCAATGCAGCTTCTGTTTATCAATTTGTGTGTGGGCAAACCTAGTCGTGCCAAAGAATGTACAGCAAACTTCTAAGCAAACATGCTATTCTGTTTCTGACAGGTTCATTTTTAGAAAAAAATTTACATAGTGATTTTGCCAGCCATTCACCATCTTGACCTATTCTTTTTTAACTTTGAACTGCCAAGAGTTCTTTAATGTGTGTAGAGTGCATGTAGGACCTCCTGTTTTTTCCTGTTATCCAAGAGGGCTAGATATCAACTCTCACTACCCAGATAATTGAAGAGGGTAAAACCATGAAGAAAGCAAAGATTTAAGTAGGAAAATTCCCAATGCGGTGGGATTCAAACCCAGGACTTTCTTGTCCTGAGGTTAATGTTTTACCTATAGACCACTCAGTTCCCTTGATGCTCTACATCCATAGAACAAAATTGTGAGTCTTTTTATAGAACAATTATTGTTTCTTCATACGATGACAGAAAAAAGAAGAAATGACCCAGCCTTGCTCTTCATATTGTATAGGAAGATAGTGTTAGTGCCCATATTCTTTACCATTTACACATTTTTGGGTCATGTAGTCACATTAGACCTTTGCTGTCTTTCTCGTAAAAAAAAAAATTCTAACTGAAATTTTAAGACTGGATATTTCTAGAAGCTGTCAAATGAGACTGAACCCTTCATCACATCCTCATTTGGCCAGTTTACAAACAGCACTTCTGTGGTACTCTTTACATAATAAAGTACCCTTTGTACTTGGTCTGTTTTTTCTCAAATATAACATAGTTTTATTTTTATATTTAAATTTGTTATCATTTAATTGATACAACTACATTTTTATATTTTTTATATATTATGGTAGTTAGTTTGATGTCCTATGCTTTTTTTGACAAATTTATCAATTAAATTATGAAATAATTCATCATTCTACATATGAACCAATTTTAGCTTATTACCACCATCGCAGGTAAACTACATGTAGAGTCTACTAAAACAATTTTTTTTTTCACACAGTAACCTTTTTTTCCATAACTTGTAACAGTTTTTTCTGTGATGAAGCTGTCAATGAAATATGCTCCATGAAAATAATTTTAAAATAATCATTGAAAGTGTCACTCTTCAATAAAGGGACTATAATTCTGCTCCATCTCCATTGGTTGTTTTAAAAATCAAGGTATAATATATTTTAATTAACTCTTTGTCCAGGACATATTCACAGTCAGTGTAGGAAACCTGCCACCTGGTGCTAGTGTCCTTATCAAGATCACCTACGTTGCAGAACTACAGGCAGAGGAAGAACAAATTAGTTTTGTACTGCCAGCTACTGTTGCACCTTGGAAAGAGGACTCTGCTTTGAAACAGCCTACACAGGTTTTTTTTACTTTTTTATTGCCAACATTTATTTGCTAATATATATCCTATTTACAAATTCCATGAAGTTTTGTGGAAGCTGCTATTTCTCTACCCTATGTTGCATCAAATTGCTTGTTGTTTCAAGTGGGCCCCACTAATAGTTATTTTTAAATGGGCTGTATTAGTTGTTGCTCCAAATGTCTCACTCTGCTAGTTGTCCAAAGTATGTTAAACTGGTAGTTGTCCAAAGTATGTTAAACTGGTAGTTGTCCAAAGTATGTTAAACTGGTAGTTGTTCAAAGTATGTTAAACTGGTAGTTGTCCTAAGTATGTTAAACTGGTAGTTGTCCTAAGTATGTTAAACTGGTAGTTGTCCTAAGTATGTTAAACTGCTAGTTGTTAGCCCAGACAATTGTGAGATTCCTGTAATATTAGCTTTCCATCTAAATCTTGGTTTTCCTTCAGCTGTGAAACATAATCATCTTTAGTCTGGACTGGCTTTACAGCAGCTGAAACATTCCCATATCCATTCCGTTTCCATTCCAGCAACCATCGAAGTGTTTGTATACTGATTGTTTCTGTCCTGCATTGATTGAACATGCTGCGTTCATTTTGCAAAGAACTTGCAAAGTGTGCTACAATACAAAAGATTGACAGACTGTCTCTGCAGTAGGAGTGGATGTAATTCCTTGGATGGGTCTAAAGCGTGCACATTAACCTAGGTGTACTGTCCAGGGCATGCAGGTGTGCACGGAAATGAAATAACTGATAAACTTTCTGGCAGCCTTGGCACTGACTGTGGCCTGACTCTGGACAAAGAGGACATTGCCTAGTTTGTTCTTCACTCCTTAAGAAAAAAGGAGGAGGATTGATGGGACAGTGATGTATATATTGAGAGACTGGTGAGTCTAAAGGTGGAACCAGGGTTCTGTTTGATCTGAAGTGCTTAGTGGAAAAATCTGATGTATCTATAAACTACATCTTACAAGAACAGTCAGTCTGCATCTATCTATTGACCTTTCGAGCCATAGCCAGCCCATAGGGCATAGACCAAGATACTCCTTCCCTTATCTGAATTCCCCGTTCTAGCAGTTTTCAATTCTTTTAAAGATATTTTATCAAATCTCGCCACTTGTCTCTGTTCTGTACAAGCAGCTCTATCTCATTCAGGGAGCTGATTTCTGCTGCTCTTGCCTTTCACATCATTGTTCTTCTCAGTGTCTCTCTGGGTCTTCCTCTTTTCCTCTTACCTGTTGTTTCTTACCTATGGAAGCGAATCATGGACAGTAGGCAAACAAATGAAAAGACGATTGGAGGCCACTGAGATGGGATTTCTCAGAAGAATGTTGAAAGTTCCCTGGACAGCTAAAAAGACCAATGAGGAAGTTCTCAAAGAGGCCAACACAAAAAGGGAGCTCTTAAAAAACATCAGAAAGAAGCAATCAACATTTTTCGGGCACATCATGAGAAGAAGAAAGTTGGAATACTTGGTTACAACTGGCAAAATAAAAGGAAAGAGAGATCGTGGATGACAAAGAGAGAAAATACTGGATAGCTTGGTGTCATGGCATGGAAAACAGACAACAGAACTGATACAATGTACTGTAGATAGAAGATTGTGGAAGGACATGATCACCTACGCCAACCGGTATAGCACATGATGATGATGATATGTTTGATGCTAGGTGTAGTTCTAATTTTCTGATGCCATCTATTTTCACTCTACCTTCTAATTGCACTTTATTGTTTTTTTTAAAGCAATTAAATGTAATTGGTGGGGGCCTCGGTACCCTAGTTGGGAAAACCACCCGACTGGACTACCAACGTTTGGACAACCTGTGTTCAATTCCCGCTGGGAGCAGTGTGAATTCTACTTGTGGTTGGAAAAAAAAATTTAAAAATACCCCACGGTCGACCCAGCTGTTGGCAGAAATGGGTACCAGGGTATTACCCTGGGAAGGTGAGGAATGTCACCTCACATCTGAGTTTCAATGCTTGAGGTGACACTATACAGAAATCTCAGAACATTTCTGTATAGGTGGCCGAGCACATATGGGTGTAAACTCACGTGCTAAGATGCCGGTTCAAGTCTCGTACTTTACCTTTATGTAATTGGTATTGTGTCTTTTCTGCGAATTAGATAAAGAAAACAAAAAGTAATCAAATAAAAATGTTAGTGTGCTTTTCATTCATTGTGTGCTGTCTTCCCATTGAAGGATGGCTACCATGGAGCACGATTTTACTCTGTCTCTTGTCCTGATGGTACATGTTGTCATAGGGTCATCTAACCACCTTTTGATGTTATCAGTCCACTTTAGTCTTGGTCTGCCTCTGCCTTATCTACCTTGTACTTTCCCTTCCAAAATGACTTAGAAGAGTGTTATATTTCTTTCTATCTGTCTATTGTCCTTTCGAGCCGAAGACGGCACATAGGGCAGAACCACAATCTCAAAAACAGAAACCTTGCGTGCCAAAATGGCACATATTGCAGAGATCACTGCTCTAAAATCTATGGCACTGTTTCCATAACAATACTTTTACAATGACAGCTTGTCAAGCCATCGATCAACCTCCTTAGTCGCTTCTTACGACATGCCTGGAAGGTCACAGTGTCACTATTCTTTACCTCCCTCATAATGAGGCCCCGGTAACACACGGGATGTTATGTTTCTTTACATGTCCAAAAAATTTCAGTTGTCTTTTTCGAATTGTGCTAAGTAGTTTTTTTTTTTCATTTTCATCTGATTCAGAACTTCCTTGTTTGTCTTCTTTTCATTTTTGCACCCAATTCTTTCCATTTTTCTAAAGATCCATATTTCAGAGGCTTCAATTTTTCTGATGTTTTCTTATTTAATGTTCATGTTTTTGAACCATACAGTAATTATGAGTAAATATAGCATTTTTCAATTCTTAGTTTTAGTTCTTATGTTATTTGCTTTGACGTGAATATATTTTTCATGCTGTTAAAATTGCTTTTTGCCATTCTTATTCTTTTGTTTATTTCTGCCTTACAGTGTGCTTTTGCTCTCTTGTTTTTTGTGAACTTAGATCATCATCATCAGGTTGCATGTTCTTTGCAGAAAATTGCATTCACCGCAGCCTATCTTAAAGAATATCTGTCTTTAGCCAGATCTCCCACTTCTTCCGTTGTCATGTTCAAGGTCTCCTTGATGTCTTGAAACCATTTTCCTCTTGGTCTGTCTCTGATGCATTGCTCAGGAACCATACCTTCCATATGATATCATATGATGAAGGACAGTTTGGCTGCATTCACTTTCGGTGCGGTTACGCCTTATGTCTTTTGGTGTGTGCTGTAGCTGCTACGATGGGAAATCCAGCTGCTTTTCTTTGTTTGGATCCTTCAATGCGATGAGATGTTAATTTGGATGATTCCACTGGCATGGGTGGTAGAACAATTATGGATTTTAATTCGTTTGCAGTTATACCGGAGCCTTCAACTAACTATAAATATAACTATAACATGTCTTCCATTATTGTTCTTTCCAGCCCACTGTGCCTTTTGATGTGAGTTTATAAGATTGTAGCTACAACTTGTGAATGAATTAATTTGTGTTTGTTTTCATAGTTTGAATTGAGAAGCCATCAAGTGGGTGCTCCAAAGACAACAATACAGGTTGCTGTGGAGATGCCTTTTGACATCAGGAATCTTCACAGTCCCACTCACAAAATCAGAATTAAGGTAATCTTTGTATAGAGCTTTAACTACAAGATCATGGGAAAGTTTATCTTTAATTTTATCATCTTAACGCTTTAAACCAGCAATCTAGATGGATGTAAGTAATGAAGTTTTATTTCTTTTATATTGTTAATAGTTATCAGGTCTTAGGGGAAGAAGCACCTTCTAAATGCCATCAAGAACAAGACTCACATTTTAGCAAATTGATGCCAAACAGTTTCAAAAGGATGTACACACCAGCTGGCACTCTGGAGTGATTGTGTGTTCAACCATCTTCAGTTTCCACATTTTATAGCATTGAAAAGTCTTAAGAGGTCTCCATCTAGTTTTTGTGCTACATTTTTAATGTTTCCTGTCTCTGCCATATTGCCAGGTCATCAAGACCATGCCATTATCATCATCAAGACTTTAGCTCGCATGCTACTTTAGTTGCTATTTGTTCTTTCTTCAAGACTTTTACTGTAAATCAGTGTTTGTTTTTGTGATTTTTCTTCAGAAACTCTCTTTTTTGTACAGAACAGGCCAGCCACCCACTGTTTGTCTTGGATACAGAATAAAATGTTGTTCTGATTTTTGTTTCCTCAGCAAACAGCATCAAAAGCATTTGTGGAGATGGCTAGACATGAAGAGTTTGGTTCAGGGTTTCAGCTTCTGATTGGTTTGGCAGAGATCCACGTGCCACGGATGTGGGTGGAGAGTCATCCAGTGAACAAAGACCACAGAGTTAGTATCATCACCTTTATATTTATATTGTTTATATAACAGTATCACATTGCTGATGACATCAAATGTGTCTGTATTTGTAATGAGCTTTCAAGTAGCTCTTTGGTTGTGCTGGTGTAGTGCCTAATTATCATGGCCAAGTTTTTCAGGTCAGTTGCTCCAATCAAACTTTTTATTTTCCTTCTTTGACCAATCTTTTCCTGTGGATTTTAGAAATGGATTTCATTTTCAGAATTATTCTTCACTGTGGTCCACAGTTCTTTTAATGAACTGACGAAATTGACCTTCCATTTTTTAAAAATTGTATGTATCAGCTGCAAAACAGGAAAATATGCTGCACATTTTCTGGAGATTGACCACAGGGGCAAAGATCTTTATTCCTAAGTCTGAATTAACCACAGGGGCAAAGATATTTATTCCTAAGTCTGGATTAACCACAGGGACAAAGATCTTTATTCCTAAGTCTGGATTAACCACAGGGACAAAGATCTTTATTCCTAAGTCTGGATTAACCACAGGGGCAAAGATATTTATTCCTAAGTCTGGATTAACCACAGGGGCAAAGATCTTTATTCCTAAGTCTGGATTAACCACAGGGGCAAAAATCTTTATTCCTAAGTCTGGATTAACCACAGGGACAAAGATCTTTATTCCTAAGTCTGGATTAACCACAGGGACAAAGATCTTTATTCCTAAGTCTGGATTAACCACAGGGACAAAGATCTTTATTCCTAAGTCTGGATTAACCACAGGGATAAAGATCTTTATTCCTAATTCTGGATTAACCACAGGGGCAAAGATCTTTATTCCTAAGTCTGGATTAACCACTGGGGCACAGATATTTATTCCTAAGTCTGGATCAACCACAGGGGCAAAAATCTTTATTCCTAAGTCTGGATTAGCCACAGGGGCAAAGATCTTTCTTTATTCCTAAGTCTGGATTAATCACAGGGACAAAGATCTTTATTCCTAAGTCTGGATTAACCACAGGGGCAAAGATCTTTATTCCTAAGTCTGGATTAACCACAGGGACAAAGATCTTTATTCCTAAGTCTGGATTAACCACAGGGACAAAGATCATTATATCTAAGTCTAGATTAACCACAGAGACAAAAATCATTATATCTAAGTCTGAAATATGTGTTGCCTAAGTCTACTGTGCTCAAATTTCAGTTTGAATATCCATATAATTTTTTTAAATCTTTGCTACGAAGATTTTATATGGCATCATCTCTATGGCAGTTTAAGTTAGAGACCTTCTAGTCTCCCCAAAGCTGTTCCTGTTGGTGAATTTAATCTCTTTAAAGGTTACTGGACCCTTTGTTATTCCTGAACTTTAAGTGTAGCTTTTTTAGTTGCCAGCGAATCAAGTAAGTTTAAAATAAACACAAGTCTTGCAGAGCTGGGAGTGGAAGAAGAAACACTTTTCCCCTTCACCTTCAAAATGTATGACTTTGTACAGTGAGATTGAAATATAATTATATACTAGGGAACGTTCTGTCTTGCTTTTACAGTAAACTGAAGTTGTTTTTTTTTTTAAATGTTCATTCCGTGTGAAAAGTTGGCTTGATTTTGATTACCAACATTCTTTTGTAGCTTTCCTTGGTGCTATGACAATTTGTACATTCTTATGAATTTTTGTTTTCCACCATTTGATATTACTGCTTCCATCTAAGTCATTGTCTTTCTCTGTCCTGCATACCTTCAACCTTGATTGGCTATGTATGTGGTCAAATGTGGTATGTTTTAAATCTTTTATTAGAGTCTGATTAATTTTGTTTCAAAATGGCTAAATGAAATATTAGAAACATTCAGAAACATGACAACAGAATAAAAAGTAAAAAGCCACAAACTATATCTTCTCTCAATGCTGAAGGCAAATGTGGAAGGAAAGAGCGAGAAGATCCATTTCTTTGTATTCAATATTTTCTTAATTTTTGTTAGAAAACAGATTAGCATACTTTGTGGGGAGCTCACTTTTCATGCATCATCATCATCATGTGCCGTACCTGTTGACATTGGTAATCATGTCCCTCCACAATCTTCTATCCACAGTGCATTGTATGAGTTCCGTTGTTGACTGTTTTCCATGCCATGACACCAAGCTATCCAGTATTTTCTCTCTTTGTCGTCCGTGATCTTTCTTTCCTTTTATTTTGCCAGTTGTAACCAAGTATTCCAACTTTCCTCTTCTCATGATGTGCCCAAAAAATGTTGATTGCTTCTTTCTGATGTTTTTTAAGAGCTCCCTTTTTGTGTTGGCCTCTTTGAGAACTTTCTCATTGGTCTTTTTAGCTGTCCAAGGAACTTTTAACATTCTTCTGAAAAATCCCATCTCTGTGGCCTCTAATCGTCTTTTCATTTGTTGGTCTACTGTCCATGATTCACTTCCATAGGTCAGAATTGGTTCTATATAGCATCGATGAACTCTCTTTCTCATTTCTATTGACATAGATTTGTTGCATAAGATATTTCTCATGTTCATGCAGAATACCATAAATTGAAACATGTCTTCTATTTCACTCTTTTAGAAAAAAATAAGTACCTAGTCCTTGATCAGGGAATGAGAGGTGTCCAGGGTGAGAAAGCATTGGTAAAGATGTGCCAGAAAGAAATGAAGACCTTGTACTCCACTTCTCAATGGCAGGAATGTTTTAGGATCATCATCATCGGGTGCCATCTCCACAATGAAGGTTGGCTACCATGGAGTGCCATTCTGCTCTGTCTCTTGCTTTGATGGTGCAAGTTGTCATAGGCTGGTTTGTCCATATTTTGATGTTACTTGTCGATGTTAGTCTTGGTCTGCCTCTGCATCTTTTACCTTGTGTTTTAGGATACCTCTACCATTTCTTTTTTAAAACAGTTCTAAAACTTTATAATAAATTGTTCTTGTCTCCCTGACACCTTCTTCTCTCCTTGCTAAAGATACATGTTTTCTTAATATAAAATGAAAAGTAAATACAAATTGACTACCACGGACAAGGGGTAGGGTTCTATCCCAACCGACGGCTTCCGGGTTCACCCCGCCTTAAATGGGTACCGGATTTTTTTCTGGGAAAGTAAAGCAGCACGGGCGTAATACTGACCACATTACCCCAAAAATCATGTGCTGAAGGTCTGTAAAATATAGGGTCACTAACACCATATTTCCCTATACGCCACTTGGCATGACGGGGATACTTTACTACTTTCTTTACTTTAAATACAAATCTAACAGAAGATTATGTAGAAACCTTTATGGCATCAAGAAACAAAAATGCACTATGATATAAAGAAAAACAGCACCAAAAATCTCAGAATGTTAGTGAAAATAAAAATATGAACTTCTGTAGTATTCAAAATTCAGAGGACACTTTGAAAGGAAAACCAGTTAGGCAGAGCCACTATTGATAAGGTTAATGATACAGAAAAAGCAAATATGAAATATTTAGGATGGCATGTCAAGATAACTGAAGAAATGAGCAACTTCAGACTTACCACTATTGTCTTCAAGTTTGTTCTAGTTAAAATCTGAAAATGCATACAAACCAAGAATTCCTTATCATATTGAGTAAGACATTATTAACACTGATGCTATATTCTTGTTTTTTAATAATTTATTGTTAACATTGAATGCCTTGTCATAAATATTTGTTTTATGTTCCTTATAGGCTTGCATGCTGACATTTTTCCCTGAGTTTGAGTCAACAGAAGTTACAGATGGGGAGGTAACTCTTATCTTGGACACGTCCAACTCCATGAAAGGAACACCACTTTTAGAAGCCAAGAAAGTGGCACTGCTTGTATTGCAGAATCTACCTTCTGGCTGGCACATCAACTTAGTTAGGTTTGGATCAGGTAAGACAATCAAAATTTATTTTCCTTAAATATATAAATATATATAAAGATGCACATGTGTGTGTGTGCGGGCATGTGCATGCACATGCGCGCACTCGCTTAGGATAAGAAGTCAGGTTTGATCCCATTGACAACTCCTGGGTACCCATTCTTAAATGAGTACCAGGTTTCTCAGGGAAAGTATGATCACCTGGTGTGATGTTATCATATGATCCATAAAATATGCTGTCAATAATTGAATAATGTGAACACTGTATTCTTCATACAACTAGAGGTGTGGAGGGAACCTTCCACTCTTTCCCCCCATACATATACTATGTAGGAAGCTTTGATAGAATAATGACAACTAGATTCAAGGTTAACCCTTCCTTAATTCAATCAATCAATCTAAGCTCTTTAGACCCCTTATTGGAGCATAGGCAAAGGTCAAAATATGAGTACTAATTTTATTTTCCCTTTATGCTACACTCAAGGGTGATAAAGTTTTCTTTCTTCTTATAAATACTATATCAGAGTATCTGATGACAAGAGCACTCACTTCATAAGAAGGTTGTTGACCTTTAGAGGATAAAGGTTAAAAGTAATTTGGTGTGGATAGAATTGGCTAAATTGTTGGATTGGCATTGCAGTAAATGCCACATTAAAAAAGAAAGAAAGACTGCAAATTCAATAGCTAGAAAAAGTGCTAGTTCACTCAACTACAAATGTAGAGGCTGGTTAAAACATCTCACACATTTGCTATGTGACTACCTTTGCTGTAAGATTACAGTGCATTTTATATTACATTTTGGTTAATCTTTTTTTATTTTTCAGATTATGAAGAGCTGTTTCCTGCACCAAAATTAAACTCAGAAGAAAACTTACAGCTTGCTGCTGATTTCATTCAGGTAACTTAAGTCTTAGCATTACAGGTTGGGCTATGAATCTGTCAATATTTGTTTCCACTTCTTGGTTTTTCTGTAAATGATTCTTCACCTTCTGCAGTGTTTAAAGATTATGCCTCTTTGTCGTTAGCCCTTAAAGAATATTAAATAATGTAGTTGAATTATACTTATAACAAACTTTGTTATCTAAAGCTCTTGCCCAACTCAGCATTTTTTAAATACTGGATTGCCTTCCCTCTTCTAAGCTCACTGTATTTTTATGATGAAAACCTTCAGGAAGACAGGGTGTGCTGATAACTCAATCAATGATCATGAATTTACTATGATGTCCAGAGTGCAGAATAGCAAATCAGCACAGAATCGGAGTCGTTAGTCTCCACACACTGAGGGACACGTAGAGAAGGAAGTCTGAGCATTTATGGACATGTCTAATGTCAATGGGGATGATCTGTCGAACAAGCTAAAACCAAACTTAGAATCCAGTTTTATGCATAAGTTTCTGTGTGTTGCCCTGGTCACAACATCATTTTGATTCTGTGCAGTCTTTCACCAACATAAACTATATATATATTATCCTGTAAGATATTTCTGTCTTTATCTTAACTTTGCCTCATTTAATTAATAGCACTTTTCACCTACGCTAATATTTCACTACAAAACATTCTACAGAATTCTGTGGCAAACAAGGGTAACACAGGCATTATGCAACCTCTTCGCACTTTGTTTATGTTACCACCTGCAGAATCCCAGAGAAATGTGTTTCTTATTTCTGATGGCTATATCAACGATGAAGAACTTGTTCTGTGCTCTGCAAGCCAAAACTCGGCACACACTCGTGTATTTTCTTTTGGTGTCAGGTAAGTTGTTTGGGTTTAATTTGTTTTTGATAAGCTGTAGAAGTTATACTTCTGCAAGGTAAGCTATAGAAGTAATATTTTTGTTAGGTAGGCTATAGAAGTCATAATTCTGTTAGGTAAGCTGTAGAAGTTATACTTCTGTTAGGTAAGCTGTAGAAGTTATACTTCTGTTAGGTAAGCTATAGACGTTATACTTCTGTTAGGTAAGCTGTAGAAGTTATACTTCTGTTAGGTAAGCTGTAGAAGTTATACTTCTGTTAGGTAAGCTGTAGAAGTTATACTTCTGTTAGGTAAGCTGTAGAAGTTATACTTCTGTTAGGTAAGCTATAGAAGTTATACTTCTGTTAGGTAAGCTATAGAAGTTATACTTCTGTTAGGTAAGCTATAGAAGTTATACTTCTGTTAGGTAAGCTATAGAAGTTATACTTCTGTTAGGTAAGCTATAGAAGTTATACTTCTGTTAGGTAAGCTGTAGAAGTTATACTTCTGTTAGGTAAGCTATAGAGGTTATACTTGTGTTAGGTAAGCTGTAGAAGTCATACTTCTGTTAGGTAAGCTGTAGAAGTCATACTTCTGTTAGGTAAGCTATAGAAGTTATACTTCTGTTAGGTAAGCTGTAGAAGTTATACTTCTGTTAGGTAAGCTATAGAAGTTATACTTCTGTTAGGTAAGCTATAGAAGTTATACTTCTATTAGGTAAGCTGTAGAAGTTATACTTCTGTTAGGTAAGCTGTAGAAGTTATACTTCTGTTAGGTAAGCTGTAGAAGTTATACTTCTGTTAGGTAAGCTGTAGAAGTTATACTTCTGTTAGGTAAGCTATAGAAGTTATACTTCTGTTAGGTAAGCTATAGAAGTTATACTTCTGTTAGGTAAGCTGTAGAAGTTATACTTCTGTTAGGTAAGCTATAGAAGTTATACTTCTGTTAGGTAAGCTATAGAAGTTATACTTCTGTTAGGTAAGCTGTAGAAGTTATATTTCTGTTGGGTAAGCTATAGAAGTTATACTTGTGTTAGGTAAGTCATAATGAATTAGAATAGTGTTGATTAAGTCATAGAAGTTACTTTAGTATTCTACTGTGCTTGCCTGTAGTTCAGAATTACCTAGTTCGAATCCAATGTAAAGGATCATGTTATTTTTTCAGTAACCATAGAACCAGTTGGATTAAACTGACTGCTTGGTCCCACTGGAGATGAACAATTAAGTGTAATTTTAATGTTCATGTTCAGCGCATGAAAAAACCTTTGACAAAGAAAATTGAGTAGAACATGGTGTTTGCTGCTGCCTGTCAAAGATTAAGAAAGAGTAAATTAAAAAAAATAACTGAACAAATATTGTTACTATTTTGCCTTGGAAATTGCCTTAGGGACAGGGACACTCACAGATGCTGCAAAGTTCATTTCTTGCCTTAGGGACAGGACACTCACAGATGCTACAAAGTTCATTTCTTGCCTTAGGGACAGGGACACTCACAGATGCTACAAAGTTCATTTCTTGCCTTAGGGACAGGGACACTCACAGATGCTGCAAAGTTCATTTCTTGCCTTAGGGACATGACACTCACAGATGCTGCAAAGTTCATTTCTTGCCTTAGGGACAGGGACACTCACAGATGCTACAAAGTTCATTTCTTGCCTTAGGGACAGGACACTCACATATTGCTACAAAGTTCACTTATTGTGCTAGCTGAGATCTTGTATAATCAGTCAAGAGATTGTAAGGCTATTTGACACTGAGTATAGTGATGATAGTTCAATATAGAAGATCAAGAACAAGTTAGATTATTAGGTTGTGTTATTGCTAGATGATGTGTCATAAAGGTTAGAATAGTGATAGGTATTTTGTAATCATATTCAAGATACAAGTGTGCTTGATGTCAAATAAATGTCCATATCCACAGTGCTACATGCAACAGCTACCTCCTGAAGGCTCTCTCAAGAGTTTCTGGAGGAGCATTTGAGTTCTTTAACTCCAAAACCAAGTCCAAGTGGGAACCTAAGGTTTGTTGGGTGGGAGAGATAAACTTAAGATCAAGGTTTTTGTGTTTCATTTCTTGTTGAACATTACTCTACTCTATCATTATCATTTCCTTTCTTGTTGAGCACTATTCTACTCTATCATTATCATTTCATTTCTTAATGAGCACTATTCTACTCTATCATTATCATTTCATTTCTTAATGAGCACTATTCTACTCTATCATTATCATTTCATTTTTTAATGAGCACTATTCTACTCTATCATTATCATTTCCTTTCTTGTTGAGCGCTACTCTACTCTATCATTATCATTTCCTTTCTTGCTGAGCACTACTCTACTCTATCATTATCATTTCCTTGCTTGTTGAGCACTACTCTACTCTATCATTATCATTTCCTTTCTTGTTGAGCACTATTCTACTCTATCATTATCATTTCCTTTCTTGTTGAGCACTATTCTACTCTATCATTATCATTTCCTTTCTTGTTGAGCACTATTCTACTCTATCATTATCATTTCCTTTCTTGTTGAGCACTATTCTACTCTATCATTATCATTTCCTTTCTTGTTGAGCACTATTCTACTCTATCATTATCATTTCCTTTCTTGTTGAGCACTATTCTACTCTATCTTTATCATTTCCTTTCTTGTTGAGCACTACTCTACTCTATCATTACCATTTCCTTTCTTGTTGAGCACTACTCTACTCTATCATTATCATTTCCTTTCTTGTTGAGCACTACTCTACTCTATCATTATCATTTCCTTTCTTGTTGAGCACTATTCTACTCTATCATTATCATTTCCTTTCTTGTTGAGCACTATTCTACTCTATCTTTATCATTTCCTTTCTTGTTGAACACTACTCTACTCTATCATTATCATTTCCTTTCTTGTTGAGCACTACTCTACTCTATCATTATCAGTCCCTTATTGAGCACTACTCTACTTTATTATCATCTTTATTTTTAGAACCTTGTTAAGGATTTCCTCCTTCTCTTCTTCATGCCCTAAAATGAAAATTTTTAGGTTGTGCTGCAGTATACAGTCACATAGTGCTATCTTGTCTCATTAAATCTAACACAGCCTTCATCAATTTACATTTTGAGACAGTGTTTGCTTTCTTTCTTCAATGACTTCTCACTTGACTATGTTGAGTAACCTGCTTCCCAACCACCATTATGGAAGTAGAGTAGGGTCACAATCATCTCTGAGTCATTCACTACTATTAGGTCATATGCTGCATCTGGATCCTTTTTGAAGTTCAGGTCTTTTAACACATTCTGTACCATGAGCTGCAAAATTTAGCTCCAGTAGCTGTGCATTGAGCCCAAAAACAGCGATTTGCGGCTTTTAAATTATCAATATTTTCACAAATATTTCTGCTAAAACTTTGTCATTATCTTATTACTCACTTTTATGACTGTGTAAATAAATTTTCACAACAAAATGCATGTTTTTAGATCAATTTTTATTTATGTCATTTCAAATTTAAAAAATAAATTCTGAAAAAATAGCATGGCCACAGCATGTTAAACCCTTTGGTATGTTAAAGTGTTTTAGTTTTATTTCTTTTGTGGACTAAATATACAGTTTTACCCTGCCCTCTTTGTTCCTCAGTGTCTGTTTCCATTACTCTTTTCCATGTGTTTCTTGCTATTTTACATTACTAGTTCTTTTGTGATCCCACAACAGTGCCCACGTTATCTTAACATATATCAGAACCGTCATTTCCTATTTAGTGGTCTACTCTTTGATTTTACTTTATTATTTGTTCTTCACTAACATCAAGTATCAGACAGGGTTGTGTGCTCTTACCACTTTTATATATTAGATACATAGACAACCCCTGTGCTATCAATATCAACCTTGAACACTTGAGTTATTAGTGGGTCATCATCATTGCACTCTGAACATGTCCATAGGTGCTCAGATCCCCTCCTCAGCAATTCCCTCAGTGTCCAGTGACTGACGACTCCAGTTCTGTGTTAGTTGATTAGTCTTCTTACACGCACACTAAGTTTCTCATTTCTGGCTGTGCCCATCCTTGAACACTTATGGGGAGTTACAAAAGTAAACTGATCACTATAGAAATGAGGTATCTGATGAGAAGAGTGGCAGATGTGTCATTAAGAGATAGACAATGAAGTGAGAACATAGGGAAAAGTTTGGGCATTGAGCTAATCTTGTAATATATACTAAGACAACAGCTAAAATGGTTTGACACCTACAAAGAATGTCTGAAAATGCCTTGGAAAATAGGGCATTTACCAAGTTAGTCAGGTACAGACCATAATGAAGACCAAGAAAAAGATGGCGGGATAACATTAAAGATACCTTGCAACAGCACGAGTTAACTTCCAAGAAGCCACAAGACAAACAAGAGCAATCCTTAAGCTTTAACCATCCAACACCAGAGAAGAGGGAAGAAAACATCCACACCAGATCAGATATAATAAGAGAAGGAGTGATGATGATTTGTTCTTCACTATTGCTCTTTTCTCACCATCCTTATCTTTCTAATCTGCACAAGCATCCATTTACAAAAGTTTGTATTTTCTTGATTTTCATTGGTGTTGTTGTTCATATTCTGAACCAAAAAAAAATAATAATGAGGTTTTTCTTCCTTCTCTAGGGATTGTGTAGTTTTGTCTTGATTTAGTTGTGTTTTTTCAGTATGTCAGCAACTTTAATTTATTGACTGTTTTGTAGTGAAATTGAAGTTAATAACAAGTTTTATGTTTGAACAGGTCAGAAACCAGATCAACAAAGCTCGACAACCAGGCTTGACATCAGTGTCAGTGGAGTGGCAGCAACATGATGATAATCTTCCACCACCAGTGCAGGCCCCACAGCAAATTACTGCTCTTTTCAATGGTTCTCGCCAGGTTGTCTATGGCTTTGTACCCAACTGTACAATGGTAGGTATCCACATCATTGTGTTTGTTTTAATGCATATTATCAATGTAATTTGAAAAAGTTTACTAAACTTTCTGTACTGTTTACTGTGCTAGGACACTAAACATCATTGCAGAAATAATATTCTGTCTTAGATTTTGTGATGAAACAATATGAATAATTCAAATTCAGGATGGGATAGTGGACTACATTAAAGGTAGAAGTAGACAATTGTTGTTGTGTATCAATATTTCACACAAAAATATGATAATTATGAACAATACAAAAGAGACTTAAATGAAAAATGAAAATGGATGAAGAGACAATACATTTGAGATTTACTAATTGTTATATTTATTGTAGGATGCTGAGAAAATGCATTTAATACAACATTGAAGTGCAGGTTTTGGTTGAATTAATTTTTTTTTGCCCTTTTTGTGCATGATCTAATGGTGTATGTCTAGCTGTTATGTAGTGAATTATTAAAAGATTTTAACAAAAATTGTATTCTGTAGATAATTTATGCACTTTTATGGCAAAAGGAACTTGTTTCCTGATTTCTTGTAAACTGTTCTCCCTGAGACCCTGAAAAGTGGTTCTGAGTGAGTTAATCGAGTTAAATAGTCAAGCAACACATATAATCCTCTTGTTATGTGGATGTACAAGTGATTTAAAAATATAGTTCATGGGATGAACAATAAAAAAAGATAGAAAATCTTCTTCTCCTTTCCTTCCTCATTTGCTTTTCACCATTGAGGGGAGATAAAGTTTGCCATCTTTTGCTCTTATGTTGGCCTCTCCTGCTGTTGTGCCTTCTGGTGCTTTTAATATTCCATGAATCCATCTTTTTCATGGTCGACTCTATAACTCATCATCATCATCAAGTGCCGGGCCTAGTGGCATAGGTGATCATGTCTCTCCACAACATTCGATCTCGGCAGCTATTTATCATTTCTGTTGTTGACCTTCTGCCAAGCCATTCTCTTAAGCTGTCTGTTATTTTTTCTCTTTGCTTCCCTCTATCTCTTCGTCCCTCAATTTTTCCAGTTGTTACAATATATTCAAGTTGTTCTCTTCTCATTACATGGCCAAAAAATGATGATTGTCTCTTCCTAACCTTGGAAATTAGCTCTCTTTTTGCTTTGACCTTTCTCAGAACCTCTTCATTACTCTTCTTAGCTGTCCATAGTATTCTCAACATTCTTCTGTAAAACCACATTTCTACAGACTCCAGTGATTTTCTTGTCTGTTGTCATATTGTCCATGTAATTTCTTTGTATAATCATGAATCACCACAACTCTATAACTAGTGCTGTTGTAACAATTTGTGAAGGCTCTTTGAGTTGTGTTTTGGTCTTTCTGTCTTATCACATGGCCAAACCATTTTATCTATTGTTTCTTTATATAAGCAATAGTGAAAATTACTCCTAGCTTTTTTAAACAGTTATTCATTTCTGACTTTATCTCTCTGGTTGTTTTCTATCATGTGTCTAACACATTTAATTTTGGTAGTAGTTAGTTTTCTTATTGTTCCTAAATCTAGTGTCCAGGTTTTGCATTGGTCACAATATTGTATTGAAGATTGTATTTGAGAGCACCTTTTTTGCCTGAAGTGTTATTCCTTGTTGGACAGTACTGGTGACATCTGTCTGATGATTTGACAAGCTTTGTTACATCTTGAAATGCTTAAGAGAAAAATTAAAATATTAGGAATAGCAAATGCTAGAGTTAAAGGACAACAAGTAAAGAAAACATACATGAGCTACATAATAACTTGCTCTGGAGTCTGCATCACAGAAACAGCAAAACATTGAGTGAACTTCATCATAGATTCAGACCACACAAAATATAAACCACAAGGAAAGGATCATCACAATCATACTATTTGAAAAAGATAGAAAATGAGTGAAATATTGTTGAAAAATTTGGGAACAAAATAAATAGAAATACTGAAGCATAATTTGACAAACATAACTTTTAGACTTGCAAAATAGCTTTACAGCCTATTCACAACTGACACTATTTGAAATGGAAAAGTGTTACATTTCTAATTACTATTTCTCAGGCAACTCTCAAAGCAAACATTGAAGGACAAGATGTATCCACACTTGTCTCCACTTCTGAACTCTCCATTACAGAAGATTTGGTAAAGTATACTGCTTCTAAATATTTAATAATCAATTAAAATTTAATTCGAATATTTAGCTGTATTATATATAAAGAATTCTAGAATTTTAAACATTTTTATTTGTCTTGTTTTGGGGGTTTTGCCAACTTCTTGGGTAGGCCTGATTTGTTCAACCTGAGACTGAGTCTTCGACATTCTATTAGACAGCAATTGTCATCCAAAACTGAAAGTGAAAACTACTTTGGCCTGGATGGCCTGGAGTCCATGTGCAGACAACCAAATTGTGTCATGTGGCCAACAAGTACTTATTTTACAGGGCGTGTTCAAATGAAACCTGCCTGAGCTGCGCCAAGGGAACATGTAGGAGACATGATGATGTCATATCTGATGTAATAAGTACACATCAATATGCAATTGTGTATGTGCTCATTCTCCACATAGAATTTATTTGTTTTGCTGCAAACTGTTGAATAAATGGCCAGTGTCATATGGAATCTGTCCAAGGTCAATCAGCGAGTGGTGATTCAGTTCCCAACAGTCTAACATCAATGCCATCCACTACAAAGACACACTAGACAACAAACATGAAGAATAAGAGCTGGCATGCTTCCGTGTGGTATGATTCTGTTGCGCAACAATGCTTGCCCACATGTCATGAATTCTGTGCAGGAAGGCTTAGCAAGGAATTGATGGGAAGTTCTGCACCATCCAGCCTACAGCCCTGATCTGCCACCAAATAACTTTCATTCGGAACCCTAAAAAAATAAAATCTCTAAAAGGACAATGATTTGACTCTGATGCAGATGTCATGGCCTCGATGACAAAATGGTTCACAGAGTAATCAAAGTTACTTTTCTTGGACAACATCCGTCATCTAGCCAAGTAGTGGGATGCATGTCCAAATATTTATGGCGGAATTTTCTAAAGAACCTTGGTGAGTACTTGCTTCATTGCAGTTGCTTTATTTAATCCTACCACACCTGCTGATGGGAGCTGTGATAGCTCAGTGTTTAGTGAACTGGACTACAAAGGACAAGAGGTCAGATTTGATCTTGATTGACAGCTTTCAGGTTCACCCAGCTTTAAATGGGTACCTGATTTTTTTCTGGGAAAGTAAAGCGGCACGACAGAATACAGACCACTTTACCCCCAAAAAATCATGTGCCAAAGATCTATAAAAATTATGGTCACTAGCACCATATTCCCTAAATGCCACTTGGCATGAAGGGGCTCTTTACTCTTCTACTTTTTACATTTGCTGATGTATCTTACATATGTTTTTAATAAAGCCACAGAGATGGGGTTCATTTGAATATGCCTCATAATTTGTAACATGTTTATTTATTCCTCTTCATTTCCTCTTTTATGGTGTCAAGGGAGATAAATATTTCCAACTGTTTATTCATTAACCTTTTAAGTCTGAAACTTTCTATTTTTGAGAGTTTGATATAATTTGACATTTTGAGATCCATTTTCAATGCAAAACTTTAACTCATTTTTCTCTTGAGTAATAATTTAATGAGATAGAGCTGCTTGCACAGAACAGAGACAAATGGCGAGATTTGATAAAATATCTTTAAAAGAATTGAAAACTGCTAGAACAAAAATTGAGATAAGAGAAAGAGTATCTGGGTCTATGCCCTATGGGCTGGCTACGGCTCGAAAGGTCAATAGATAGATATATAGATAGATAGATTAATTTAAGGTTACATCATTTTTTGTTTATTAAATTATAAATGAGTGATTGATACAATAAAACAAAATAATATGTTTAATTTCCACAAATTATTAATGTGGCACTTTGTTTTCAAAATAAACAATATTTTAGCACCATTGCTTTTTTTTTTCTGTTCACAAATTTTTATTTCAGTTGGTTTTTATTTAAATTAATTTTAATGGAGACATTGCTTAGAAATTAAATCTTAGCCTAAAGTAAAGTGTTTCAGTGGTTTTGACCACCTGGATAAGAAGTGGTTTTACAATCCCTTAGCAGGCCTTAATAGCTGGCTAAAGAGAGTTATGGTGGGGCTGGCTTACTTATTATGTAAAACATAATGTGTGCATAAAGTTATATTAAGATCATATAAAGTACTAAATTAATTTTTACAAATGTAGAGTACTTTCTATCAAGGTCTATCACTTTCTAAAGTAAAATTAAAGTGATATATAATGTTGAAGGAGTTTGAACCACTAGGCCGCATCATTTCAGAGGCAATGAGGTTAGAGTGCTTCACTTCTGTCAAATCCTTCCTTAATTCGTGAGTCAGGGTTGATCCATTTTTTCATTTGACTCAGATGAAAAATGGCAGGTTGGGATTGAATCAGTGTTCACTTTATTGGTAAACAAATGTACAAACCAATGCATTACTAATATATCCCTTTTTGAAGCAGAAGTTTAATTTACCTAATTCACTGATGTGAATCTATGCAATCCCTTCTTTCAAAGTAGAAGTTCAAGTTTAATAATTTACACTACAAATTTGCATCAATTCCACCATTAATAGCTCCTTTATGAAATAAAATACTCTTATGCTCACGACATTACAAACGTCACTACGAGTGTGGCATCATTGACCAGTTAATGTAAGACGTTGCAGCTAATGCACAGCATTGGGTCATCATAGACTTGGAAACAACTGTGACTGAAGATGGAACTAATTAGAAACCTTCCTGTTTTGGGCGTGATATTATACTTATTTTAGTAAATAAAAATGTTAAGAAAACTATTAATATAAAGCATAGAAAATAATAAAAATGTTTGTTGATCTAAATAAATATAATTTTATTGGATGAAATCTTGTGTCTGTTTTGGAAAAAGACACTTGATCTGTAAGAAGATCACAGATCTATTATAAAGAAAAATTGAAAAAAAAAGAGAAAAAAATGGTATGGTTAAAGCTTTACGTAATTAATGGACGACATGAATTTGAACAACGTGTTTGTTTGTTTAAAGACAGAATTTAAGATTGGTAACTAGGAACTGGTCAATCAAGGGCATGAACTCAACACTTGTTTTTAGTAGGCCAGTTTACTAACCACTTCTCTACCATAGTGTCCACAATGTTTAAGTGCTCAGGAAATAATGCCTTATAAAAACAAATTTAAAAACTGTAAAAATAATTTGCCTTGTGAAAGGATACAACAAAAGA
This sequence comes from Megaustenia siamemsis, assembly GCA_032433765.1. Classification (NCBI taxonomy): domain Eukaryota; kingdom Metazoa; phylum Mollusca; class Gastropoda; order Stylommatophora; family Ariophantidae; genus Megaustenia; species Megaustenia siamemsis. The sequence goes on from JAVIAB010000047.1 coordinate 30,817,058, forward strand.
TAGTTCCATTATTACAGCTTAAAGTTTATTATTTTGTTACATATTATTGTATATTGCATATTATTTTTTCTATCATATTTTAATGTTGTAAATCTGCTTAACCGTATGCCCTTCCATATGTCTCATGAAAACCCTGACATTGTTAGTGCACATTGTGCTCTTAGGGAGGCAGATGCTGCCATCAAATTCATGCGAATATGGTGCCTTTTAAGCACACAGGTTTGTTGAAATAGATGTATATGCTCCAATTTCAGGCAGAAAAGAAAGTAAAAAAAATAACCCATGACCTCAGGAATAGGCAAATAAAACAAAAATATAATATACAAAATATAAATATGTGTAGAAATGAAAGTGATATTCAAAAGTTATAAATAAGAATGTTGTGGCTTTAAGAAATGTATATGCTAAGAGTTAAGTAATATTTTGGAACTGATTAAAAATTTGAAGATTTTCTTTATTAAAATCTGTATTAATTTTGTTCTACTCAGCTAATTCATCTTTTGTATTAATTTTGCTCTACTCAGCTTGTTCATCGTTTGACTGCAAGAGCTATAATCAGAGATTGGGAAGATGGAGTTCTCTCCAGAGACAGAATTAAACATGAAGTAAAATTATCACATTTTTTACATTTTTAATTTGTGCTTAGGTTTACTAACTTGTAAGATGTGCTCATGTCTGGCACTGTAGTCTTCATTAAACCATCTGACAAGATGAAAAAAAGCCATATATATATATATTGTGACTGTCTTCTTTTTCCTCTTCTACCTTTCAACTCCCCCTGTGAATCTTCAACAAACACTTTACAAGGCGCTCTGTTTCTTTTCATTCTTTTAAGATGACTCCATGTCTCCCCCATCATCTTCATCTCTGCTTCAACATGTCTCATATATCTCTTAGACAGAGAGCCTTATCTTTCCTGGATGGTAGATTTACTTTTTCTTTTGATTGACTTGTCTATATTTGTGGAGATTTTTGCTGCTTATTTTTTACAGTACAGGATAGCCAGTCCTATGCTCAATTGCCTGTTACAAACATGATGGGTAGGGAGCAGTGCTACAGTTTTTAACTCCCCTTTTGGACCCCTGCAGCACATGGGTGACTGTGACTGTAGCTACATAGTATTCCATAAATTCTGTGGTCTATTATTAACTTACTTAATAGTATATTGACTCTGAGACTTGTATTAATAACTTATGCAACATTGATTCTTTGAATCCATATTAATTTACCAATCAGTAGAAGACCATTGTGACCCATTACTTATATACCTAGTAGTGCTTGGACAATATTATCCATTAGCAACTTATTTTACATTGCATTACTAACTTTGATGATAGAAGTGAGAAAAATAATTCCATGGTGTTATGTGAAACTCTCCTTGACATATGAAAATGGTTAAGGGGCAATTGAAAAATAGACAAGAAAATCTTTGGAGGCCTCAGAGACATGTGATTTTACAAAAGAATGTTGAGAATACCAAGCACAGCTGGAAAAAGTATAATGAGAACATTCTAGAAGTGGTATAAAAAAGCTTAATTTCAAGTTCATGAGGAACATTCATAATTTGTTTGTCATGTAATGAGAAGGGAGCACTTTTAATATTTTGTGATACTTAGAAATAAATCAAAGAAAGAATAAATAGGAGGAAACAAAGAAGAAAGATACAAGACAGTTTAAGAGAATGGTTCAGGAGAAAATAATCAACATTTTTTTTGGCCATATAATGAAAAGAATAAGTAATGTATCTTGCTGATAGCATTTGGTTGTGAATTAGGGACAATCTTGCAAACTAAAAGAATAAAATCAATTACTTCAAAACAAAATGCAACAGAAAAATCCTTAAGATTCCTTGGATAATGAAAAAGGGCAATTAAGACATATTAAAAGACTTTAACATAAAAAAAAAACTGTCTTATAAAGACCATTCCACAGAAGAAATTAATATACAATGGTCATGTCAAAAGACACGGGGGACTGGAAAGAACAATAATGAAAGGCATGGTTCCAGTTCCAGGATAATGAGACAAGGGGCAGAAGTAGAAGGTGGTTTGAAGACATCAAAGAGGCCTTGAATATGACAACAGAAGAAGTAAAAGATCTGCCTAAGAGATAGATGAGCTGTGGTGAATACAATGTTCTGTAAGAACACCTGACCTGAATATAAAGAAACAAAGAGAAAAGATACAGTTTAAGAGAATGATTCATGAGAAGTCAGGAGTTAAAGTGATAAACAACTGTAGATATTGCTCTGATTTTGTGACAATTACCTTGCTGCCTAGCATTGTGCATGCAGTGGCTTGTCATAAATATCTGACATTCAAACAACGTTATTTTTCTTTAGGTAGCCAAAATGGATCTGAAAAACTACATCATTGATCTGAGCAAAGAGTATTCCATAGTCACACAGTTCACAAGTTTCATTGCTGTAGAGAAGAGAGAAGAGGTTAGTCAATGTAATGTCTCTGTTCTTTAACTATTGTCTATTAATTTGTTATAAATAAAAAAATCAAATATATAATTGTTTGACTGGTTGATTATTGATATAGTACCTTATGGTCCACTGCCCTTTGGCTATTCTATTCTGTTCTATTTTATTCTATTCTGTTCTATTTTATTCTATTCTATTCTGTTCTATTTTATTCTATTCTATTCTATTCTATTCTGTTCTATTCTGTTCTATTCTATTCTATTTTATTCTATTCTGTTCTATTTTATTCTATTCTATTCTGTTCTATTGTATTCTATTTTATTTTATTCTATTCTATTCTGTTCTATTCTATTCTATTGTATTCTATTCTATTCTATTCTATTCTATTCTATTCTGTTCTGTTCTGTTCTATTCTATTCTATTGTATTCTATTTTATTCTATTCATGGAATGAGTTTCATTGTAGTCGGGGCATCACCATATCCGCTCTACAGTCCGTCACACCATTTCTCAGAGCATATGCAGACTGATTGTTCTTGTAATGTGTTGATTGTAGATACATCTGCTTTTCCCACTAAGCACTTTGAAATGACCAGATCCCATTTCCACTTTTAGACTCCTCAGTCTCTCAATATATACATCATTGTCCCATCCATTCTCCTCTTCTTCTCTTAAAGAATGAAGAACAAACTTGGTGATCTCCTCTTTGTCCAGAGTATGACCACACTCAGTGCCAGAGCTGCCAGCGAGCTAATTTTGGCTATTTCATTGCCATGTACACCAGCATTCCCTGAAAGTGCACCCATGTCAATGCAGCCACTTTAGAGTCATCCAAGAGCTGCATCAACTCCTGCCACAGACACTGTCTGTCAGTCTTCTGTTGCGTACTTTGCAAATCAGTTACCAAGTTTGTGTGATCCACATTCTGTGTAAATCACGTTATCGCCGTCGATGCTGCTTCTATCTCCATTTTCATGCTGGATGCTGTAATGCTACATTCGCCAGATTCCCTAGCCAATTCTCTGCCCTGATGGTATGCCACAAAACCTCAACCACTGCATTGTCAATGGGATACAGAACCATCCTTGTAGATGATTGGATCCTGAGGTGATGGCACTTTTTTGACAGATTTATCCTCTGGCTTAATGTCATGTGGTGGTATCTGCAAGTGTTTCTGAGTTGCATTTTTTCATTCAGAGTTTTACATTTATTGTGAGATGTGTTTTTCCATTCAAATTGTTGTGTTTTTCCATTCAAAGTGTTACATTTACTTGGTTATGGAGAAAAAAGAATCACTTTTCTAACATCATCAAGTACTGGCCATTCTAAAGTTACATCAAGTACTGGTCACTCTAAAGTTACATCAAGTACTGGTCACTCTAAAGTTACATCAAGTACTGGTCATTCTAAAGTTACATCAAGTACTGGTCACTCTAAAGTTACATCAAGTACTGGTCACTCTAAAGTTACATCAAGTACTGGTCACTCTAAAGTTACATCAAGTACTGGTCACTCTAAAGTTACATCAAGTACTGGTCATTCTAAAGTTAGATGATAAATAATTTCAAAAGAATGTTTACACAGCTGATGCATTAGATTTTGTTGATAACCTTTTCTTTATGCAATTCCTTACCATACAAAGGATATATAGAAAGAGGAGAAGCGACAGGAGCAAGAGGCAGGCCCAAAGTAAGATGTACCAACAACAACAAAGAAGTGCTACGACAATACCAAGTGACAATTGTTGAAGCTGTTAGAAAAGCAAGAAGCGGAACTTTGTATCTTCCTCAACACTTGAATAGGTACAAGAGAAAGTGAAGGAAGAGAAAGAAGAAAGAACCTTTTATTAAGTTTTTCATCCCTTTGTAAATGAAAGAAAATTTCAAACCTGCATCCCATATAGTTACCACACTGAACAACAGCCTTAATTTTCCACCACACCACTTTCATTCACCCTGATAAATAAGATAAATGCAATACTTCTTCTTTCCTCCTTTGTCTGTCAGTGAGGAGCTATAGTTTACAGTCTATTGCCCTTCTGTTGGCCTCTCCTGCTATTATGTTTTCTTTTTCTTCCTTTCAACTCCCTGTGGAGCATAGGTCTTCAACAAACACTTTCCAAGTCATTTTGTTTCTCGCCATTCTTTTAAGATCATTCCATGTCTTCCCCATTATCTTCCTGTCTGTTTACATCTGTCTTCTCCAAGAATATTTTGATCATCCTTTTTATCTTCTTCCCTGGGGATTCCAAAAAAGGGCCTGTCGTAATGAATACTCTCAGTTGGCTTCCGCAGTGTGTGTCCTATCAAGCGCCATCTCTTCTTTTGCATCTTTTTGTCCATTGGTATTTGACTGGTACATTTTTCATAATTCTATGTTAGTGATTTGTTCTGCCATTTCCATCCTTTAATTCTGTGCAAGCATCCATTAATGAAGATCTGTATCTTCATGAGTATAATTTTTGTTGTTCTCCATGTTTCACAACCTTATAATAGGACTGACTTAAAATTGGAGCTGAAAATATTTGGTTTTCTAGTGTTTCTAATATCCTGTCAATCCATCTATTATATGGGCAGACCTTATGCCTGATATTCTTGTAGTGTTTATGAAATATTATTGTGCCATATTTTGGTTGATCTTTTTATCTTATCATGTGACCAAGCCATTTTATCTATTGCATAAATGAGATAATTGAAAACTGCTAGAACAAAAATTCAGATAAGAGAAGGAGTATCTTGGTCTATGCCCTATGGGCCAGCTACGGCTCGAAAGGTCAATAGATAGGTAGATAAATGAGATAATAATGATTATAGTAATTGCAATTATAATTTAAATTTTACCATACTTGTTTTATACAATGATGTTTTTTACATTATTCATTAAGTGATAATTTTTACATCTTTAAGTGATAATTTTTACATCTTTAATTTTCTTATTCATCATATTTTATGTTTTTAAGAAACCATTAACAGAAAATTTGTTCTCCAGAATGAAAAAGATCTCCTAAAGACAGGCCCAACCATACAAGAACTGGTGGCAAATGAGAATGTTGATATTCTGAGCTACATGGGTTGGACCAAAGATCCGGTGAGTTGTTAATCAAGTAATAAATTCTTATCAAATTTGAATATTTGAAGTTTTGACAATAATTTCTTTGCATAAATCATTTATCTCTTGAGCATTTAAAATATTTTGCACAATCTTTGTTTTCCAAATTAATTAATTTCTCACTCCATTGAAGATGGAGCTCTTTTCATAACATTGAAGAGCTTTCCTTCTTTCCTCCTAACTACAAATGTTCTCCTGTCTTCTAGGATCTTTCCTCATTGTTTTCCTCATACATGATCTTTCCTCACTGCTGTCCTCCTCTGTGATGATTAATTTTAATGAGCCTTCCAGGTTTTGTAAATGTTTAATTATCTTTATCAGTCCTCTTTATATCCTCTCTGTTATCATTGTTCTCGAGGTAATTAAGAAGCATAGTCAGTACTAAGGTGGACATTGTGTCCATGACAAATAGTCCTATTACAAACAACACAAAAAATTTGTTGTCATTTTTCTGGCTTTTGAGAGGCACAGGTAACAAACTCTTTGTGAACTCCCAGCCTAAGTTTGAACTGTCAGCTTCAGGTTCAATTTTTAAAATTTCTCTATATTTTACTTACCAAAACTGAAAAGCCCGATCTCATGAAATAGTCGTATTTTGTACGATGAACCACCAGTATTTCAAAAACATGTGAGGTCTCAATGAAGCTTCCTGAATAAATGCTGCCAACATTTAGATTGGTACATGGCGGGAAAAACTGGAATTAAAAATATTCTTAATTTTGCTATTGTAATTTTTATCAGCAGTTTATATTTTTATCAGCAGTCAGATAAAAACGATGCAGGAAAACACAAATGAACTATCACCAATAGCCAGCAAAATTGAGCTTGAGATCAATCATGAAAAGAATAAAGTCATGAAAAGCTTAATTCCAACAGATGACAAAATATACATGGAAAACAAATCAGTAGAAGAGATTGATCACTTTATCTATCTTGGAAGTCACATTGATTGAGAAGGGGATACAAGCAAAGAAATTAGAATGAGAATAGCTAAAGCAGCAGTGTCTTTCAGAAGCCTTGAAAAATTGTGGAAATCAAAACTCATCAGCACAAACACAAAACTTAGACTATTCAAATCAAATGTACTATCAACCCTTAGTATGCGTGTGAAAGCTGGAAAATAACAAGAGTCATAGAAACAAAGTTGAACGCATTCGAAAATAAATGTCTAAGGAAAATACTTGGTATAGCGTGGAACGAATTCAAAACAAACAAGAAAATTAGAGAAATCGCCAATCAACCACTAATATCTTTAGTAATAAAGAAAAGACGATGGTCATATGTTGGACATGTGATGAGAAGAGATAATAACCAAATAGCAAAGCAAGCCCCCATGTGGGAAACAACAGGTAAGAGGAAAAGAGGAAGACTCAGAGAGACACTGAGAAGAACATTTATGAGAGAGGCAACAGCAGCAGGAATCAGCTCCCCCAATGAGATAGAGCTGCTGGCACAGAACAGAGACAAATGGCGAGATTTGATAAAATATCTTTAAAAGAATTGAAAACTGCTAGAACAAAAATTCAAATAAGAGAAGGAGTATCTTGGTCTACACCCTATGGGCCAGCTACGGCTCGAAAAGTTGATAGTACGATATAATTTTTATGAATGTTCGTATCTAGGACTAAATATTAAATTATTTGTAATCAGTCCTTGCCTGTTAGACTGACTGTCTAATTAGCTGTTTGTTTCTCTTCTACCTTTTAGCTCCCAGTGGAGCATAGGTCTTCAACAAACACTTTCCAAGTCGTTCTGTTTTTTGCAATTCTTTTAAGATCATTCCATGTCTTCCCCATCATCTTCATCTCTGCTTCAATCTGTCTTCTCCAAGAATTCCTTGGTCTTCCTCTTTGTCTTTTCCCCTGGGGATTCCAAAAAAGGGCCTGTTGTGTAATACTCTCAGTTGGTTTCCGTAGTGTGTGTCCTATCCATCGCCATCGCCTTCGCTGTATTTCTTTATCCACTGGTATTTGACCGGTACATTTCCATAATTCCACGTTTGTGACTTTGTCCTGCCATTTCCATCCCTTTATTCTGCGCAAGCATCCATTAATGAAAGTCTGTACCTTCGTGATTGTCAATTTTGTTATTCTCCATGTTTCACAGCCATATAATAGAACCGACTTAACATTGGAGTTGAAAATTTGTATTTTTGTTATTTAGCCTAATTTCTTTGGATTTCCATATGTTTCCCAGTGCAATGAAAGCTCCTCTTGCTTTTGATATCCTTATTTTGGTATCGTTTTCTGTTCCTCCCTCTTTATCTATATTACTGCCCAGATATATATAAGATTGTACGTCTAGTAGAGGTATTTCTCCTAGTTTTATTTGGTTATTGCCAACTGCATTAATTCTCATAATGTTGGTCTTATCTCTATTAATCTTTAGTCCTAGCTGTTGTGATCTCTCATCTAATATACTCATTTTATCTTGCATCTGTTGGTGGCTGTGTGATAGGAGAGCTATGTCATCAGCAAAGTCTAAATCATCAAGTTGTTTGGTCAGTGACCACTGGATCCAATTTCTGTTGTTTTGAGTTATTTTCATAATCCAATCTATGGCCAGTAGAAAGAGAAATGGAGACAGAAGGCATCCTTGCCTTACTCCTGTTCTTATTTCAAAGGCTTCTGTAAGCTGTCCTTCATGCACCACACTACATTTTGTTCCTTCATACATTGTTTTTATCAGGTTAATAAACTTTATGGGGATTCCATAATGACTCAGCAACTTCCAAAGCATTATTCTGTCTAAACTATCAAATGCCTTTTCGTAATCTATGAATCCAATATAAAGTGGGGATTTTAGTTCTAAACTTTGTTCAACTATTATACGTAGAGTAGTTATTTGATCAGCACATGATCTGTTCTTCCTAAAACCTGCTTGTTCATCTCTCAAGTGTTTCTCTATAGCCTCTTTTAGTCTCTCCAGAATGATTCTGCCTAATATTTTTCCTGGCACTGATAGTAGCATAATTCCCCTATAATTTGTGCACTCCTGTAAACTTCCTTTCTTTGGTAGTTTGATCATATAACCTTCTCTCCAGTCTTTAGGTATTTCTTCCCTCTCCCAAATTTTATCCAATAGATTATGTAACATCTTGGTAGAGGTGATAATATCTGCTTTGATGGCTTCCGAAGGAATTTCATCTGGTCCTGTGGCTTTACCATCTTTTAACAGTTTGATGGCTTTCATTATTTCTTCTTTGCTTGGTTTTCCGCAGTTAACGTGTAATTCTTCTTCTGCTGGTAGTATATCTGGAGGATTATTTGAGCCAGGTCTGTTCAAAAGTTCTTCAAAGTGCTCCTTCCATCTCTCCATTTGTTCCTTTATATTACTAAGCAGATTTCCTTTCTTATCTTTGATAAAGGCGTTGATCTGTTTGTATTTTCCACCTAATTTCTTTGTGCTGTTGTACAGTTCTTTCATATTCCCTTTATTTCCTGCTTCTTCTGCCTCTTTAGCTAATTCATCTATATATTTCCTCTTATCCTTTTTAATGCATCTTCTCACTTCTTTGTTCACCTCTGTGTAAGCTTCTTGTGTCTTGGCTTTATTACTTCTTGTTTTGCTTTTATTTATGTCTGCTTTCTTGTTCTTTCTTTCTTTAATTTTATCCAGGGTCTCTGCTGTCATCCATGCCTTATTCTGGCGTTCTCTTTTCCCCAGTGTTTCTTCGCATGTCTCTTTCCATATATTTTTTACCTGTTTCCAATGATCTTCTATATTTATTGTATTTTCTAGTTGTTGGAGGACCTGGTATTTGTTTGATATTGTGACTGCGAATTTATCTTTAATTCCTTGTTCTTTAAGAAACCCTACATTGAAATACGTTCTGCCCTTCTTCGTTGTAGTATACCTTTTTAATTTAATTTTAAGTTTGGCTAACAGAAGATGATGATCAGAAGCTATATCTGCCCCTCTATATACTTTTACATCCTGTAAGGATGACTTAAACTTATTATTAATACATATGTGATCAATTTGATTTTCCGTTCTATGATCTGGTGACACCCATGTAGCTTTGTGTATTCTTTTATGTTGGAATATTGTTCCTCCTAGGCTCATTTGATTAAGGGCGCAGAAATTCACAAATATCTCTCCATTCTCGTTTATATCTCCAAGTCCATGTTTTCCCATAATCTCTTCAAAGCCTCTGTTGTCTGATCCTACCTTAGCATTTAGGTCTCCCATCAAGATTATAATGTCCTTGGCTCGTCTTGCATCCATCTGGCATTGTAGCTGTTTATAAAAATCATCTTTAACTGAGTCATCTTTATCGTTGGTTGGTGCATAGCATTGTATAATGTGTAATTTTATTTTGTTTTTGGTTGTTCTAAATGTTGCTCTCACCAGTCTTGGTCCCACTGCCTCCCATTCTATTAGTGTCTTCTGTGCATTCTTTGATAGCATTATAGCTACCCCTTCGCTATGTTGTGCTCCTGGTTCCTGGTGTCCTGATGATAAAATCATCTCCCCTGTATTCAATTTTCAAAAGAGGAAGACTCAGAGAGACACTGAGAAGAACATTTATGAGAGAGGCAACAGCAGCAGGAATCAGCTCCCCCAATGAGATAGAGCTGCTGGCACAGAACAGAGACAAATGGCGAGATTTGATAAAATATCTTTAAAAGAATTGAAAACTGCTAGAACAAAAATTCAAATAAGAGAAGGAGTATCTTGGTCTACACCCTATGGGCCAGCTACGGCTCGAAAAGTTGATAGTACGATATAATTTTTTTGAATGTTCGTATCTAGGACTAAATATTAAATGTATTTGTAATCAGTCCTTGCCTGTTAGACTGACTGTCTAATTAGCTGTTTGTTTAAATTATTTCTATTTATCTAATGCACAAGATGCAATGCACAGTTTATTGAACCTAAAACCAAATCTCCCCTTTAAAGATAAAGGTTAACTGTCATATTCCTAATCTAGCTATTGATTTTGTTTCTAGTGCATGTTTCTTTGTTAGCACATTTGTATCCATAGCATTTGCTTCTGTGTCTTTTCATCTCCTCTTCTTGTAACATCTCTTGATCAAAGCTTGACTGCTATTTCACAATATCACTTGCCTTGATGGTACATGTAGTTATAAGTTCTCCTATTCACCTCTTGATGTTGTTCAGTCCACTTTAGGGTTTTCCTACCCCTACTTCATTTACTCTATATATATATAGTAAAGTAAAGTACCCCCGTCACACCAAGTGGCGTATAGGGAATATGGTGTTAGTGACCATAAATTTTACAGACCTTCGGCACATGATTTTTGGGGTAATGTGGTCGGTATTACGCCCGTGCCCCTTCACTTTCCCAGAAAAAAATCCGGTACCCATTTAAGGCTGGGTGAACCCGGAACCCGTCGGTTGGGATCGAACCCTACCTCTTGTCCTTTGTAGTTCAGTTCACTAACCACTGAGCTATCGTGGCTCCCCTATATATATATATATATATATATATATATATACGGCATATTGAGACGGCACTAGATGATGATGATGATGATGATTAGATATCCAAAAAATGTAATTTATTTTCTTCATTTAGTTCATTTTTCATTTTCAGTTGTTTCAGAATTTTATTACAGAAGAATCCACTTATTATGAGGTCGATTTTAACAAGAATCCTGATATAATGGCAAATTTTTAAATCCCTGAATTTTTCTTCTTTATCCTTTCATGTAAAACATCTTTTATAATGCTATTACCCAGCCTAAAAATTGTTTATAACTAATTTTGTGAAATTTGCTGAGCCAAAAAAAAAAATCTGTTAAAAGGTGTGAGGTGTGTACTTTTCTTGTCCGTGTGTAAATTGTGTGGCTATGCTGACTATGCAGAACTAGTATGGCCTACTTGTACATGGCAGTGGATGATAGAGATACATTATTTGGGGAAACAATGCATACAGTACAAGTTGTGGCTATGGTTGATGAAATGATTCTGTTTTTAAATTCAATAAGCCTTCATCTTAAAGGCTGAGTATTGATACACATTTACACACTTGTTCAAATATATTCATTCATATGTCATTAAATTTGTCACTGTAATGGCTTCCAGTACTGGCAAGAAATGCAAGTGCATATCTCTTGAAATGAAATTGATGTTGATAGAAGAAGTAGACAAAAAGTTAAAATACAAAGCAGAAATATGTAGGGGGCATGATATTCCCTCAAGAACACTACATGCAATCGTGAAGAACAGAAAGAACATTATGTCGACGTTCACAATCAATGGTTTTGGATAGAATAGAAAGAAAATTAGGAAGCCAGAGTACAAAGACATTGTGTGACAGAGTGAGTTCCATGAAACATAATGGACCAAGTAAAAAGATAGATGTAAGGGACTATGACCAGAAATAGAAACGACTGCGAAAAAAATATAAAAGGCGGGGAATTTTAATTCCATAACTCAGATAGGGTTATGACCAGCCAACCAGAACATGTGTGGGGAGAGAGGACAAACCTCACCCCACAATGGTACTAGTCGATAGGTTTTGTCTGTGCACATAGATGCGACATGGCTGAATCTTAAGTAAGCCAGTGAGTGAGGATGGATGCAGAGGAACCTCGTCATGATCGAGAATCTTACATTGATAAGGAAGTCTGGGATATACAAGCTGGTTATAAATATGAAAAAAATTCAACAACTTACTGGCTGACAAGATAAGATGTACTGATACAATGGGACACATAAATTCTAGATGGGAACATACCTAGTAAGTAGAACACCTCAGCTATATGACATTTGGAAAAGACAGAATATTCTAATAATGTTGCAGAAAAAAGGGCATAGAATATTTAAACAAATCATAGAAATCGACTTTGTAACCTGAATTCTTCAGCTGTACTTCTGTTAGAGGATGTACTGATGCTCTATTCACATTAAAACAGCTTGCAGAAAAAATGACAGAACAAAATCAAAATTTATACATAGCTTTCATTGACCAGGAAAAAGCATTCGACAGAGTAAACAGAGAACAACTGTGGGAGATACTAACAAAGTACGGTGTAAGTCAACATCTAACCAACCTAATTAAAAGTCTCTACATCAACAGCAGCTGCAGGGTCAGAAAAGCAGCAGGCTACACAGACCACTTTGAAGTTAGATCAGGTGTAAGACAAGGGTGCGTACTATACCTCCCTACTGTTAATTGCATACATGGAGTATATATGCAAGTTAGCCAACCCATCAGAGACAGAGGAGATCAACAAGCTTTTATTTGCAGATGATCAGGCACTAATACATGAAACAATAGAAGACCTACAAGAACACTTAAACAAACTCAACAGCTCAGGCACAAAATACAACATGAAAATCAACATCAACAAAACCGAAGTCATGAATATCGCCACAAATAAACAGAACATCAACATAACTATAGAAGGCAGGCAACTAAAACAAGTAGAGGAATTCAAATACCTAGGAAGTTTAGTAACAAACGATAATTCTCAAACAGCAGAGATAGAATCAAGATGCAACGAAGCTTGTCAAATCATTGGACAGTTATCACCACTATTGTCCAACAAGGAAATAACTCTGGAGGCAAAACGAGCACTATACAATGCAATCGTCATCCCAGCGTTGTCCTACCAATGCCAGACCTGGACCCTAGATGCAAGAACAATAAGAAAAATAACCCTACTGAGATGAAATGTGTTAGACGAATGACAGGAAACAGTCTGAGAGATAAGATCAGAAATGAAGAACTGAGAAAAAAGCTAGGAATAGCCCCCGCCATAAAATATATAAGGAAACAACAGATAAAATGGTTTGGCCACGTGACAAGGCAGAAAGATCAAAACACAACACAACGAGCCTTCAGCAAACGTTGTGAGAACACCTGACCCATGGGTCGACCATGAAAAAGATGGATCGATGGAATATTAGAAGCACTAGGAAACATAACAGCAGCAGAGGCGAACAGAAGAGCAAAAGACCGCAAATTATATCTCCCCTCAACGCTGAAAGGCAGATGAGGAAGGAAAGAAGAAGAAGAAGAAAGAAGAAGTACTTCAGTTGGGTATATTACTGATCCAACTGATTAAACTATTACTAGCCATTATAAAAGAAAGTAAAAATGAGGAAGATACTGTGCTATCCATTTTTGACAATAGAAACAAAAAAAAGAGTTCTTAAATGTTATGTAGAGCCAGTCTTAACATATGGATGTGAATCATGTACAATAGGGCACAGAAAAGAAAATCACTGGAGGCTGTAGAAATGTGGATTTACATAAAAATTTTGAGAATAGCAAGGAGAGCTAAAACGAGTAAATAAAATGTTCTGAGATAGGCCAAAGCAAAAAGAGAGCCAATTTCCAAAATTAAGAAGAAACAATCATCATTTTTTCACTATGCAATGAGAAGGGAGCAGCTGGAATATATTGTGATAACAGGGAAAATTGAGGGACGAAGAGATAGAGGGAAGCAAAGAGAAAATATATCAGACAGCTTAAGAGAATGACTGGGCAGAAGGTCAACAACAGAAATAATAAATAACTGCCGAGATTGAAAGTTGTGGAGAGACATTATCACCTACGCCAGCAGGCATGGCACTCAATTGATGATAAAAAAAGGTGTGTTTACCATCGATGTTTAGCCCTAGGAACATGCCAAGATAACCTGATACCATATATATATATATATATTTTCAACATAGCTCAGACACAGAGAGACTTAAGATGGCTGATGAGTAATGAAAGTCCATGCCATTTTGTTGTATCACTACAAGCCCTGCGTTCATTTATGTGGGGAGGTCGTACAGTATATGTCAGAGCGCCGTCAAACAGAACACAGTAAAGTGATCAAAAACTACAAATCTTCAATTGACCGGACCACATGCTTGGCTGCATGGGCCGAGAAACTCTGTCCTAACCACAAAGCTAAAGTTACCTCACATGGTCACAGCTTTGTCTATATGGTTACAGCAAGCTAGGAGTAAGAATACCGTGATTTCAGAATCCATCTTTATTAAAAAAGGAATAGAACTCATTGAGATTCCTAGTCATAATAATTTCAACGTAAATATGGGCTTGAGAAAACATGGAAATTAAACATAATATCGAATTAAGCAACTAAACCTATAGAGATAATAGATATTTTGGCAAAAGCCTTCATCAGGTAGAAGACAACAAATACTAATATAAAAACAAATGCTGTGCGAGTAAGTGAGAGAATTGGGAGAAGGGAGACAAGTGATAAACAGAGTGACAAAAGAGGAAAGACAGACACATTCTTTCTGCCTAATACATTCTTTCTCCCTGATACATTCTTACAGCCCAACACATTTTTTCTGCCTGATACATTCTTTCTGACAGGCACATTCTTTCTGCCAGAAAAATTCTTTCTACCTGACATATTATTTCTACAAGACACATTCTTTCTACCAGACACATTCTTTCTGCCAGACATGTTCTTTCTGCCAGACACATTCTTTCTGCCAGGCATGTTATTTCTGCCAGACACATTCTGTCTGCCATACACATTATTTCTACAAGACACATTCTGTCTGCCAGACACATTATTTCTACAAGACACATTCTGTCTGCCAGACACATTATTTCTACAAGAAACATTATTTCTACAAGACACATTCTGTCTGCCAGACACATTATTTCTACAAGAAACATTATTTCTACAAGACACATTATGTCTGCCAGACACATTTGTCTTCAGCAGGACATTTTTGGGTATTGGGTTGCTTCCCTCTTCACTCTCTACCTGCTTGTCTTGGTGGAGTAGCATCAAGATCAGCTCTGTTGTTTTCCAATCCTGGTATCTTCTTCTTCTTCTTTTCTCTTTCACTGATACCTAAAAGGTGTCGTGGTTTATATCATTTGTCATTCTTGTGCTGCTCGAATTGTCTGAATTAGTGATTTTCCTTTGTTATTACATGTCTCTGTCACTGCATCTATCCATCTTCTTCTGGGTCTTCCTCTTGGTCTTTTTCCATGCATTCTCGAGAAGAACACCCTTGATGGTGATTGGTAAGGATTCATTCTGACCAGGTGGCCAAACCATTTAAATTGTTGTTGTTCTATATATTCTTGGCAGGGTTTTGTTCCTACTATTTTTCTTATGGTTTCACTTGGTATTCTATCTCTTCTTGTGTTGTTTGTTACTTTTCTCAAGCAACGCATCTCACATGTATTGATCTTTCTTAAATGTGATTTAGAAAGGGTCCATGTTTGACTTTCATAGCACAAAGTTGGTATGAAGATGCTATTTATCATTTGTTGTTTAGCTGGCATAGAAATGTTTGGATGTCTTAGCAATGGTGAAAGTATTTTTGTATTCTCATGTCAATTTCTCTGTCTAGTTTTCCATCTTCTGTGAACATTGGGCCTAAATACTTGAATTCCTCTACTTGTTTTATTTCTTTATCTTTGATCTTGATGTTTAATTGGTGTCTTAATTTTCTTATTCTTATAGCCTCTGTTTTTGCTGTGTTAATTTTCATACTGTAGTTTGTGCAGCTTTTATCTAGAGATGTTAAATGCTGTTGTAGCAGGTTTTCATCCTCATATATTAGGCATTGGTCATCTGCGAAGAGTAGCTCGTTGATGTTGGAGTTTTCTACCTCTATGTTATTATTTGATTTGTCCTTATTGTTGGTTGTTTCCTGATTTATTTTGTCCATATATATGATGAAGAGGAGTGGTGAGAGGACACATCCTTGTCTTACTCCTGTTGTAACCTGAAACCATTCTGACAGACAGCTTAAATCCATGAAAAAGCCACATAATGAAAGATAAAAATTCCCACCACCAGTGACATGTTACAAACGCTGAATTTCTCCAGAGGTCATTGTCTTACTTCTAGACCACCCAGGCCCTTCCCAACCCCCACCCCCACCAATCTGTTTATATTTCTAAAATGTTTTGTATGTCTAATCTTTACCAAAAATAACTGGTGGCAGATGACAATCAGATTTCAAACATGAGATTGGAGTATTCACTAGAAGAAGCATTAAAGACCATAATATATAATTCACTTTTTTGTTTGAAATTTTCACTATTTTTTCAGTATTTCTCATTTCAATCCTACTTTTCTATTTTAATTATTTGTTTTCTTTTCAAGAGATATAAATTTCTGATTATAATCAACTGCTATTTTCCTTTTGTATTTTTTTAAAAATTTGTAATGTTTACATTTCTTTTTTTTTTCCCTTATTCTCTCTCAGGATGATGATAGCTCTAATATTGTTCAGCAAGTAGTCGATGATATTTGTTATGCAACATATGAACAAGATCCGGAAATCATGGATAGAATAGAGTTTGTGAAAGAAACCAAAAGGAGACCAAATAAAAAAAAGAAGGTGAGAAATTGTTCTGTTTTGAACACATTTCCAGTGAAGATTAATGTGATGCAATGTGTCATCTGTGACAAGGCAAAAGATAACATGATGGACAGAAGAAAAGATTCAAAGATGCTCTAATGTTGGGGAGGTAAAGACGTGACTAAAGAGCTGCTATATCAATCTTGATGCTTTGTTTTTTATTTATTTATTAATTTTTTTATGTTCTCTTCATTAATACAACTGACTTTATAATTGATTTTGTTTTATATCTTAAAATGTTTTTGTAGCTTTATTTTATTTGTGAGGTTTTCATTTTATTATTGGTAGCTGTAGGGAGCCGCGATAGCTCAGTCATTAGTGAAATGGACTATGAAGGACTAGACAGTTTCCGGGTTCACCCAGCCTTAGATGGGTACTGGAATTTTTCTGGGAAAGTAAAGCGGCACAGACGTAATACCTACCACATGACCCTAAAACCCCAAAAATCTTGTGCCAAAGGTCTGTAAAAATTATAATCACAAACACCATATTCCCTTTACACCACTTGGTGTGACGGGGCTTTTTACTTTTTTTAAAATTGGTAGCTATTATGACCACGACACCTTTTAGGTATCAGTGAAAAAAGAAAATAAGAAGATTGATGACTGCAATGATTTTCAGTAGCTCTTCAAAATATTATTTCCATCTCAGTAGTATTTTTTAGTTGTTTGATATTTGTTGTTATTGTTGTCATTTATGAGTTTGATGAAGTCATAATTTTCTTTTCTTGTTCTTGTTGCATTTATTGTTTTATAGAAGTTCCTTATAGCTGTCTTATAATCACTGTTCATCTTCTAACCAAACTTTGTTCTATGTAATTTTTAGATATGGTGAATTTATTTTTGTCTCAAAGATGATATCTTCATGATATCCTCATGATATTCTCATGATATCCTCACCCCGCTTTACCTATTCCATAACTTGATGAGTCATACAGGCTCAGTCAACTGATATTTTAGAGCAATGTTTTCATTATAATTAAGCCCAAAACATGTGTATTTTTGCATTAATAACAAACATTTATTTAAGAACATAAATTTTTAAAAGTAAAATTCTTGATCTTTTAAAACAATTACACATAATTTAGGACACAGTTTTGATATATATTTATGTGTGCACATATGTCTGGGAACAGAAATCTATACCAAACACAATTTACAATAACATTCACAGACTTCAAAAATGTGGGGTGGCCATGTTCCTGATTTACAATCAAATGATTTTGAACTACTTCAGATGCCTGAAGATTTTGAAGGTGAGTGTTATAACCAAATTTATGGATTTGCTGCACCAAATCTTCTACTCTCATCTATTTGTTTACTTCCTAATTTAAACTCAGATTTCTCTCTTTCTCCCTTGACTGACTTAAACTTTAGCTCCTTTATTTCTGTACTAATTGACTCCAACACTGACATTTCTTTTTCTGTATTGACTAATTTCGCTTATGATGCTTCTATTTCTCTAATAAGAGACTTCGATTTTAACTCCTCCATTTCTGTACAAATTAACTTAAGTTCTGAAACTTCTATTTCACTACTAAGTTAATTCAAACATTAACTTCTTTATTTTTCTACTAACTGACTTCAACTTTGATGTCTCTAATTCTCTACTTCCTGGCATTCATCTCTAACTCCTCTGCATCTTTATGATCTTACTGCAACTGTTTACATTTTTAACCATATTTTGACTGCTTTAGACAAAATTATTTGTGAACTATCTAATATCATAGACAAGAAAATCACTGGAGTCTGTACAAATGTGGTTTTACAGAAGAATGTTGAGAATACCATGGACAACTAAGAAGAGTAATGAAAATGTTCTGAAAGAGGCCAAAGCAAAAAGAGAACTAATTTTCAAAATTAGGAAGAAACAATCATCATTTTTTGGCCATGTAATGAGAAGAGAACAGCTGGAATATATTGTAACAACTGGGAAAATTGAGGGATGAAGAGATAGAGGGAAGCAAAGAGAAAAGATACCAGACAGCTTAAGAGAATGACTTGGCAGAAGGTCAACAACAGAAATGATAAATAACTGTCGTGATCGAAAGTTGTGGAGAGACATGATCACCTATGCCAGCAGGCTTCGTACTTGATGATGATGATCTATTATCATGAAAATATCAATATTCTTTAGATATTTAATTCTCAATAAAAAATTTAAAAAACTTGTCAAAGTATAGACCTAGATGTAAATCAAATTAAAGAGAGAATATTGCACAACATGAAAACTGCTGATGAAGCATAACAATGATGAATTTGAGTTCATGAGACTTAATAATATTTGGACACATTACTTTTGAATAATTAGGAGGTCAAATATAGAAATAAAGATTTAAAATAGATCCCAGAATATAATTCTAACCTACTTATTAAATAACCTAATATTTAACTGATTGTATAATTATTTAACCTAATATTTATTTAATAAAATATTTATTAATCTGTTTTTTTATTGTTTTTTATTTGTTGGCGTACACCACCTTTATCTATAGTGAAGTCCTCAGTGACTGAATTTTGTGTGAATGTCAATTTTTCCAATTTTTCACACTTGCAGCCATGTGTGCTCAAGTGTCCCTCACCATAAAGGCATATGTTCTCTGACTTCAGAGGTACTCTCATTTTTATCATCGAGAGTTTTAATATTTTCGGTAAATTTTTTCCCTATTAATTTTGCTTGGACAGTGGCCATTTTGGCCAACTCTTTTTGATTTCTAACTGCCAAGGGTTAATAAATGTATGTAAGTGAACACAAAACCTCCTGTTTTGCTCCCATTTTTCCTGAGGGTTTGGCATTGGATTTCGCTACCCAGAGACCAGGGGAGGATAAAACCACAAAGACACCATGTATTTTATTAATTTCTTTTTTTTTTATTTTCCACTAAAGATGGTAGGAATTGAACCTGAATCTTCTTGTCCAGAGGCTTATGTCTTACCTCTAGACCACCCAGGCCCCCTAGTTGCTGAATAATTTGGTAAAAGTCAAGAGTGCAATTAATAACAACTGTCAAGATATAAGGTTGTGGAGAGACATGATTGTCCATGCCAGTAGGCCAAGTACTTGAAAATGGTTAATGATGATGTTGATGATATAGTTTTTGATAATAAATTGTTGCTCATTGCGCCTGGAATTTTTTACTGGGTTTTCTCCCTGGCCTTTGCGAGTCTCAATGTGAGATTTTATTTTCTGATATTCACTGATGATAGACTCCAAATTAATTAAATTGACACTTGAAATAGTTTATGATTTTAAAGAGAATGGCTTCGCTTGAGAAGGGCTTAATGCACTGACTTCTGAGAAACAGTGATGGTTCCAACTGTGGTCTAATGTTTCAGAGAGCTGGCCAAGTACATTCTTCCCTGCTTCTGACTGGCACCTTTGCTCCCACTTTGGTGTTTAAAAGTAGCAGTTTATATTAGAACCTTTGATGGGTTTTTTTGTGTTAATGTGCCTCAATGATATGTTATGTTTTGTATTTCAGACTAGTTTATTCTGAAAGTAGTAATAAACTTTATATCTTACCTAAATCACCTGCATTTCTGAATACCAGATCAAAGAGCAGTAGCTGCAGAGTTACCAGATGAACAGATGTTACTTTCAAGTCAGTCTGAATTGAATTTTTGTAGAATGTCAAAGCCCAAGAAAAGAAAATTGTGTGCAAG
Organism: Megaustenia siamemsis; assembly: GCA_032433765.1. Taxonomy (NCBI): domain Eukaryota; kingdom Metazoa; phylum Mollusca; class Gastropoda; order Stylommatophora; family Ariophantidae; genus Megaustenia; species Megaustenia siamemsis. The sequence continues at coordinate 30,837,586 of JAVIAB010000047.1, forward strand.
TTTAGTTGGTAAGTCTTTAAGATGTGAAAATTTCAGTAAAGAATTTATTAAAGAGGAGCATCAATAATTTAAGTAATTACTAATTTTAATCATTATGGGCATTATGTAAAATTTGATAAGGTGAATAATAAACATTTCAAATATATGACAATCTTACAATGAACATATATTCAGACTATAATTAGCATTTTTATCAATAAGCCTTTACAAAGAGTAGAACACAAATGCTACACAATTTCTAATTAAGGAGATTACTACAACAATGGTGATAACTCAATTCGCAACAAAAAAAAGGCCTTCAAACAAGATACAAAAAATCAGAGCTAAGTGCGAACATCAAGATAGGAACACTGAACACAGTGGGCTTAGGTAACAAATTAGTAAAAATTATAGAAGAAATGAAAGCTTGTCACCACAGAGATGCAATGTCTGAGAAAAGTGCTTGGAGTGACCAGAAATGACAGAATCAGAAATTATGTTATAAGAGAAAGAGTCGGCATTGAAAACTAATTGTAAGCAACATACAGAAACAGCAAATAAATTGGTTTGCCCATCTAGAAAGGATGCCACGCAATTCCTTACCATACAAAGTATATATTAAAAGAGGTGAAGGGAAAAGAGCAAGAGGCAGACCCAGAGTAAGATGGGCAGAGAAGATCAAAGAAACACTACAACAACATTAATTAACAATGAGTGAAACCATCAAAGGAGTGAGAACCAGAACTTTGTATCTCCCTTGACATCTGAACAGGTACAAAAAGAAGTGAAAAAAAAAACAGAAAAAGAAAGAGAAGTAGAACAAATAAAAGTAGAATAGAAGAGCTAACAAAATTAAAATGACTATAAAAATAAACAATTAAAGAACATAAAAAAAAAAAAAAAGAAACCATGGTAGCATACTGGTCTGTGTTATCATCTGTCAACCAAGTGGGTCCAGGCTCAATTCTTAAATATGGCTACTTTTTTTCTTTTTTTTTTAAAATATAGCTTCAAGATTCACTCTCCTTCTGAAGATAAATACCAGATATTTTCTCTGAAAAAAAAAAAGGTTGGCTCAATATTTTGACATCACAAAATGTGCAGATGGTCATAAAAAAGTATTAGCAAAAACACTGTATTTCTATATACCACAGCAGTGCGGATTCTCCTATTTTTTGGTGTTTTTTTTTTAAATAAAAAAAAATATTTATTTGATAAGAAAGAAAGCGTAAGACATTATGCCATTTCTAATTTCTGTTAGAGTGTTTACAGGCTAGATATAATTGCCTCAGAGTGTATAGATTTGGGGTTTTATTTCATCACCATTTATAAAAACAAATCTTTACTATAGCACAAGTTGAACAATTGTCCTTCTTCTTCTTCTTCTATCCTTCCTCTGCTGCCGTTGGCGTCAAGGGGAGAAACAATCTGCGATTCTTTGCTCCTTCAGATTGGCAAATAACCAGTTTCATTTGTTCACTCACTGCTCTCCTAAAAGAAAAGACGGTGCTAAATATAATTTCAATAACAAACTTTTATATTTATACAAAATTTAAAAATTCAAGAACTCTTTGGCACATAAAAAACATAAAGAACAGACTGTATGCTACTGTTCTGGCAAAACTTAAAAAAAAAACCAGTTAAATTTCTACCATCATTTGAAAAGGAATTTATTAAGTTTCTGAAATTGTCCTAAGGAGCCAAAGTAGTGCAGTTTTTTTGTTCACGCTATTACTCTTTATCTATTGAGATTTTCCTGTGGGCTCACGAATGAGACCTAGTACTTTTTAACAGTGTCAGAGTAAAATACTAATGTTTCTATAAACAAAATACAAATGTTATGTTGTGCATTTCTTTTGGTCAGTTCTAGCAAGCACTTCTAGCATGTGTGTTTCCTCAGTGAGTATGTTCAGGAAGATCACAACTGGCTGGGCTCGAGTGGGGAGGTCTAGTCTGGCAAAAGTCTACTTAATATTTCAGCCAAGGAACATTGGTGTAAGAGGTAATGAGTGAACTGATAGGACAGGCTTGCCAGTTTGGCTGATATTGCGTGCTGAATGACAATGGACTGTGCTGACATTCTGAATACCTTCAGCGGTGCTGGATGAAAAAGCGACTCAAAAAAATTATTCTTAATCCACAACCATGAACAGACTGCACAAATATCATGTCAAGGTGGAAGATGTCAGATGGGATCCCAACGCAGGAATCCAAAGAAGATTTGTCAACCAACACAATACCAGTGTCATTAGTCACTACACTTTAAGGAGTATACTTAGGAGAAGATCTGAGCACTTATGGACTTGTCTGATGTGCAATGAGGATGACCTGTCAACTACACTAAACAAGCACTCCTTATAGGTAAATAGGCATTAAATGTATAAAATTATATAGTCATGTGAGGCTGTGATAAAGCTGAACATAGTAAGGAAAAAACACATACAATTTTATGATACAGCCTTATGAAATTGATAGAAAACAAAATAACTAAACATTTTCATTACAAAGCCTTCATTAGCACACAGGGATGCTAAACTATGTTAGTTATTTTGTTTCATACCATTATCACAAAGCTATAACATACAATTGTATGTGCATTGTATGTGCTTTTTTTTCTTTACATCTTATGGAAAATCTTCATACCAGAAGTCAAGAATTAAATATGGGACACTCCAAGCACAGCCTTTGGAAATACAAGTAGAGCAATCACATTTAAGAATGTTTGGCTTCATGTACAGATAGGAGTAGCTCTGTCACTGATTCTAGGGCAGCTATGTCAATCCAAGATTCAAGGCATATGGGAAGTCAATATTCATCAGTTTTGGAAATTCAAATTAATCAACTACAATAAATTTTGTAGAAAATAATTCACAGGATAGCTTCTATTTGAAAAATCTGCACATGAGTATATTTTTGGGAGAAAATCACATTATGTAAATATTGTTCTCTTTTTTTTTTAATTAAAAAAAAAATTTTTTTATAAATTTTTTGTGTGGATCCCAGGCTGTGATATGTAGCGCATGTGGGTCAGGGTTCTCATAGGGTGTTCTTGAGATTCTCAAGGAGAGTACCGAAGTACTTGTGGATTCTTCCAGTATCCAGTGATGATGATTCTAACAACTTTCTTTATTGCTTATGTTTCTTGCTCATTTCTATTCTATGCACTAATTAGTATCATTTCTTTCTTAGTAAGAACACAAGGTGCTGACATAGACACAGTGAAAGATGATACTCAACGTCATTTATATAAAGAGGGTAAGTACAACAGTTCTATTTCAGAGCTTACATGGTTACTATTTCCTGTATAGGTTTGATGATTAAGACAGTCACTGTAGCTCTGAGCTGCTGATAGTTAATATGTAAGACTTCAAACCTATGAGAGATTAAGTAGCAAAGTTGTTAGAATGCTGGTACAAGGTTCATGTTTTAATGTCAATCAGGTGTTTTCCAGTGACTCAGTGAGTAAAAAAAGTTCCATTTGTTCACTCACTGCTCTCCTAAAAGAAAAGACGGTGCTAAATATAATTTAAATAAAAAACGTTTATATTTATACAAAATTTAAAAATTCAAGAACTCTTTGGCACATAAAAAACATAAAGAACAGACTGTATGCTACTGTTCTGGCAAAACTTAAAAAAAAAACCAGTTAAATTTCTACCATCATTTGAAAAGGAATTTATTAAGTTTCTGAAATTGTCCTAAGGAGCCAAAGTAGTGCAGTTTTTTTGTTCACGCTATTACTCTTTTATCTACTGAGATTTTCTTGTGGGCTCACGAATGAGACCTAGTACTTTTTAACAGTGTCAGAGTAAAATACTAATGTTTCTATAAACAAAATACAAATGTTATGTTGTGTATTTCTTTTGGTCAGTTCTAGCAAGCACTTCTAGCATGTGTGTTTCCTCAGTGAGTATGTTCAGGAAGATCACAACTGGCTGGGCTCGAGTGGGGAGGTCTAAGTCTGGCAAAAGTCTACTTAATATTCCAGCCAAGGAACATTGGTGTAAGAGGTAATGAGTGAACTGACAGGACAGGCTTGCCAGTTTGGCTGATATTGCGTGCTGAATGACAATGGACTGTGCTGACATTCTGAATACCTTCAGCGGTGCTGGATGAAAAAGCAACTCAAAAAAATTATTCTTAATCCACAACCATGAACAGACTGCACAAATATCATGTCAAGGTGGAAGATGTCAGATTGGATCCCAACACAGGAATCCAAAGAAGATTTATCAACCAACACAATACCAGTGTCATTAGTCACTACACTTTAAGGAGTATACTTAGGAGAAGATCTGAGCACTTATGGACTTGTCTGATGTGCAATGAGGATGACCTGTCAACTACACTAAACAAGCACTTCTTATAGGTAAATAGGCATTAAATGTATAAAAATGTATAAAATTATATAATCATGTGAGGCTGTGATAAAGCTGAAGAATGTAAAGGAAAAACACATACAATTTTATGATACAGCCTATATATATCTATATGTCTATGAAATTGATAGAAAACAAAATAACTAAACATTATTACAAAACCTTCATTAGCACACAGGGATGCTAAATTAGGTTAGTTATTTTGTTTCATACCATTATCACAGAGCTATAACATACAATTGTATGTGCTTTTTTTTCGTTACATCTTAAGGAAAATCTTCATACCAGAAGTCAAGAATTAAATATGGGACACTCCAAGCACAGCCTTAGGAAATACAAGAAGAGCAATCACATTTAAGAATGCTTGGCTTCATGTACAGATAAGAGTAGCTCTGTCACTGATTCTAGGGCAGCTATGTCAATCCAAGATTCAAGGCATATGGGAAGTCTATATTAATCAGTTTTGGAAATTCAAATTAATCAACTACAATAAATTTTGTAGAAAATAATTCACAGGATAGCTTCTATTTGAAAAATCTGCACATGAGTATATTTTGGGAGAAAATCACGTTATGTAAATATTGTTCTCTTTTTTTTTTTAATGTAAAAAAAATTTGTTTAATACATTTTTTTGGTGTGGATCCTAGGCTGTGATATGTAGTGCATGTGGGTCAGGGTTCTCATAGGGTGTTCTTGAGATTCTCAAGGAGAGTACCGAAGTACTTGTGGATTCTTCCAGTATCCAGTGATGATGATTCTAACAACTTTCTTTATTGCTTATGTTTCTTGCTCATTTCTATTCTATACACTAATTAGTATCATTTCTTTCTTAGTAAGAACACAAGGTGCTGACATAGACACAGTGAAAGATGATACTCAACGTCATTTATATAAAGAGGGTAAGTACAACAGTTCTATTTCAGAGCTTACATGGTTACTATTTCCTGTATAGGTTTGATGATTGAGACAGTCACTGTAGCTCTGAGCTGCTGATAGTTAATATGTAAGACTTCAAACCTATGAGAGATTAAGTAGCAAAGTTGTTAGAATGCTGGTACAAGGTTCATGTTTTAATCTCAGTCAGGTGCTTTCCAGTGAGCATATACTGGGTACAAATAATAATAAATAAATATTATTATATATAGGGAACTTCCGAGGCGATAATAGGGAATAATAGAACAAAGAAGTATATGTTAGCACTCGGAAAAATTTACAGACAAACAACAATAGGAAAAAACGAAGAACAATATATGGTCCGAAGCGGGATCGAACCCGTACTCCCTGGCACCGCGCCTTGCCACGAGAAGCCGAACGCTTGGCACACTGCCACGCAGCTAACTAAAAAAATTAGCTATTGTAGCAGTGTCTTACACGAAGGCGTTCTCAATGACTATAGCATAGGGTAACGATCACAGACCGGAAATAAATTGTATATTTGTACTTTCCTATTAATGCTAGTATCTCCCAGTAGGGCTGAATACTTGTGTTGCAGACAAACATTTATTGGATGAAACAGTTCTATTATTCCCTATTGTCGCCTCGGAGGTTCCCTATATATAATAATATTTATTTATTATTATTTGTACCCAGTATATAACCACTGGAAACTACTATTCGTGCTGTTTTGTCCAATAAATGTTTGTCTGCAACACAAGTATTCAGCCCTACTGGGAGACACTTGCATTAATAGGAAAGTACAAATATACAATTTATTTCCGGTCTGTGATCGTTACCCTATGCTATAGTCATTGAGAACGCCTTCGTGTAAGACACTGCTACAATAGCTAATTTTTTAGTTAGCTGCGTGGCAGTGTGCCAAGCAATTGGCTTCTTGTGGCAAGGCACGGTGCCAGGGAGTACGGGTTTGATCCCGCTTCGGACCATATATTGTTCTTCGTTTTTTTCTATTGTTGTTTGTCTGTCAATTTTTCCGAGTGCTAACACATACTTCTTTGTTCTATTATTCCCTGCTTTCCAGTGACTCAGTTGAAAAAAAAAATTACATGTCTCAAGAGCAGCAGGAATCAGTTCCCTCAATGAGATAGATCTGCTTGCACAGAACAGAGACAAATGGCGAGATTTGATAAAAGATCTTTACAAGGATTGAGAACTGCTAGAATAAAAAAAAATTTAGATAAGAGAAAGAGTATCTGGGTCTATGTCCTATGGGCCGGCTACGACTTGAGAGGTCAATAGATAGATAGATAGATAAAGTTGGTGAAGGTAATATATATCTATCTATTGACCTTTCGAGCCATAGCTGGCCCATAGGGCATGGACCTAGATACTCTTTCTCATATCTAATTTTTTATTCTAGCAGTTTTCAATCCTTGTAAAGATCTTTTATCAAATCTCGCTATTTGTCTCTGTTCTGTGCACACAACTTTAGGTAATAGCAGTGAGGAAACTACTGATCTCCTTACCTCCAAATTCTATGGTCTAGAACTGTGAAATGCTTTACTTCCTTATGACACTATATGTCATGGGACATTGTTACTTTTATTTCAGTCCATAGATCAATGATTTAATACAGTTGATTTCACAAATGCCAGTGTGGCTACTAAGGCCCTGATCATGGTCCGAGGATAGTCACCATCACCATTCATGCATGCTGTAAGAGATAACTAAGAAGGTTGAGGGTCAAGGTCTTCGCTGGTGCTACAGAATGCATTTGAGCCATCTTTAGTGCTTTTGCTAGTCTATGGCAGGCATGCATTATACTGGGGAGGATGCTGAAGAGATTTATCTGAGCACTGTGGAGTTGTCCATAGTGTAATGAAGAAGATCTGTTGACTAGACAGACTAGTCCTCACAGTGAAAGGATAGCATATTTGCAAGCCTGAAACTTGCTCTAGTTTCCTAGTTGAATCTTTATGACCGCGAGAGGCTGTTTACTTGTATTACAAGGACACATCATCATTTAGCTTGTCCCTGTTGAATGATGGCTCTTGTGGCAGCTATTTTGAAGTTTTCTGTGTTCTGTACAAGTTGTCCAGCTTCCACAGTAGTCAGTCCCAACTTATCTTATTTTATCTTGCAATTAACTTCTTCTCAGTCCTCATGTCTCACATCTACCTGATACTATGCCCTCCATAATGACTTATCACTATATCAGCATGTTATTTTATATGATCAGAATATTTATTTTCCTTTTTTTATGTTCTTTGGTAACCAGTACTCTGGAATTTGAAGTTGTTACTACATGAACATGTTTAGTGACCCTCTAGTGCTCATTCTTACAGCCTCATTTCTTTGGTCAGTCTGCACAATGTAATAGGCAAGCAATGCCTTCCCCTTGTTCTCATCAGATTTATGCCATGTCTAGCCTGAGCTCTGGAAGTCTGAGATACCTCTCTGTATTGTATGACAATTGGTATGCCAGTGCATTGGCTTTTAAACATTTTCTTTCAGTTTCTTTTTAAGTCTTCCTTCCTCTGTAAAAGGACTTCCTAGATACTTAAATTCTGAGACCTGCTTAAGTCTGGTACCACAGATTGGAATGTTATGCAGATCATCTGCTTATCTTCATTTTTTTCACAAAAGCTTATTAGTTTAAAAAAATGAAAATGCCTAGAATGAAAGTGGACTTTGTGACATCTTCAACACCAATTAATATGCTCAATAAACATGCCTGACAAAGGAAAAATGCTCAGTAAACACTTCTCTTCTGTCCTCTTTCACCTCCTATTTAATGTGTTCCTTTTCTCTGTATATTTTTGAATCCATTCTTCATAGCAACAAAGGCTATATGACGCGCAATTTTTGGTGTATTTATACAATATGCCTTCCACCTATTTCGTCTATTTATTTTTCAATGCATTCTTTATTGACTTATAATCTGTTATGTTTGTGGCTGTCCACCTTTAAGACTTTTGAGCTGAAATGATGGTTTGTTTAGTCTTGTTTTACCCACAAATCTGAAAAATTCTACTTTTTGTTATTTTATTTGATTCAGGAAAATATATTTGGGTTAGCGGGTAGAGCTCTGCCCTACCAAAGGAGGAGTAAGACATCTCCTTTCCTCTGCAAGTCCTGGGGACACCCTTTGGCAAGGTGGAGCTCCCATTTTGCCCCCCTATCAGGGTTATGTGAAACCATTTGAGCAGGTGGTGGATGGTGTTGTGGGAGCAGCCGACAAGTAGTGCCGGTTATGATCCCCACTCCCTGATGGCAGGCAGAGGATCTCATGTATAGAGACAATGGCTGCGATCTCCGACTAGTACAGTCACTGCCAAGAAGGAAAGGAATGGCAAATTGCCTTCTTATATTGCCTAGGTTAATTATGTCCAAACACAACTTAATATCTACAGCTAGCAACATTAATGGGAACTCCACAACCATCTCGTCTGATAGGGAGCGCCATGTGCTACTGGTGACACCAGAACGTCATCAAGCTACTGTATCCAAGATCAAAAATAAAGAGACACTAGCAATAGGGACTTGGAACATTAGATCAGCATTACAAGTTGGTAAACTAGAAAACATCAGCCAAGAAATGAAGAGAATGAAATTGAACATCTTGGGACTATGTGAAATGAAATGGAAAGGAGTAGCATTACTACAACGTGACAGTGGAAATGTAATTTACTTTGGGGGAACCACACATGAAAGAGGAGTAGGCATCATGTAGATAGAGAAAGAAGCAAATCAGTGAAAGGATTTTGGCCAGTATCAGACAGAATTCTACTAATAAAATTGAAAGGTAGACCAATGGATATCAACATAATTCAAGCTTATGCACCAACAAGTAATAGCGAAGAAAAAGTCATTGACACTTTTTACGAGTTAGAGATGACCATGAAACAGTGTAAATCCCAAGAAATAACTATTATATTAGGGGATTTCAATGCAAATGTAAAAAACAGCTAAAGTGCAAAATGTGACTGGAGGACATTGCCTTGGAGAGATGAATGACAGAGGGGATAGGCTGATAGATTTGGCAAAAACATGTGAAATGATTATAGGTAACACCTGGTTCAAACAACACCTTAGGCGACTATGGACATGGCAAAGCCCAGACAAAAAAAGTACACAATCAAATTTATTTTATACTGGTACAGAGAAGATTCAGGAATGAGCTAACATCTGTTAAAACAAGGCCAGGAGCAGATTGCAATAGTGACATTGTACCAGTAATTGGAAACATAAGAATAAAACTGCGAAAGATACAGAAATCCCCAAGAAATATAAACTTAGAACTAGATATGCTTAGAGTAGATAGACAGATGAGTGATAAGTACAGTATGATAGTACAAAATAGAGATAATGCTATTGAGAAAATACAGAACATCGAGGAGCAGAGGGAAATGCTCAAATAATCAATTCTTAAAACATCTTCTTCTTCTTCTTTCCTTCCTCATCTGCCTTTCAGCGTCGAGGGGAGATATAATTTGCGGTCTTTTGCTCTTCTGTTCGCCTCTGCTGCTGTTATGTTTCCTAGTGCTTCTAATATTCCATCGATCCATCTTTTTCGTGGTCGACCCTTAGGTCTGATGTTCTCACAACGTTTGTTGAAGGCTCGTTGTGTTGTGTTTTGTTCTTTCTGCCTTGTCACGTGGCCGAACCATTTTATCTGTTGTTTCCTTATATATTCTATGGCTGGGGCTATTCCTAGCTTTTTTCTCAGTTCTTCATTTCTGATCTTATCTCTCAGACTGTTTCCTGTCATTCGTCTAACACATTTCATCTCTGTAGAGGTTATTTTTCTTATTGTTCTTGCATCTAGAGTCCAGGTCTGGCATTGGTAGCACAACGTTGGGATGAAGATTGTATTGTAGAGTGCTCGTTTTGCCTCCAGAGTTATTTCCTTGTTGGACAATAGTGGTGATAACTGTCCTATGATTTGACAAGCTTTGTTGCATCTTGATTCTATCTCTGCTGTTTGGGAATTATCGTTTGTCATTAGACTTCCTAGGTATTTGAATTCCTTTACTTGTTTTAGTTGTCTGCCTTTTATAGTTATGTTGATGTTCTGTTTATTTTTGGCGACTTTCATGACTTCTGTTTTGTTGATGTTGATTTTCATGTTGTATTTTGTTCCTAAGATGTTGAGTTTGTTTAAGTGTTCTTTACACACAACAAACATCAAAATAAATAATACCATTGACTAAAAGAATCAACAAAAAGAAATGGATGACAGAAGAAATATTAGAACTAATGGACAAAAGGTGAAAACATAAGAAAGAAGAACGGACATACAAAATATTGCACAAAGAGATCCAAAACAAATGCAGAGAAGCAAAGGAAGGATGGTTAAAGCAAAAATGTGAAGAAATGAAAAAACAACAAAAGAAAGACTCAAAATGTATACACAATCAATTAAATGAATTAACAGGAAAAAAGAAGTCAAAGTTTCAGGATGTGTGAAATCAAAGGAAGGAAATAAAATAATGGGACAGGAGAAGACGATGAAAAGATGGACAGAATATATCAGTCAACTCTATGGTGATGAAAGACCAGAGCTAAACAATTCAAACAAAGACACAGGACCACCAATAATGCAGAGTGAAGAGTGGAGGATGCAATTCAACACATGAAAAGAAGCAAAGCTCCAGGTCACGACAATATAACAATAGAAGAGATTTTTGCATTAGGAGAACTGGGAGTACAAGTCATAACAAAACTACTCAATGACATATATAACACTGGACACATACCCGAAGATCTACTAAAATCTATCTTTGTAGCCATACCGAAGAAGTCAGGCGCCACTGTTTGTGAGAACCATCACACTATTAGTCTCATGAGCCATATGACGAAAATATTACTAAGAATCATCATGAGATGCGTAAGGAACAAAATAAAACCAGAAATAAGAGAGGCACAATATACATTTGTGGAAGGAAAGGGCCCCAATAATGCAATATACATCTTAAGAACATTGATAGAAAGATCTATAGAAGTAAAGAAAGATCTATATATGTGCTTTATAGACTACACAAAAGCGTTTGACAAAGTGAAGCATGTGGAAATAATAAATATGCTGGAGAAATTAAACATTGATGGCAAGGATCTGCGAATCATAAAAAAAAACATTTACTGGCAACAAACAGCAGCTATACGAATTAGCAACCAAACAGGACAATTCCAATAAATAGAACAAGGAGTCAGACAAGGCTGAGTTCTGTCGCCGGATTTGTTTTCACTTTACAGCGAACATATTATGAGATCAATAGTAGACAAAAAAGGAATTGAAGTCAACGGTCACAACATAAATAATTTATGTTTTGTGGATGGCACAGTCTTAATAGCAGAGACAGAGAATGAACTACAAGAAATGATAGACTTAATAGTAAAAGAAAGCAATGAAAAAGGTCTCAGTCTGAATAGTAAGAAAACAGAAGTAATGACCATATCAAAAAAACAATCATCACCATCATGCAGCATAAAAATAAACAGGACAAATTTGAAACAAATGCAACACGTCAAATACTTGGGCATATCAATAACATCAGATGGAAGATGCACAACAGAAATGAAAAGCAGAATAGCTCAGGCCAAAATAGCATTTCAGAAAATGAAAAATATCTTATGCAACAAATCTATGTCAATAGAAGTGAGAAAGAGAGTTCTTCTGTGCTATATAGAACCAATTCTGACCTATGGAAGCAAATCATGGACAGTAGACAAACAAATGAAAAGACGATTAGAGGCCACAGAGATGGGATTTCTCAGAAGAATGTTGATAGTTCCCTGGACAGCTAAAAAGACCAACGAGGAAATTCTCAAAGAGGCCAACACAAAAAGGCAGCTCCTAAAAAACATCAGAAAGAAAAAAATCAAAATTTTTTGGGCACATCATGAGAAGAGGAAAGTTGGAATACTTGGTTACAACTGGCAAAGATGGAAAGAGAGATCGCAGACAACAAAGAGAGAAAGTACTTGATAGCTTCATGACATGGAAAACAGTCAACAACAGAGCTGATACGATGCACTGTAGATAGAAGATTGTGGAAGGACATGATCGCCTATGCCAACCGGTATGGCACATGATGATGATGAAGAAAATTGATTATCACATATCAACTCTAGGTCAGACAGCACAATTATTGACTAATATCGACTAATGGAGAAATGACAATAAAAACAAAAAGAGCACTCTTTAAAAAATCTTTATTCCAGCACTGCCAACATTGTAAAGTTGCCACCATACCTTCTATGTATGGGTATAAATATATAAGACAAAGATAATGACAATGTTTAGGAAACACCCTGCGGAAGCTAAATGAGAGTAGTCTTCCTGAACAAGGCCTTTTTTTGGAATCCTCAGTGAAGTAAACAAAAGGGAAGGCTAAAATAAACTTAGAAAAGACAAGTGGAATCAGTGATGAAGTGTATGGGGAAAATTATATACATATTTTACACAAGCACACACACGCACATGCGAGAGAAAAACTAATAAAGAAGGACCTGATTTAAGATTTTTTATGTTTCATGATTTGAACTTAGTGATCTTCTTAATCTCAATTTAGGAAAAACAGTTTTCAATTAGGGGAGATAATAAGTTTGAAAATTTACAATGGGTACGAAGAATATTGTTGAACAATCTTCATCATCATCATTGAGTGCCATCTCCGCATCAAAGGTTGGCTACCACGGAGTGCCATTCCAATCTGTCTCTTGCTTTGATGGTGCAGATTGCCATAGGTTGACTTGTCCATCTTTTTATGTTACTCGTTCATGTTAGTCTTGGTCTGCCTCTGCCACCTTGTATTTTCCCTTCCAATATTACTTTTATTAGGCTGTTGTGTCTTTTAACATGCCCAAAAATTTCAATAATGTTTATTACATTAAGTAATTGTTGTAGATCTTTAGGATTTTCTGCTAGTAGTACAGTATCATAGGTTATATTCCACTTAAATATCGATAATGTTCACAGTCCATCAGCTCGTCAGAAGTAAAACATACACCAAAACTGGGAATAGCAAGAAATTATTTCATAACTAGACTGTCGCATAAATCATTTAAATATATCAGCAAGAGCCGAATTATAAAAACGATCAACACGTAGCCGCCATGACACCGGAAGTCGAACAATCTTAGGTTCTTTAAATAACATTATGTTACAAATTCTTTCAAATTAAAAAATGAAAGATGTGTTATAATTTAAATAAAATTATGTGTTTTTATTTTCATCCTATCAGTCACTTCCTCGAGAATAATTACTGAAGGTTACCTGGCATAAATATTGACCATGTTGAGATGTAAAATATCATAATTACTGAAAGTTAACTGGCATCAATGTAGGACCATGTTGAGGTATACAATATCATAATTACTGAAGGTTACCTAGCATCAATGTAGACCATGTTGAGGTATACAATATCATAATTACTGAAAGTTAACTGGCATCAATGTAGGACCATGTTGAGGTGTACAATATCATGTACATTGTATTAAACTGTTTAGTGAGACCAAAATGGCCACCAGAACTTGTACTGAGAATTATCAATAACCCATAGCTGGTGCAGGGCTAGAGTCAGCAAATAATCTGATCCAGACTTTACTCCATCTCTGAGTGGTGTCCCTAGAAACAGATTAACCAATCTGGCCAGGTGAGTAGGGATCAAAAAGGGAATGCGACCTCATATCCAAAAAACTATGCTGAAGACAGATGTCACCAAAAGGCACAGATAAAGAGACTGTAGTAAACCAGACACAATGCAACTTTATTCTTTTAAGGGTTGACAATAAAGGGGACTATTCGTCATTGCACACAGCAGAAGAAGACGTTTTTAGTATCGTATACATCTTATTGAATTTTTTTAGTACCATATTAAAGTGTATAGCATGATGTTGATGTGTTTAGTATTTTATATGGCATTTTACATAGATTTGTTTGTATACATTTTTCAAATTAACTTTCTTACAGTTCCCACAATATCTTTAAAATAGCTTCAAAACATTGGTCCCCAAACAATTTTGAAGACTTCTGAATTAAGAAAATGTTTATAAAAGACTACTGCTCATTTGGGAGCCACAATAGCTCAGCGGTTAGTGAACTGGACTAAAAAAAGGATGAGAGGTCAGGTTTGATCCTGATTGACAGCTTCCTGGTTTACCCAGCCTTAAATGGAAAAGTAAAGCTGCACAGGCGTTAAACCGACCACATTACCCCAAAAATCATATGTTGAAGGTCTATAAAAATTATGGCCATTAACAACATATTCCCTATACGTCACTTGGTGTGAAGGGACACTTTACTTTACTTTACTTGTCACTCATTTCTTTAATAATAATATATATAAAATATTAATAATAATAATAATGTTAAAATATTAATACTTTGAAATAACATTTCTAAAATTGTTTTTTCTCTTATTTATATAAATTTGTAATGGCCTCATCCACATCTCTCATCTCCATCTTCATCAAGTTCAGTATTTACCTCTTTCTTTTGTTCTTCAACATTGTTCTGTTGCTTACTAATATTTTGTTGTTTTGTCAATCTGTTAAATGATGTCTTAAAACATTTCAGATGATGTATTACTGCAAGCTAAAAAAAATCATCGTGTCAAATCAAAATCATTTCAAAGTCATAGATTCTCTTCAGAAATGCAAAAGCCTCGCTATAAAGAGGTCCAGGCTATGGTGTGCAGACGTACAGCGAGGTTTGAAGATGATCTTTTTGATATGTCTCTAGAAGAACCAACTCCACCACTGGCTGGGAAATCCCTCACATCAGAAGCTATGGTTACAGATTTGTCAGAAGTAAAGCATACTCAATCAACACCAACCTATAGTCCAAGTAGCAGCTTAACAGCTTGCATGGGCATGGATACCGATGAACCACCAAGAGAAGAAAATATGTTTCCTCAGCTTAATATTCTTGAAAGATTTCCAATACAAACACAACAACATTCTCTGTCAGAGAGACAAGATGTTTCCACTACTGAAGGAGTTATACCTAACCTGACATATTCTTCTTTATCAGAAGAAACGATAGGATGGCAAAATTTAAATGCTTATGACTTTGTTGAAAATGTTAAAATGGCAAAACAACCACCACTACCATCGCAACCACCATTACCACCACCACATTTACATGTCCTTGAAGAAAATTTATTATCTTCTGGAAGGGCATCATATGCAGTTTCTTCAGATATAGATGAACCACTGCAAAGTTTGGGATCTGTGCCTCGAGGTGATAGATCAGACACTGACTCTGATTTACTAATGCTAGACCATCCACCTCCACGTTTGCTTTCTATGAAATCCTCCCGTGGTGAAGCTCCTGGTGATAAGCTTAGGGTGCAATGGTGCAATTCTGACATCTATCAGCCTTCAGGAAAATTACAATCACATTCAACTAGAAGTTCTGACAGAGCAAGATCTGTACCCCAGGCAGGAGCAGGTACAGTGTTTGGAAGTGGAGCACCTGCATCTGTACCCCTGCCAGAAATTTGTACACTTTTTGGAAGTGGAGCACCTGCATCTATACCCCTGCCAGGAACTGGTACACTATTTGGAAGTGGAGCACCTGTACCCCTGGCAGGAGCAGGTACACTATTTGGAAGTGGAGCATCTGTATCTGTACCCCTGCCAGGAGCAGGTACACTATTTGGAAGTGGAGCACCTGCATCTGTACCCCTGCCAGGAACTGGTACACTATTTGGAAGTGGAGCACCTGTATCTGTACCCCTGGCAGGAGCAGGTACACTATTTGGAAGTGGAGTATCTGTATCTGTACCCCTGGCAGGAGCAGGTACAGTGTTTGGATTTGGAGCACAAGTAACTTTACCCATGTTAGGACCAGGTACAGTATTTGGAGGTGGAGGAACACCTGCACCTGTACCGCTGGCAGGAGCAAGTACAGTATTTGGAAGTGGAGCACCTGCATCTTTAACCATACCAGTGAAAGGTCCACTATTTGGAAGTGGAGCACCTGTATCTTTAACCATACAAGATAAAGGTCCACTATTTGGAAGTGGAGCACCTGTACCTTTAACCTTAGGAGAGAAACGTTCAAAATTAGGTAATGCATCACGTGCATCTTCAACCACTTACTATAAACAAAGCTTCTCTGAAATTCCTGATTCACAGTTTTCCTCAACAAGAAGTTCATCACTTTTACAGTCCTGTGAACTACAATCATTGACATCAGAAGATTCTCGAGGTAATCAGTTTTTACTTAAGTTCACTGTTAATTTATTTACACTAGTTCTACTGCAAATTTTTTCTTTGAACTGTTGCACACAGAGATAATGCCTCACGCTCATACCTCTAATTATGCATCTTCCTGGCTCTGAATTAACTGAAAATTACTTTCACCTTTGACTCTTAAAGCTTCTTTAGGTTTTTACTTTCAGTTTTACACTTTACATTCATGATCCATATATTTTTCTCCAATGCTTCTCCATTTATTTATTTATCAACTCTCATGACCACTGAAAATGGCAGGTCTCCATCTCTGATTCAACTGGATAATAATGTTATGATCAGTTTCTTAGACTTCACTGAAAAATACTGTAGCCTCCACCTTTGACTCCATCGAGAATTACAATGTTTCAACACTGACTTCTACATTTTTCTACAGTAGAAGAAAGTTTTTTATATGCTTATTGAAGACCTATGCTCCACAGGGAGTTGAAAGTGTTTATTGAAGACCTATGCTCCACAGGGAGTTGAAAATGTTTATTGAAGACCTATGCTCTACAAGGAGTTGAAAGTGTTTTTTGAAGACTTATGCTCCACCCTGAGTTGAAAGAAAGAAACCTCTTAAAATGGATTTTCTCTTTAAAGTTAGTTGCTTAGTTGGAAACAAGCCAGAATATACTAACCATATTGTACAGAGAACTGAATGATATAACTAGATCAAAGTAGAGACCAGTGCTGAGATATAAGGATGTTTGCAGGGCTTTTTTGAGAGAATTCTCTATCAGAGAAAGAAACTAGGAAAGTCTGGTGATAGATTGTAGCACATGGGGAACAAAATTTTAAAAATGGCACTCAACATTCAAGGAAATGATATTGTCACATTAGAAAGATTGGCACAGAGAAAGGAGATGAGGCCAGGCACTACAATGCTGCTTGTACAATATGTGGTCAGAACTGTCTATCCAATAATGGCAGACTCAGTCATGAGAGAAGCTGCTCAATAAAACAGCATCTAGGATAAGACACTAGTATATTGCCAAACTACTGACAAATCATGCTTGCCAAGATGCCAAAGACTATACATACAAATCAGCCATAAACATGGTGATGATCCTAAAATATATAGACAGCAACATGAAATTACCGATAATACTATAGACATTAAAGAATGTTTTTTTCCTAACTTAATAAAACTTTACTTGAAGCCCCAACTCTAGCTTCACCATAAATTAATTTTTAATCCAAAACTCTGGCAACAGCCATTTTTTTGCTAAGGTCTGCAGGAAGAGAGAGAAATTCTGAAATAACCCAAAGCTTGTGACCTCTTCAGCTTTGAGAGTTATAGACAACTGACGTCATTTTAACCAAAAGTGCACTTGCTTGCTAAGCTGAAAATGTCTCAAACTTTGAGTGATTCCTTTCAGCCCATGGGTCTTATTAATTCTATAGATGGCTGTGCTTTGGCTCTACTTACTCAATTGTACTTTGTTTTAGTATATCTATAATTCATGTTGAATATATTCTATTCAGTTAGTTTTGTTTTGTGTGTCATACTCCCTTTAATAACCTTCTACTAAAATTATTAGTCTGACTTTTTCCTACTTTTGGTGCTTGAGGAAAAAGGGGTGGAGGGAGAGATGTTGTTCTACCAGGGGTGGGGGGGGTGTCAGAGAATAAAAGCTGCATGCCTTGTGATCATGAGGTGTTTGGGTCAGAGTTTTTATTTTGTTGTTAATGACCATTCAACCAAAAACGTTTACGTTTTTATTTTCTTTATTTGTCTATCACTGTGCTATATATATAAAACTGCTAAACATTTTATTAATTTTTACCTAATTTTTTTCTTTGATAACGAGCTTAACTGAATCTACTTTTATTCCTCGTATTTCTATTTCATTTTTTCTATAATTAGTTATATCTGAAATAAACTGAGAAAATTAGATTAATCAACTGGCCTACTACTTAACATTACGGTTACTAAACTTAAGCAGGTTTTTTTAACTCATTCTGTACAGAAGCTTTTTATCAATGTGACGGAAGAGATTTCAGAGACAAAAATTGTCATGGTTTTAAGAATCAATCTACATATTTATTGAGTTATTGAGTTATTTGCGGGTCATCATCATTGCACTCCGAACATGTCCATAGGTGCTCAGATCCCCTCCTCAGCAATTCCCTCAGTGTCCAGCGACTGATGACTCCAGTTCTATGTTGGTTGATAAGTCTTCTTACACGGCCACTAAGTGTCTCATTTCTGGCTGTGCCCAACTTAACTCCCATTTCCATCATCCGAAGAAGTGACGTGGATCTGTGTTTATTGAAGTCATGTGCTCTTCCCACATCTCGGAGGGCATTGATGATGTCCGCCTGATCCATTGGTTTCCTGTCCTCAACGACAGCGCAGCTAGCCAACCTGTCCGCCCTTTCATTTCCCCGTACTCCCGCATGTCCAGGGACATAGACAAAGGTGACCTTACGTATTTTGGATTTCTGCAACGACTCTACCCATTGCATGCGTACAGAGCCTGCCTCCACTTTTTTAATCATGCTCATCGAATCACTCAGTATACATGCATGGGTGTAGTCTTGTGACTCTAACCATTTGAATGCCTTGGTCACTGCCATCGCCTCCATTGTCATGCTACTCGTGGTCATGACGTATGCACCACTGTCTTCGTAGACTATTCTGCCTTCGAACGTGCTGTAAATGCCCATGCACTTCTTTGGTGTGGTCTTACAGATCCGTCTGTATAGATGACTGCATCTTTATTTTCTTTATAAATCTACATATTTATATTTATCTAACATATAACATATTATATATGAATTTTTAGATAATTGGATAAGGAATTAGATTTCCCAAATTACAAGATGATATATATATATATATATCAAAATGGCAAGTCTCTATACAGAAGAATAGGTAGAATTGGATGGAAAGAAAAGATAACAAATGATGAAGTTTTAAAACAACTGAAAATAAAAAGAGAACTACTAAATACAATTGAGACAAGACAAATGAAATTTTTGGGGCATGTTAAAAGACACAACAGCCTACTAAAAGTAATATTGGAAGGAAAAATACAAGGTAAAAGAGGCAGAGGCAGACCAAGACTAATATGGACGAGTAACATCAAAAAATGGACAAGTCAATCTATGACAGTCTGCACCATCAAAGCAAGAAACGGAGTAGAATGGCGATCCATGGTAGCCAACCTTCGTTGCGGAGAAGGCACTTGATGATGATGATGATGAATTACAAGATGATGATGATGATGATGATGATGATGCGGTCGCCCGATGATTTGAGGTATTCTAACGGATACGAACCGTAGATTTCCTCCTCGTCATCCACCCTAAAAAGGACGTTAGAATTACAAGATGATAACAGACATTTAAAAAATATGGTTTGATGACGGTTCACACTAATCAAATTGAGAGTGGCGCACTATGCAGCGAAATGCACGCTGCCAAAATGTACATGGAAATGTACAGAAAGAGTTAATGAAATTACATGAAAATAATTTTCACAGAGAATAAAAAATTTGATAGAAAAATGAAAGCAAGAAAAAGTCAATTTAGTGAAAAAAAACTATTACCCAAACACCTACAAATCAAAAGAACAAAAAATAAATAACATTTTCTTACCATCTCTTTATAATAAATAAAGAACATGGTCTTTATTAAGTAACAGGAAGAGAATGAACACAACATGTAAGGAAAAGTGCTTGAGAACAACTATTAATGTTATCAGTAAAGATGGAATAGGAAATAATAACATCTGAGAGAGAGATATTGGATACCCTGAAAACAGCACAAAGAGAAACAACAAAAAAGTGGTCCTCATGAGAATAGAACCCCTGAATCAAGAGCTACCATGCTTTTACTATTTACTGATCTGTCTTCATAATGCAAAGAAGATCTAGAAACAGATGTATCAACAGAAATCTTGCAGGGGTGTGGTTTAACAACAGCCTGTCCAGCACACTTTACCCAAGATGTAAAAACAAATAACAAAGAAAACTGAAAACTTACACTTCTTACCGGCTTATCGTCGTCTTTGATGAACGTCGCTGAACGTAATTCAGTGCCTACAGAATCATCACAATGCAGAACACTGCGGGCAAGCTGCTGGAGAAAATAGTTGCCCGTGTCCTCACGTGTCGCCTTGAACAGAAACGCGTATTCCCATCCACACTCTGAGGTTATAGATATAACAAAGAGACATGGCTTAATGCGGCAGTATTTGCCTATGACGTCTTCGAAGGCTTCCACATACGAGAGGAGACATGTGCTGCTGCTATAGATCTGGAGGATGCATACAACAGGGTGCCATTTGAATATCTCATGCATATGCTTCTCAAACTGGCGGTGAACCCCTTCCTCATAAGATGGATCGCCGTGGCACTGTTTCAGAGGAAGGTGATACTCAGATGTGGAAGTTGGTCTTCCGAGCCAACATCCATTTGTCCTGGGCTGCCACAAGGCTCACCATTGCCACCAGTTCTATTTAATGTGGACACAATAACGATCACGGCCCAACAGCTGGATGGGAGGGGAAGAACTATGACTTTTGCTGATGATATTCTGGTATATCGATAGGGAAGAGACAGACAGGGAATCGCCTCCACAATGCAAGACGAACTCGATCGCATTTCTTCCTGGTGTGGGGTTTCAGGTGCCTTGGTTAATCCTAATAAAGCATCAGTTTCATGGTTCTCCCTTAACAATCATATCGTTAATACGACCACACCGGTAGTACGAATGGGAGCTGATGAGGTGACCAGGGACAAGTTGATGACATACCTCGGAGTTAAGTTTGATCGCAGCCTGTGTTTTCGGGACCACGTTGACCATGTGATAACAAAATCCCGCAAAGGATTAGCCGCCTTGAAGGTCATGGCAGCTGCCAACATCGAGCAGAGGCTACTTACTCTTCTGTTCCAGGGATTAGTCCTCGCACCAATCGAGTATGCCCTGGCCATTCTTACTGTCAGTACGACTCAAATTGATAGGCTGGAGAAAATACAAAATGAAGCCATGCGCATTATCCTGGAATGTACGAGGGACACTCCCTGTGTGGCAATGAGGTATCTTCTTGACTTTCCAACCATGGATGACAGAATCAAGATCTGGAGAGCACGAGCATACCTGAAGATTAGTACAGATACAGAGCATCCATTGCACCACGTGCTCAACACAGAGAAAGGTACCAGGCTAAAAAGAGGCAAATCATAGGTGGGCCGAGCAGAAGATGTCATCAAACAGGTCTGTGGGCTTACCAATCTCAGCGTTGGTGAGGAGTGGATACCGGTGCCTACGTCATTCAAGGGGACTTTCTCATGTATTGTCACACTCGACAGGAAAAGTAGGGAACAGAACCCGGTCGTGGTTAATGCTGAGGTCAACGGTCTCATCTGCGATAACACCGATGAGAAAGATGCAGTCATCTATACAGACGGATCTGTAAGACGACACGAAAGAAGTGCATGGTCATTTACAGCACGTTCGGCAGGCAGAATAGCCAAGGAAGACAGTGGTGCATACGCCATGACCACGAGTAGCATGACAATGGAGGTGATGGCAGTGACCAAGGCATTCAAATGGTTAGAGTCACAAGACTACATCCACGCATGTATACTGAGTGATTCGATGAGCATGATAAAAAAAGTGGAGGCGGGCTTTGTACGCATGCAATGGGTAGAGTCGTTGCAGAAATCCAAAATACGTAAGGTCACCTTTGTCTATGTCCCTGGACATGCGGGAGTACGGGGAAATGAGAGAGCGGACAGGTTGGCTAGCTGCGCTGTCGTTAAGGACGGGCAACCGATGGATCGGGCGGACATCATCAATGCACTCCGAGATGTGGGAAGAGCACAGGACTTCGACAAACACAGATCAACGTCGCTTCTTCGGATGATGGAAATGGGAGTTAAGATGGGCACAGCCAGAAATGAGAAACTTGGTGGCCGTGTAAGAAGACTTATCAACCAACATAGAACTGGAGTCGTCAGTCGCTGGACACTGAGGGAATTGGTGAGGAGGGGATCTGAGCACCTATGGACATGTTCGGAGTGCAATGATGATGACCCGCAAATAACTCAATAACAATAACAAAGAAAACTGCAGCTCCCCATAATTCTCTAGATAAGTGAGTTAGCTGTCATTTCTCATTTCTGTAATTGATTTTCTTAGTTCAGATGTTCTTATTTTCTGTATTTATTTGTTTTGATCTTGCTGAAGGTTTTTTAATTAAACAATGATTTGTTATTAATTAACCAAATTTGTTGAACGCTTTCATTTCTTAATTTTAAGGAGGTCATCATGTTGTGCGACACTTTTCTCGACCAGTGTCTATAGGGTTCAGGAAGAGTTACTCAGGAAGAATAAGAAAATCTCTATCAGCAATGAAATCAATTCCGTTGCCTGCTGAATGTATTGATTTTTTTGAGAAGAGTTTTCCACATTCAGAAAAAGTGCATGAGTTTAGTGGAGTCAGTTCTACCATTACTTGTATTAGGAAAAGAGAAGGTTATCTCAGTCTGAAGGCTCTTGATGATCTCCTGGAGTGCCAAAATAAGGTCAGTGATTTGCCTCAAAGTTTGTTTTTTTTTTAACAGGATTTTAAATGTTTGTTTTGTTTGATCAATTCCTTTAAAACAGTGCTCCCAAAGTTGACAAGACACTGTCTCTGTGAATGACAGGGTTAAAAAATAGAAGTAGGGTACATGAGTTAAGCTGAAGGGGATACTGGCATCACCTTTTGGTTACAAAAATTAGTGTCTTGGCAAGAAAATTGAACTTTTGCATGTTGTGTGTCATGATGTTGTTCTTACCATACATTATATAATAATATATATATATAATAATATATATATATATATAATAATATATATATATATATATAATAATATATATATATATATAATAATATATATATATATATAATAATATATATATAATAATATATATATAATAATATATACAATACAAACAGATCAACGCCTTTATTAAAGATAAGAAAGGAAATCTGCTTAGTATTATATAAGGGAACAAATGGCAAGGTGGAAAGAGCTTTCAAGAACCTTTGAACAGACCCGGCTCAAATAATCCTCCAAATATACTACCAGCAGAAGAAGAGTTACACGTTAACTGGAAAACTAAGAAAGGAAGAAATAACGAAAGCCATCAAGCTATTAAAAAATGGTAAAACCACAGGACCAGATGAAATTCCTTTGTAAACCATCAAAGCAGATATTAACACCTCTACCAAGATGTTACATAATCTATTTGATAAAATTTGGGAGGGGGAAGAAATACCTAAATACTGGAAAGAAGGTTATATGATCAAACTACCAAAGAAAGGAAGTTTACAGGAGTGCACAAATTATAGGGGAATTATGCTACTATCAGTGCCAGGAAAAATATTAAGCAGAATCATTCTGGAGAGACTAAAAGAGGCCATAGAGAAACATTTGAGAGATAAACTAGCAGGTTTTAGGAAGAACAGATCATGTGCTGATCAAATAACTACACTATATAGAATAGTTGAACAAAGTTTAGAACTACAGTCCCCACTTTATATTGGATTCATAGATTACGAAAAGGCATTTGATAGTTTAGACAGAGGAATGATTTGGAAGTTGCTGAGTCATTACGGAATCCCCATAAAGTTTATTAACCTGATAAAAACAATGTATGAAGGAATGAAATGTAGTGTGGTGCATGAAGGACAGATTACAGAAGCATTTGAAATAAGAACAGGAGTAAGGCAGGGATGCCTTCTGTCTCCATTTCTCTTTCTACTGGCCTTAGACTGGATTATGAAAATAACTCAAAATAACAGAAATGGAATCCAGTGATCACTGACCAAACAATTTGATGATTTAGACTTTGCTGATGACATAGCTCTCCTATCATACAACCATCAACAGATGCAAGATAAAATGAGCATACTTGAGGAGAGATCACAACACCTAGGACTGAAAATAAATAGAGATAAGACCAAAATTATGAAAATTAATGCAGTTAGCAATAACCACATAACAATTAGAGAAATACCTCTAGTAGACGTACAATCTTACATATATCTGGAAGTAATATAGACAAAGAGAGAGGAATGGAGTAAAAAAAAAAAAAAGTAAAGTACCCCCGTCACGCCATGTGGCGTATAGGGAATATGGTGTTAGTGACCATAAATTTTACAGACCTTCAGCACATGATTTTTGGGGTAATGTGGTCGGTATTACGCCCGTGCCGCTTTGCTTTCGCAGAAAAAAAATCCGGTACCTATTAAAGGCTGGGTTAACCCGGAAGCCGTCGATGGTGATCGAACCATACCTCATGTCCTTTGTAGTCCAGTTCACTAACCACTGAGCTATCGCGGCTCCCGAGTAATAGAGTATGATACCTAAAGAAGGATAATAGCTATTATATGGCTGTGAAACATGAACAACAAAAATGACAACCATGAAGGTATATAGCCTTTCATTAATGGATGCTTACGCAGAATAAAAGGATGGAAATGGCAGAATAAAATCACTAACATAGAACTATGGATAAGTAGCAGTAAAATACCAGTGGATAAAGAGATAAAACGAAGACGACGCTGTATATGACACACTATGCTGAAACCAACTGAGAGTATTAAACAACAGGCCCTTTTTTGGAATCCCCAGGAAAAAAAGACGAGGGGGAAGAACAAAATGTTCTTGGAGAAGACAGTGGAAGCGGAGATGGAGATGATGGGGAACACATGGAATATCTTAAAAGAATGGCACGAAACAGAACGGCTTGGAAAGTGTTTGTTGAAGACCTATGCTCCACAGGGAGTTGAAGGGTAGAAGACAGAATGGATAAACATAAGGGCATGGACTTTGAACAAAGAGTCGTTAGCCGGAGAATATCTCACGTACAATTCATGTAACGAGATTAAGAACCCAACTTAACTGCGTCTTAATGAACAGTGAGAAAGGGAACAGAAATCCTGCAGCAGACTTTTTCTTTTTGGACAGGGAGAAATTCATAAATTTATGTAATAGTCTCACTCGTATAGGTCGTACGGGGAGCTTATGGGATTTACAGTTTTATCAAGTCCAGCAATAACTGGGTAACCAGAAAGCTACTAGAAGCCCTCGTATATAGTAGGAGATCAAAGTAAGTCTCATTTAACCCGAGCAAAGGTTCGAATATAGCAAGAGAAAATGAGTGATAGGTGATTGACATGTCATCACGTGAAGGTTAGAGAATTGTCAGGCAGAGCTAAAGCGGTTATAGGTAAATCCTAACGAGTGAAAAATTGACCATGCCCAAGTTTCCAATAGTGCCTAGGGAGTTGGGTCGGGTGTGAAACAAAACGCTTATGCAGATATATTTTCGAGTATTTTCACTGATTTGAGATAGATATAGAGATAGAGAGATAGAGAGACAGAGAGAGAGAGAGAGATAAAGCAAGCAGTCCGTTTAGGATTGATAGCCAATAGCCAGTCGTGGGTTTGATAGAATAACCAAGATTCACAGAGTGAGAAACAGAGTTAGCGATTTCCAGAGTTTTCAACAGAGTTTCAGAGAAAGAAAATTCACTGACAATTTAGAAGCTATAGAACCGATGGGTGGATAAAATAAACGACGAACCAACGATAACAGCCACATAAAAACTCATAGTATAAAAATAATGAAAGGATTACAAGTTAAATACTTATATTATCAAATGGACTTGAAACAAGTCAACTACTTAATTATCAAATGAACTTGGACACAAGTCAACTACTTATATTATCAAATGAGCTTGAATATAAGTTACTACTTATATTATTAGATTAACATATGAGCGTGAATCATGGACAGCAGGTAAGAAAATCACTGGAGTCTGTAGAAATGTGGTTTTACAGAAGAATATTGAAAACACCATGAACAGCTAAGAAGAGTAATGAAAACTTTCTGAAAGAGGCCAAAGCAAAAAGAGAGCTAATTTCCAATATTATGAAGAAATAATCATCATTTTTTTGGCCATGTAATGAGAAGAGAAAAACTGGAATATATTGTAACAACTTGGAAAATTGAGGGACAAAGAGATAGAGGGAAGCAAAGAGAGATAATACCAGACAGCTTAAGAGAATGGTTTGGCAGAAGATCAACAACAGAAATGATAAATAGCTGTCGAGATCGAAAGTTGTGGAGAGACATGATCACCTACGCCAGCAGGCCCGGTACTTGATGATGATGAACTCAAGATTAGAAAAGGTATTTGAACTACGATCACCGAGTTACATGCACCAAGAACGTCAGTCCTCCAAGCAAGTAAAATTGTGATTAAAATGTAGAATATACATTGACTCCATTGCTGACTGTTATCTCCAAGACAAGTAGACAGCAGCGGTGGACATTGAGTTCGAAATCTGAGGAGGCCGGGACCTAATGAGTAGTTGCATTACAGTCACATGCATAATTTGTTAAAAATACATAGACTGCTGGGATACTTACATGTATATACTGAAATCGTACAGCAAATTCATTTGTTTTCATCTGTTTTCTTTGCAAATGGTTTCTACTTGAAGCACACCTAACTACAACCCTAGATAGATTAGTCATGCCACAATAGCTTTCAAACAAATCTTTGTGCAAGAAACACGGCCAACAAAAAAGCTGTTATAAGATGTTATTGTTGATTACTTCATTGCACTGCTGGATAGCCATTTTGCCATTAGATTTGAATTTGCGTTGATCGACTACGTAAATGTAATGAAATATTCTGCTCCTAATTTTCGTTTGAAGAAGTGAAAATGCTGGAGTAGGTATTTCTTGCGGCAAAATATTTCTCTCAACGCCTTTTGGTTATGAAAAGGGAATATCCAATAAATCTTCTGGATTGACCTCTCACTGTTTGCATTCACACCTTTAGGTTGACCTTTAACGTGATAATTTGGATAGAAGGTTACGTCAATTTATACTATGCCGCTATGCAAAACAGATTCTTCGATTATTGCTATAAATTACAT
This sequence comes from Megaustenia siamemsis, assembly GCA_032433765.1. Classification (NCBI taxonomy): domain Eukaryota; kingdom Metazoa; phylum Mollusca; class Gastropoda; order Stylommatophora; family Ariophantidae; genus Megaustenia; species Megaustenia siamemsis. The sequence continues at coordinate 30,865,037 of JAVIAB010000047.1, forward strand.
AATTATAATTGCATCACAATATCTTAGTTATTTTCATTGCAAGCAAGAAAAGAACACATTTTTAAATCTAAAATCTCTACTAGTTTTCAATTCATTCATCTTCTGTTAGCCAAACTTAAAATTAAATTAAAAAGGTATACTACAACGAATAAGGGCAGAACGTATTTCAATGTAGGGTTTCTTAAAGAACAAGGAATTAAAGATAAATTCGCAGTCACAATATCAAACAAATACCAAGTCCTCCAACAACTAGAAAATACTATAAATATAGAAGATCATTGGAAACAGGTAAAAAATATATGGAAAGAGACATGCGAAGAAACACTGGGGAAAAGAGAACGCCAGAATAAGGCATGGATGACAGCAGAGACCCTGGATAAAATTAAAGAAAGAAAGAACAAGAAAGCAGACATAAATAAAAGCAAAACAAGAAGTAATAAAGCCAAGACACAGGAAGCTTACACAGAGGTGAATAAAGAAGTGAGAAGATGCATTAAAAGGGATAAGAGGAAATATATAGATGAATTAGCTAAAGAGGCAGAAGAAGCAGCAAATAAAGGGAATATGAAAGAACTGTACAACAGCACAAAGAAATTAGGTGGAAAATACAAACAGATCAACGCCTTTATCAAAGATAAGAAAGGAAATCTGCTTAGTAATATAAAGGAACAAATGGAGAGATGGAAGGAGCACTTTGAAGAACTTTTGAACAGACCTGGCTCAAATAATCCTCCAGATATACTACCAGCAGAAGAAGAATTACACGTTAACTGCGGAAAACCAAGCAAAGAAGAAATAATGAAAGCCATCAAACTGTTAAAAGATGGTAAAGCCACAGGACCAGATGAAATTCCTTCGGAAGCCATCAAAGCAGATATTATCACCTCTACCAAGATGTTACATAATCTATTGGATAAAATTTGGGAGAGGGAAGAAATACCTAAAGACTGGAGAGAAGGTTATATGATCAAACTACCAAAGAAAGGAAGTTTACAGGAGTGCACAAATTATAGGGGAATTATGCTACTATCAGTGCCAGGAAAAATATTAGGCAGAATCATTCTGGAGAGACTAAAAGAGGCTATAGAGAAACACTTGAGAGATGAACAAGCAGGTTTTAGGAAGAACAGATCATGTGCTGATCAAATAACTACTCTACGTATAATAGTTGAACAAAGTTTAGAACTAAAATCCCCACTTTATATTGGATTCATAGATTACGAAAAGGCATTTGATAGTTTAGACAGAAGAATGCTTTGGAAGTTGCTGAGTCATTATGGAATCCCCATAAAGTTTATTAACCTGATAAAAACAATGTATGAAGGAACAAAATGTAGTGTGGTGCATGAAGGACAGCTTACAGAAGCATTTGAAATAAGAACAGGAGTAAGGCAAGGATGCCTTCTGTCTCCATTTCTCTTTCTACTGGCCATAGATTGGATTATGAAAATAACTCAAAACAACAGAAATGGGATCCAGTGGTCACTGACCAAACAACTTGATGATTTAGACTTTGCTGATGACATAGCTCTCCTATCACACAGCCACCAACAGATGCAAGATAAAATGAGTATATTAGATGAGAGATCACAACAGCTAGGACTAAAGATTAATAGAGATAAGACCAACATTATGAGAATTAATGCAGTTGGCAATAACCAAATAAAACTAGGAGAAATACCTCTACTAGACGTACAATCTTATATATATCTGGGCAGTAATATAGATAAAGAGGGAGGAACAGAAAACGATACCAAAATAAGGATATCAAAAGCAAGAGGAGCTTTCATTGCACTGGGAAACATATGGAAATCCAAAGAAATTAGGCTAAATACAAAAATACAAATTTTCAACTCCAATGTTAAGTCGGTTCTATTATATGGCTGTGAAACATGGAGAATAACAAAATTGACAATCACGAAGGTACAGACTTTCATTAATGGATGCTTGCGCAGAATAAAGGGATGGAAATGGCAGGACAAAGTCACAAACGTGGAATTATGGAAATGTACCGGTCAAATACCAGTGGATAAAGAAATACAGCGAAGACGATGGCAATGGATAGGACACACACTACGGAAACCAACTGAGAGTATTACACAACAGGCCCTTTTTTGGAATCCCCAGGGGAAAAGACAAAGAGGAAGACCAAGGAATTCTTGGAGAAGACAGATTGAAGCAGAGATGAAGATGATGGGGAAGACATGGAATGATCTTAAAAGAATTGCAAAAAACAGAACGACTTGGAAAGTGTTTGTTGAAGACCTATGCTCCACTGGGAGCTAAAAGGTAGAAGAAGAAGATATAGAATAGTTGAACAAAGTTTAGAACTACAGTCCCCACTTTATATTGGATTCATAGATTACGAAAAGGCATTTGATAGTTTAGACAGAGGAATGATTTGGAAGTTGCTGAGTCATTACGGAATCCCCATAAAGTTTATTAACCTGATAAAAACAATGTATGAAGGAATGAAATGTAGTGTGGTGCATGAAGGACAGATTACAGAAGCATTTGAAATAAGAACAGGAGTAAGGCAGGGATGCCTTCTGTCTCCATTTCTCTTTCTACTGGCCTTAGACTGGATTATGAAAATAACTCAAAATAACAGAAATGGAATCCAGTGATCACTGACCAAACAATTTGATGATTTAGACTTTGCTGATGACATAGCTCTCCTATCATACAACCATCAACAGATGCAAGATAAAATGAGCATACTTGAGGAGAGATCACAACACCTAGGACTGAAAATAAATAGAGATAACACCAACATTATGAGAATTAATGCAGTTGGCAATAACCAAAAAAAATAGAAGAAATACCTCTACTACACATACAATCTTACATATATCTGAGCAGTAATATAGACAATGGACTATGCAGTCCATTTTTGACAATAGAAACAAGAAAAAGAGTTCTTAAATGTTATGTAGAACCAGTCTTAGCATATGGATAAGAATCATGGACAATAATAGGACATCAGACAAGAAAATCACTGGAGTCTATAGAAATGTGGTTTTACAGAAGAATGTTGAGAATACCATGGATGGTTAAGAAGAGTAATGAAAACATTCTGAAAGAGGCCAAAGCAAAAAGAGAGCTAAATTCCAATTGGTTATTGGTTATGGTTATGGAAGGCCTCGGTATCACAGCAAACGAATTAAAATCCATAATTGCTCAACCGCCCGTGCCAGTGGAATCATCCGAATTACTAACTTATCTCCAATATTCCAATTCCAATATTAGGAAGAAACAATCATAATTTTTTGGCCATGTAATGAGAAGGGAACAGCTGGAATATTTTTATAACAACTGGGAAAATTGAGGGATGAAGAGATAGAGGCCACAATGCAAGATGAACTCGATCGCATTTCTTCCTGGTGTGAGGTATCAGGTGCCGTGGTTAATCCTAATAAAGCATCAGTTTCATGGTTCTCCCTTAACAATCATATTGTTCATATGACCACACCGGTAGTACGAATGGAAGCTAATGAGGTGACCAGGGACAAGTTGATGACATACCTAGGAGTTAAGTTTGATCGCAGCCTGTGTTTTCGGAACCACGTCGACCATGTATAACAAAATCCCGCAAAGGATTAGCCACCTTGAAGGTCATGGCAGCTGCCAACATCGAGCAGAGGCTACTTGCTCTTCTGTTCCAGGGATTAGTCCTCGCACCTATCGAATATGCCCTGGCAATTCTTACTGTCAGTATGACTCAAATTGATAGGCTGGAGAAAATACAAAATGAAGCCATGCACATTATCCTAGGATGTACGAGGGACACTCCCTGTGTAACAATGAGGTATCTTCTTGACTTTCCAACCATGGATGACAGAATCAAGATCTGGAGAGCACGAGCATACCTGAAGATTAGTACAGATATAGAGCATCCATTGCACCACGTGCTCAACACAGAGAAAAGGGACAGGCTAAAAAGAGGCAAATCATGGGTGGGCCGAGCAGAAGATGTCATCAAACAGGTCTGTGGGCTTAGAGACCTGACTTCGACAAACACAGATCCACATCACTTCTTCGGATGATGGAAATAGGAGTTAAGTTGGGCACAGCCAGAAATGAGACACTTAGTGGCCATGTAAGAAGACTTATCAACCAACATAGAACTGGAGTCGTCAGTCGCTGGACACTGAGGGAATTGCTGAGGAGGGGATCTGAGCACCTATGGACATGTTCGGAGTGCAATGATGATGACCCGCAAGTAACTCTATAACTCAATAAAAAGAGAAAAGATTCCAGACAGCTTAAGAGAATGGCTTAGCAGAAGGTCAACAACAGAAATGATAAATAAGTGTCAAGATCGAAAATTGTGAAGAGACATGATCACTTACACCAGCAGGCATGGTACTTGATGATGATGATGATATTATAAATGACAAGGACACTACAATTGTTTAAGCTGCAGACCAGATACTATATGTTTAAATATCTGACAAAATATTGTTAAAATATTGAGTACTCATAGAAACCAGGAAACAAACTACCACTGTATATCCCTTGTGTTCCTGAAGCATATAATCTTACCCACACCACCCACCAACAACTTACTCGCTCCCCATATTGAAATGTATAAAGCTAGCAAATATGAAACTTAAATGTTGTCAATGATTTTCATTATTAAATCCTAAAGACTTTACATGTTTACAAGTTTTTTTTTGTTCTGCTGAAATAATTTAAAACAATGGTCATATGTTGTACAGCCGTGATAGCTCAGTGGTTAGTGAACTGGACTACAAAGGACAAGCGGTAGGGTTCAATCTCAACCGATGGCTTCCGGGTTCACCCAGCCTTAAATGGGTACCGGATTTTTTCTGGGAAAGTAAAGCGGCATGGGCGTAATACCGACCACATTACCCCAAAAATCATGTGCTGAAGGTCTGTAAAATTTATGGTCACTGTCACCATATTCCCTATATGCCACTTGGCGTGATGGGGGCACTTTATCTTACTTTCATATGTTGGACATGTGATGGGAAGAGATAATAACTGAATAACAAAGCAAGCCCTCATGTGGGAAACAACAGGTAACAGGAAAAGAGGAAGTACCCAGAGAGACACTGAGAAGAACATTGATGAGAGAGGCAAGAGCAGCAGGTATCGGCTTCCTCAATGAGATAGAGTTGCTTGCACAGAACAGAGACAAATGGTGAGATTTGATAAAAGATCTTTATAATGATTGAAAACAGCTAGAATAAAAATTTAGATAAGAGAAGGAGTATCTGGGTCTACGCCCTATGGGCTGGCTGCGGCTCGAACGGTCAATAAATAGATAGATAGAAATAATTTGTCTTGTGCGTAGTCCTCTCATACGCTAAAGCATTTATCTAATGTGTTATATTTTTTAAAACTATATATTTCCTCACATTATTATCTTTACCTCAGCTCTGCTTAACTTTCTAACCATAGGCCTATATGTTCAATAAATTGTCATAGAATTATAGGTTTGCAGCAGTTTCATTACCATGAACCTAGAAATTAAGAAAATTCAGGCATATTTAATATTTCTTTGTGTTTCAGGATGGATACTGGCAGTTGCAGATTTCTCTTGATGATTTACTTGGCATTAACAGTGCAGAATGTTTGGAAATCCTTCAGTCCAGTGGGCTGCGCTCACTGGGTAAGTTGTTTCACGTATTTGTTTATTTAAGGGCCAGATCACAAGTAACGACAAGATCCATTTTCAGAATAGAGCTTATAAAAATGAATTCCGGTATAGGAATTAAGTTTAAAGCAGTACCTGCAGTGTTACAGTAGCTTTCTAGACCATCATTAATCAGAGAAGTTAAATCCTACTGGCCAGATAAAGCCACACAAAAACTTTAGGGCAGCTGACAGGAATTGTTAAAGACAAAAAAATTGATGGAAAATATAACTTTAAAGTTTTAAACCTCATGGAAATAAAGAAGAAATAGTTAGTGTGTCAAATTCAAAGTTGGCTTTAAATGGTTCAAAACCAGTGACTGGAACATGAAATAGTTGTAATGTTATGATCTTATTTACTTGTTAATTGTATTTACTTTGCTGGACATGGATGATTTCAAAGCATAAAACGCCTTCAAGGTAGTTCATCTGGAGAATAATTAATTATGACAAGGGAGATAAACTGTGGTCACTCAGCTATCACTGTCTGGACAATGGTACAATTTGTGATGAAGCTATACAAATTTGGAGTTTGGTTTGGGTACTAGTAGGCAAGTATAGTCGAAAGATAAATATGAGGTATTTTTAACTAGCAAGCAATTGGAGCAATCACTTTGAGCTGATGCTGTTGGGATGTTTGTTGGAAGTGAGAACTTTGTTGCTGCTTTAAGTGCAAAATGATAAGTTCTGCTGACTGATAAAATGATAACTTCTGCTGACTGATAAAATGATAACTTCTGCTGACTGATAAAATAAGTTCTGCTGACTGATAAAATGATAACTTCTGCTGACTGATAAAATGATAACTTCTGCTGACTGATAAAATAAGTTCTGCTGACTGATAAAATGATAACTTCTGCTGACTGATAAAATTATAACTTCTGCTGACTGATAAAATAAGTTCTGCTGACTAATAAAATGATAACTTCTGCTGGCTGATAAAATGATAAGTTCTGCTGACAGATAAAATAACTTCTGCTGACAGATAAAATGATAACTTCTGCTGACTGATAAAATGATAACTTCTGCTGACTGATAAAATGATAATTACTGCTGACAGATAAAATGATAACTTCTGCTGACTGATAAAATGATAACTTCTGCTGACTGATAAAATGATAACTTCTGCTGACTGATAAAATAAGTTCTACTGACTGATAAAATGATAACTTCTGCTGACTAACAAAATGATGACCTCTGCTGACTAATATAATGATAAGTTGATAATAAAATGATAAGTTCTGGTGACTAATAAAATGATAAGTTCTGCTGACAAATACATGTTAAGGTGTCAAAGTTTACCTGCTTCAAACTTTAGTGTCAAACACGTTTTTGTGATAAATCTATAAATTTAACTGTTGTCTAGAGCTCATATTTAGCTCCACACAGTTTAAACTGTAGTCTTGAATCTTTGGGTCAATGCATCTTTCTTTGCTGGTAAAATATCTTCATCTTGATCCTTTCAGCGCCTTTAGACATTGATTAGGATATGTAGTGTTTTTTGCCACCAAATTCTATTCTGGGCAAGATATTTGATCTTATCTAGTGAGTCTATGCCTGTCAACTTTGCTTCTCATATAAGTGTTCTTTTCAGTGTCTCTGTGTCTTGCTCTTTTTCTGTATCCTGATGTTTCCCATAGAAGAGCCTGTTTTGGAATTCTCTTGTTGTCTCTTCTCATTTCATGTCCGATATATATGTCCATCTTCTCTTCCTAATTGTAGATGAGATCTTTGGTTGCATGGCCATTTCTCTTATCTCACGATTAGTCTTGAATTCATTTCATTGTACATAGAGTATTCTTCTTAGGCATTTGGTTTCAGAGGCTTTTGGTTTTTTCTCAATCTTTTTTTATGTTTTCTAGCTTTCACTTGCATAGGTAAGTGTTGATAATAAGTTTGAGTTGAATATTCTAAGTTTGATTTTGTTGCTTAGTATTCTTTATTTCCATATTTTGTCTAGGTTTTTTAAAATTTGCTGCTGCTTTTGCTATCCTGCTTCTGATCTCTTTCATTCTTTCAAGTTCTTTATCTATATTACTACCAAGATATATGGTTATGGTTATGGAAGGCCCTGGTATCACTGCAAACGAATTAAAATCCATAATTGCTCAACCGCTCGTGCCAGTGGAAAAATTTGGATTACTAACCGACATTCAAAAACTGACATTGAGGGTTTTGATCATATTACCAAGATATATATATAGTGGTCTACTCATTCCAACACCTGGAGATTGAAATATATATATTGCCCTCTGGAGTATTGTAATATTTAATTATTTTTGTTTTGTCGCTGTTGATTTCAAGTCCTATTTTTTTTTGCCATGATAAGGTATCTGTGATGGATGATAAGGTATCTGTGATATTTTGCATCTTGTTGATATTGTCACTTAGGAGCACTCTCTATCTATTGACCTTTCGAGCTGTAGCCAGCCCATAGGGCGTAGACCAAGATCCTCCTTCTCTTATCTGAATTCCCGTTCTAGCAGTTTTCAATTCTTTTAAAGATATTTTATCAAATCTCGCCATTTGTCTCTGTTCTGTGCAAGCAGCTCTATCTCATTGAGGGAGCCGATTCCTGCTGCTTTTGCCTCTCTCAGCAATGTTCTTCTCAGTGTCTCCCTGGGTCTTCCTCTTTTTCTCTTACCTGTTGTTTCCCACATGAGGGCTTGCTTTGCTATTCAGTTATTCTCTCTTCTCATCACATGTCCAACATATGACCATCGTCTTTTCTTTATTACTGAAGATATTAGTGGTTGATTGGTGATTTCTCTAATTTCCTTGTTTGTTTTGAATTCGTTCCACGCTATACCAAGTATTTTCCTTAGACATTTATTTTCAAATGCGTTCAACTTTGTTTCTATGTCTCTTGTTGTTTTCCAGCTTTCACATGCATACATAAGGGTTGATAGTACATTTGATTTGAATAGTCTAAGTTTTGTGTTTGTGCTGATGAGTTTTGATTTCCACAACTTTTCAAGGCTTCTGAAAGACATTGCTGCTTTAGCTATTCTGATTCTAATTTCTTTGCTTGTATCCCCTTCTCAATCAATGTGACTTCCAAGATAGATAAAGTGATCGATCTCTTCCACTGGTTTGTTTTCCATGTATATTTTGTCATCTGAATTTCGTTATCAGAAGGAGCACTATATAATCTGCAAAATCTAGATCTTCCAAGTAATTACCTTTTTATCCAGAAGCAGTTATCTCTAGTGCAAAATTTGTAATGGTACAGATATCAGTGTGGGGAGGGTCTAAGAAGCAGTTACCTCAAGTGCAAAATTCTTAATGGCACAGAGATCAGTGTATTGTGTGGGGAGATCCTAAGAGGTAGCTACCCCAAGTGCAAAATTCTTAATGACATAGAGATCAGTGTATTGTGTGGGGAGATCCTAAGAGGTAGCTACCCCAAGTGCAAAATTCTTAATGGCACAGAGATCATTGCATTGTGGGGGGAGATCCTAAGAGGTAGCTACCCCAAGTGCAAAATTCTTAATGGCACAGAGATCAGTGTATTGTGTGGGGAGATCCTAAGAGGTAACTACCCCAAGTGCAAAATTCTTAATGACATAGAGATCAGTGTATTGTGTGGGGAGATCCTAAGAGGTAGCTAGCTACCCCAAGTGCAAAATTCTTAATGGCACAGAGATCAGTGCATTGTGGGGGGAGATCCTAAGAGGTAGCTACCCCAAGTGCAAAATTCTTAATGGCACAGAGATCAGTGCATTGTTTGGGGAGAGTCTAAGAAGCAAAGTGCTGAAAGGTACAAGGTTTCTAAAGAAGATAACAAGTTAAGTGTGCATTGTTTGCCTCTCACTGGGTGCTGTCAACCCACATACTTACCTTGCCCTAGATATGGCAACCCACATTATGCTACTGACAGAGATATATATTTAAAAGCCATTGAAAACTAAAATGGCCGTATATCAGGCTTGTATTTAGAAGAAACCACCAGAGAATTACTACGCAGGCTCTCAAATGGGAAAGGTCAGGTCAGTGGGAAAAAAAGGATGACCTCAAGAAGTACTGAAAAGAACTCTAACAAATTTATTTCTAACAAAAGAGGCAGATATAGACTCACTCTCTATAATCAAACAGCTCACCCATAATAGAGACAATAGAGATAATAGAGACAATAGAGATAATAGAGACAATAGAAATAATAGAGACAATAGAGACAATCGGTGGGTGACTCTACAGGCCCTATGTGTCGTCTAACAGCACTGGAAGAATCAAAATTTGAAATCTAGAATTGCTCCCAATTTACATTTTCATGTTATGGCTGTTGACAGTAATAGTATAAATGTAAGTACATGAGCTTCAGAGGCCTAGCATATTATGACTTTCTCTTCTAGTAGGATGGGATAATAAAATTCTGATAGACTTAATTTTAGGTACAAAGCTCTATTAGATAAACCTATTGTAAAATAAAAATGCATTTGTATCATCTTAAACTTGAAATAGGTATTTTATAATAAAACTTTTACTATTGATTTGTTGATGTGGTATTCATATATTATTGCCAACAAGAAAAACACAGTTTGCTGATATATCTATCTATTGTCCTTTTTGAGTTGAAGATGGCATATAGGGCAGAAATTCTAGACTCCGATGATCTTTGTTATTAAGTCTCAGACTTTCTGCAGAACTCCAATTGTATCTTCCACACATCTTCCTGGGAGCCGCTATAGCTCAGTGGTTAGTGAACTGGACTACAAAGGACAAGGGGTAGGGTTTGATCCCAACCAATGGCTTCCGGGTTCACCCAGCCTTTAATGGGTACCGGATTTTTTTCTGGGAAAGTGAAGCGGCTTGGGCGTAATACCGACCACATTACCCCAAAAATCATGTGCCAAAGGTCTGTAAAATTTATGGTCACTAACACCATATTCCCTATACACCACTTAGCGTGACGGGGTACTTTACTTTTTTTTTTTTACACATCTTCCTCAACCTTTGCAAGCGAGCTGATACCTGCTGCTATTTGTTCATGCCTCAGTGTTATTTTTAGTGTTTCTCTAGGTCTACATCTTTCTCTTTTACAATCTGGTTCCCACTTCAGGGCTTGCTTTGAGATTGTTTTATATATATATAGCTCTGTAAAAATAAAATATAATCACTGACATCATATTACTTATACACCGCTACTAAAATTATTTCTTACTTCTACTCTTTAACAAGATTACTACAAATTTGTAGTGATTAGTCTCACCTATTATATTTTTTTTCCAAATTTTGTGTGCGCTGTCTTATAGTCAAATATTACATGTGATACATTTATGATTTTATTTATTTATTTCTCTTAACAGCTGTATCTGACAAAGAGTGCACAAATAAATTAAACAATGAATTATCCTTCCCCAGGAAAAAGTACAAGCAAGGACATTGAGCAGCTTGTAGCTACACTTCTGGTGCTGTTTTCAATCTTTGAGCTGATTTTGCCTGAGTATTTCCCCATTGGTGGGCCTTCCTCAAAGGATTTTCCTGAAACATTAAATTTTAGAGATGTTGCCTTTAAGTTCTGGAATGCAGATTCCATGACACATAGTGGGGACGATATAGTGGATTCAGTGAGAAATGCATTAGAATTTTGTATTAAAATGGAGCGTAAGCACTCACTTGTTTACTCCACTTTAAATTTGGGTAAAAATTGGATAAACGTGGCTGCAAATTTTATGCAGCCACCTGTGGGTTAATTTATTGATTAAATTTTATAAATGTCTTCTGTTTTGCTTTATTTACAACATATTTTAATATATTGTATGTTTATGATTATTTTGTTTGTTTAATTTATTCAGAACTTGTTCAAGCTTGTAGATTGATTTGTTCAAAGACTGAATTTTTTTTTTTTTTTTTTTTTTTGAAGATTGTATTAATGAAGTTTCAGATTGATTTGTTTGAAGATTGTGTTTATCAGGCTTTTGGATTGAATAATTTATATATTATAATTATTAGTTTGACATACTGATATTATAGTTTTCCTGTATCCATTGGTATAGCATCAAATGAGCTGTGTTGGTGAGCTCCAATATTAAAGACAGCTTAGACTTGATGCCAACACAGAGTTTAGTAAGGATAAAAATAGAAGTTAAGAGACTACACAAAAAGGAGGCAGTAACTTTATAACTTGAAGGACATGAGAATAGTTGTGAACCCACCGTTCAAAGATATCTCGTGCAAAATAGGAAGTCATGCATAGGAAGTATAGGGAATCATGAGACAATAACTGAAAGCCAAGTTTCTTTAATACGACCAGGGAGACTCACCACACATATTAAAGAACAAATGTATCAAGAGATTGAGAGAAAGAACCAACCAGATGATGTTATCAAATTTAATAATTTTTTAAATCCCTGTTTATCGCTTATATACTGATTTGTTCATTCAGTGTGTTTATTACTTATTGAGTTTCTTTGCTCAAATAGTGATTTATTGCTCACAAATTCACATTTTTTTCATTTAGAAATACTGATTGATTCATTATATATTAATAATTAATTAACTCAGAAATTGTGTTTATTAGGATTGTGCTTTGTTTAGATATTATTTTTATGATTTGCTGATTGGTATAGTTAGATAATTTGCTTACATAACTTATTGATTAACTTGTTGAAACATTGTATTCATCAAATCTACTTAGTTTTTGGATTTACATACTCAATGAATATGTTAATCAGTCCTATTGATTTATTTTGTTCAAAGAGTGAAAGTATTTGTTTTAAAGAAATTTTGGTTTGATTTATATAAAAAATATTGTATTTTCAAGTGGTGTGGATTTATTATTTTTTTTCATGAATATGGCAATTTTAACTTGCTTATTTTAAAAAATACTTTGTCAATTTAATTTCTTTTTTATTTTAATATATTCTTTCATTTTTAGTTTTTGGAAAATATTTGAGCAGTGTTTTTTACTTTTTGAAATATTTCAATTATTAATCTTGTGTGTTGATATTTTTCAACTTATTAAACTAACTATTTATACCATAAAATAACTGTATTTCATAATATTATTTATCATTCTCAACTTAGTGCACACATTAACTAATAATATGGCGAAATTATTATCTTTTGACTGATCTGTTGTTCAGTAATGAAATATCACATCAGTGCATGTCATTTTACTTTTTTGATCAGATTTATATCACATTTAGCTACAATTTATTCATCTTTATTGGTTAAATTGCTTCCTTGTCTAACACATTTCCATGTTCCTGTTAACTACTATTTTCTTCCATTATTTGCTGACCATGCAGGTATTTGTACACTTATAAAACAAAGCTTTCATTAACCAGGAAAATGCATTTGACCGATTAAACAGAGAACAACCGTGGGAGATACTAACAACATATGGAGAAAGCCAACATCAAACCAACCTAATCAAAAGTCTCTACATCAACAGCAGCTGCACAGTCAGAATAGCAGCAGGTTACACAGATCACTTTGAAGTTAGTTCAGGAGTAAGACAGGGGTGTGTACTATACCCCCTAGTTTATTACATACATGGACTATATAGGCAAGTTAGCCAACCCATCAGAGACAGAGGAGATTAGCAAGCTTCTATTTGCAGATGATCAGACACCCATGCATGGAAAAATAGAAGACCAACAAAAACACTTAAATAAACTCAATGGCACAGGCACAAAATACAACATGAAACAACATCAACAAAACAGAAGTCATGAATATTGGAAAAGAGAAACAGAACATCAACCAAGGAAATAACTCTAGAGGCAAAACAGGAACTCTACAATATAATCTTCATCCCAATGTTGTGCTACCAATGCCAGTCCTGGACCCTAGATGCAAGAACAATAAGAAAAGTAACTTCTACTGAGATTAATTGTTTAATACGAATGACAGCAAATAGTCTGAGAGATAAGATCAGAAACAAAGAACTGAGAAAAAAGCTAAGAATAAGCCACAAGGAATCATATGATATTTTTTCTAGATGGGCAAACCAGTTTATTTGTTGTTTCTATATGTAACTTAGGATTGATTCATTGCCCACCCTTTCTCTTATAACATCATTTCTGATTTTGCTTTTTCTGGTAACTCCAATTGCTTTTCTCAGACGTGTCATCTCGTGGTGACAAGCTTTCTTTTATGGTAGACGTATGTGACCATGTTTGGCATTGGTAGCACAAAGTTGGAATAAATATACTCGGTATAAAATGTTTCTTGGGGATAGTAGGTATTGCTTTGTGTTGAAGTATAGGGAATAGCTGTCCCAATATTTAGTTTTTCTTATTGCATCATATGTCTATTTCTTTATTGATTTGTGTTATTGTGATATTGAAAATGTGTTACTTGTTTTATAACTTGATGTTCTATACCTAAGTTTATGTCTTCTTTTGTCTTCCTATTGAAAAATAGTTTATTAAAGTAGTTTATTTATATCTTCACTTTCTTATTTGGCATCCGTGCATATTTTGTCAATGTAAGTGACAAACAAGAGAGGTGACAACACAGGGATCTATTAGTGGTCCTATATATCAAGACAATGGTCAAGAAGGAGCTAAATTAAATCTGTTATTAGCATTGCATGTTTTGACTTAATAATTGAATTGTATCAGTGTAGCATAATTAACAGTAATCAGCCAGTATCTGTAGAATATTATAGGCCTATATATATTTATTTGTTATGTTTATTCTACATTAAATATATATTTAACAGTAACTGTAACCATAATGTGTACACATTTATTTATTTGCTGAAGTGACTGAGCACCCATGGGTGAGGGATAGGTAGTGAGATCCAATGTCTAGTCCTCTCAGATGGTGAAAAACAAGAGGTTCTCTGTGCATTCTACACATATTAACGCTAGATTACGAGACCGTCATTAAATTTACCGCATCAAAACACAAAATCCTATAAATTTGACATTTTACCATATTTAAACATTTCCCCCCCCCCCTTTCCATGTACCTCCCTAATTACCACTTTTGACGACCTCTGAATGTTTAATTTGTTTCCATTATTGTTGTAATGGTTAACCTTTGAGTTGCCGTGTTTAGCCTAATGTGAACACATGGGTCTGTGTCAAGAGTTCAGAGAAATTACTATTTTTAGAGCATCTAATGTTGCTTTTAAATGGTAGTAATTTTTACTATGGTATCGTAACTGGGAGAGTTACAGATAGGTCTTGTAATCTAGGGTTAAAAACCCATGGCAGTTAAAAGTCTAAAACAGTAGACCAAAATGATTGCTGCCTGGATTGAGTTATTTATGGGTCATCATCATTGCCCTCCGAACATGTCCATAGGTGCTCAGATCCCCTCCTCAGCAAGTCCCCAGTATCCAGTGACTGACAACTCCAGTTCTGTGTTGAATGATGAGTCTTCTTACACGCCCATTAAGTTTCTCATTTCTGGCTGTGCCCATCTTAACTCCCATCTCTTTCATCCAAAGGAGTGATGTGGATTTGTGGTTGTCGAAGTCCTGTGCTCTTCCCACATCTTGGAGGACATTGATGATGTCCGCCCAATCCATTGGTTGCCCGTCCTCAATGACAGTGCAGCTAGCCAACCTGTCCGCTCTTTGATTTCCTCGTACTCCCGCATGTCCAGGGACATAGACAAAGATGACTTTACATATTTTTTACTTCTGAAATGACTCTAACCATTGAATGTGCACAAAGCCTGCCTCCACTTTTTTTTATCATGTTCATCGAATCACTCAGTATACATGCATGGGTGTAGTCTTGTGACTCTAACTTGATCAATGCCTTGGTCACTGCCATCACCTCCATTGTCATGCTACTATGCCTGGATAAAATTATTAAGCAAGTCTACTCATACAGAAGATCATTGTGTCAGGCCAAAAGATGCAGATGTTGCAGCTTGAAATACTAGCAAGACAGTGCATCATTTATACCTTACAGTCCAGCAGTCGCAGCTGTCTTCTTCTTATATTTGCTTGGAACTGTCTCCTAGCTTTTCATTTTTCTTGACCTTCCTGTGTGATGAATCAATCTGATACTAACCATGATATAAATAACAAAACAAAAAATCTGGAATTAAAATAATTATTATTAAAATTAGCCACATGTCTTACTGAGCTATAAAGATAAAACAATGTACTTAAATATTACTTTATGCAACCACTGTGATCCCTAAAGTCTGTGTGATATCTTTTTAGTATCTAAAGTGTATATGATATTATTTATTATATAAAATTTCTGTCTTATTTCTGTAATATCTAAAGTCTATGTGATATTACATCATTATATAAAATATGTCTTATTGCTTTAATAACTGTAGTTTATTAGATATCTTGTGTTATATCTAAAGTTTCCATACCGCTGTGATATCTTATAAAAAGGCATTCTCTTGATGCTTTAAGGAGTATAACATATAGGTAATATGGTGCGGTAGTGCTGACATTTTTCAGTGACCAATGACACATTTTGTTGGTGCTGTCCATATCACACATGCCACCCTACTTTCCCAGAAAAATCCATCAGGATCAAACCTGACTTCTTTCTCTTTGTAATCTGATTCAAGACATCTAAAGCATATGTGATATTTATGTTATACTAAAGTTTATATAATATCACTGTGATATCTTCTAAGTCTATGTAATACCAGTTTGTTTTCAAATCTTTTTTTTTTCTTCTTATTGTGTTGTGCTGGTTAGTGTGTTTGATCACAACTTTCCCAATCTTCTATCCCCAATATTGTTTATTGAATCCACTGGTGACTACTTACTATACAACAATGTCAAGCTGCCCACTATCTTCTTCCTCTGTCATCCACTGTCACTTGTTCCCCACATTTTGTATGTAGCTACTCTGTGTTCAGAGATCAAATGCAGGATAGCAAAAGCAGCAGCAAATTTTAAAAACCTGGACAAAATATGAAAATAAAAAAATAAGCAAGAAAACCAAACTTAGAATATTCAACTCAAACTTATTATCAACCCTTACCTATGAATGTTAAAGCTAGAAGACAATAAAAGATATTGAGAGAAAACGTATTTTTGAAGACATGCCTAAGAAGAATACTCTGTGTACAATAGAATAAATTCAAGACCAATATTGAGATAAGAGAAATGCCCATGCTGTCAATGATCTCTACTACAAGTAGGAAGAAAAGATGGACATATGTTGGAAATGTGCTTAGAAGAGACAACAAAAGAATTTCAAAACAGGCTCTTCTATGGGAAACATCAGGATACAAGAAAAAAGGAAGACCTAGAGAGAGACATTAGAAAGAACACTTATAAGAGAAGCAGAGTTGGCAGGCATAGACTCATTAGATAAGATCGAACATCTCACCAAGAATAGAGATAGATAATGAGAATACCGTGAGCCAAATGCGACACCTACCATCACAGGAAGTATCAAGATCAAGACTCTGTATTACAATTTTCCTCTTCTCAATGTATCCAAAAATGTTCATTTCCTTCATTTGCCTTTTAGGAGAATTTTCTATGTTTTTGATCTCATAAATAAATCCTTGGTTTTTTGGCTGACCAGGAAACTCTCAGCATTCGTCTAATAAACCCTAACACTGTGTCCTTTAATGATGATACTGGACACACAATGTAGAAGTCAAGAGTATTCACAACAGGTCTTTCTTTTGGAATCACTGGGGTGGAGACAACGGGAAATATCAAAATATAGTTGTAAGACTAACAACAAAACAAATATCAGCAGGGCTGAAACTAAGAATGGCAAAATGTTACATCTTCTCAATATTCATATATGGTGCAGAAACATGGACATTAGACAAGAAAACGGAACAGAGAATTGAAGCCTTTGAAATGTCGATTTATAGAAGAATAGGTAGAATTGGATGGAAAGAAAAGAAAACAAACGATGAAGTTTTAAAACAATTAAAAATGAAAAGAGAACTATTAAATACAATTAAGACAAGACAAAATGCTCAAACAATCGATTCAGCAAACATCAAAAGAAGTAATACTAGTGACTAAAAGAATCAACAAAAAGAAATGGATGACAGAAGAAATATTACAACTAATGGACAAAAGAAGAAAACATAAGAAAGAAGAACGAGCATACAAAATATTGCACAAAGAGATCCAAAACAAGTGCAGAGAAGCAAAGGAAGGATGGTTAAAACAGAAATGTGAAGAAATGGAAAAACAACAAAAGAAAGACCCAAAATTTATGCACAATCAGTTAAATGAATTAACAGGAAGAAAAGAAGTCAAAGTTTCAGGATGTGTGAAATCAAAGGAAGGAAATATAATAATGGGACAGGAGAAGACAATGGAAAGATGGACAGAATATATCAGTCAACTCTATGATGATGAAAGACCAGAATTAAACAATTCAAATGAAGACACAGGACCACCAATAATGCAGAGTGAAGTGGAGGACGCAATTCAACACATGAAAAGAGGCAAAGCTCCAGGTCCTGACAATATAACAATCGAAGAGATAAATGCATTAGGAGAGTTGGGAGTACAAGTCATAACAAAATTACTCAATGACATATATAACACTGGACACATACCCGAGGATCTACTAAAATCTATCTTTGTAGCCATACCGAAGAAGTCAGGCGCCACTGATTGTGAAGACCATCGCACTATTAGTCTCATGAGCCATATGACTAAAATATTACTAAGAATAATCATGAGATGTGTAAGGAACAAAATAAAACCAGAAATAAGTGAGGAACAATGTGGATTTGTGGAAGGAAAGGGCACCAATAACGCAATATACATCTTAAGGACATTGATAGAAAGATCTATAGAGGTAATGAAAGATCTATATATGTGCTTTATAGACTACACGAAAGCATTTGACAAAGTAAAGCATGTGGAAATAATCAATATGCTGGAGAAATTAAACATTGATGGCAAGGATCTGCGAATCATAAAAAATATGTACTGGCAACAAACAGCAGCTATACGAATTAACAACCAAACAGGACAATTCCAATATATAAAACAAGGAGTCAGACAAGGCTGTGTTCTGTCACCGGACTTGTTTTCACTTTACAGCGAATATATTATGAGATCAATAGTAGACAAAAAAGGAATTGAAGTAAACGGTCACAACATAAATAATTTGCGATATGCGGATGACACAGTCTTAATAGCAGAGACAGAGAACGAACTACAAGAAATGATAGACATAATAGTAGAAGAAAGCAACAAGAAAGGTCTCAGTCTGAATAGTAAGAAAACAGAAGTAATGGTTATATCGAAGAAACAATCATCACCATCATGCAGCATAAAAATAAACGAGACAAATCTAAAACAAGTGCAATGTTTCAAATACTTGGGCACAATAATTACATCAGATGGGAGATGCACCACAGAAATAAAAAGCAGAATAGCTCAGGCCAAAATAGCATTTAAGAAAATGAAAAATATCTTATGCAACAAATCTATGTCAATAAAAATGAGAAAGAGAGTTCATCAGTGCTATATAGAACCAATTCTGACCTATGGAAGCGAATCATGGACAGTAGACAAACAAATGAAAAGACGGTTAGAGGCCATAGAGATGGGATTTCTCAGAAGAATGTTGAAAGTTCCCTGGACAGATAAAAAGACCAATGAGGAAGTTCTCAAAGAGGCCAACACAAAAAGGGAGCTCTTAAAAAACATCAGAAAGAAGCAATCAACATTTTTTGGGCACATCATGAGAAGAGGAAAGTTGGAATACTTGGTTACAACTGGCAAAATAAAAAAGGAAAGAGAGATCGCGGACGACAAAGAGAGAAAATACTGGATAGCTTGGTGTCATGGCATGGAAAACAGTCAACAACAGAACTGATACGATGCACTGTAGATAGAAGATTGTGGAGGGACATGATCGCCTACGCCAATCGGCAGGGTACATGATGATGATGAAGACAAGACAAATGGAATTTTTGGGGCATGTTAAAAGACAACAGCCTACTAAAAGTAATTTTGGAAGGGAAAATACAAGGTAAAAGAGGCAGAGGCAGACCAAGACTAACATGGACGAGTAACATCAAAAGATGGATAAGTCAATCTATGACAGCCTGCACCATCAAAGCAAGAAACAGTGGAATGGCGATCAGCCAACCTTCATTGCGGAGAAGGCACTCGATGATGATGATGATGATTTGTAAGACAGTTGGGAAAAAAATGAGGAAGAGATACAGAGCAATCTTAAGAGTATGGAACCAAACAAGATGGCTTGGAAAGTGCTTTTTGAAACGCTATGCTCCACATAGAGTTGGAAGGGAATAGAAGAAAAAATGTTAATCATGACATGTTACTTAATATGGTGTAATCAAAAAATTGGACTGGTGACAATAAACATGAGGAAAGAGACTAAGGGGCTTCCAAATAAATGTCCTCTAAGATAATGTAAATTGTAAGAGACTTTACACCAACTATATCTATAAAAGAAGAAACCAACCTTGAACACATGTCAAGCACATTGGAAGTGCATTGGTCATGTGCTTAGAATGGACAAAAGAAGATTTCCATGCCAGGTCTTCATATGGACACTGGGTGGCAAAACAAAACACAGAGGACCAAAAGAGACTATGTAGAACAATTAACAGAGAGTGCTTAACTTTTGGTTTAAGAACTAAATAAACTTTGGCAGTGAAGTGTCAGACATGGGTGGTTATGATTTCTCTTTTATATTTTGTCTTTGACCCGAGGTGAACTAATAGCACATCTGCGTGATGTCTATAACTGAGAGACGTCTAAAAAGTTTCCTTAGAAAAATGTGTTTTCTTTTCAACTTGTGTTTATTTCCTGTGAGTGATATACTCATCATTGAGTTCTGTCTCTGCATCGAAGGTTGGCTACAATGCAGTGCCATTCCACTCTGTCTCTTGCTTTGATGGTGCAGGTTATAGGCTGATTTGTCCATCTTTTGATGTTTTTCATCCATGTTAGTCTTGGTCTGCCTCTGCCTCTTTTACCTTGAATTTTCCCTTCCAAGATTACTTTTAGTAGGCTGCTGTGTCTTTTAACATGCCCCAAAAATCTAATTTGTTGTGTAAACAATGTTGACTTTGAACATCACGCTATCTGTTATCACAGTGAGTTGGCGGATTTTTAGAAATGTAACCACGGGTTTGATAATAAATGTTTGTACACAGTTCGTTAACCACCGCTGTAGATCAAGTCTTTACTCTGCTGGCTTCGTTCGCGACCTTGGAAGTTAATGACCTAATTTGTGCAGCCGGTTGGTTTGGGACGAATTGTACGTTACAATGTCACTGCTATAATGACCAAGTTTGTGACAAAACTACAGGGACATGCCCAAACAATGACAGTTGTCAGCACGAATATTTTGGACCCCAGTGTCAGTACTTGGATCTCGTTTACAAATATGCCCAAAAATCTGAACCTACTTTCCTGTTTGATAACAACAGTCCCAGAAGACTCACACCATTCGAATCTATCATCGAGCTAGCACTATGATTTGGGTAAAGAATGCCACTCTAAGGGCTTTCTCTGACAGTGGCGGTGTAGTGTTCCAGTATAATGATATATCATACCCAAACATTTCTGTGAACACTATTGTAGTCACCACACAAGCGACAATGACACACATTAAGATTGAGTTCTCAGCGACCATTTCGCAGGCCAACAGTGCACTGATGGTGAGTGAGGTGCAAACATTTACAGACACCTATTGTCTGGACAGGCATTCTTGGTCATTTTGTGTAGTGGGTGCTGCAAAGGCTAGAACATCATCATCGGTACATGTCACGGCAACTGTTCACATGGGATCTATGGACACGACTGCTCCGGGTCTTGTCTTAGTGTCTGTCCATTATGTGAGGAGAAATCCTGAAAATGCCTACAATGTAAACGTCCTGGCTACACCTGTAGTGACACTTGTCCCGATGGTAATTTTGGGCTACAGTGCAAACAGACGTGTTCTGATTGCTGTGACATCATATGTGACCCAGAAAGTACAGACTGTATGTGCAAGGAAATGTACTATGGATCAGACTGCACTCTCTAATGTCCGGACAACTGTTTCAATGACACCTTCCTTGTGTGTGCATGGCTATGTTACTCACATCTCATATCTTTGTGTGTGCATGTCTATGTTGGTCATATCTCATATCTTTGTGTGCATGTCTATGTTAGGCATGTGTCATATCTTTGTGTGTGCATGTCTATGTCAGTCATATCTCGTATCTTTATATGCATGTTTATGGTTTATGTTAGTCATGTGTCATATATCTTGATGTGTGTCAGTGTTAGTCATGCCTCGTATCGCTGTGTGCATGTCTGTGTTGGTCACATCTCTTATCTTTGTGTGTACATGTCTGTGTTAGTTACCTCTAGTGACTCGGGCAGATGGTGCTCGTAAACCTGGGAGGGCCGACCATCTAAGGGCAGAATCTCCCTACAGAAAAGATCATCTGCTGCCTTGCAGGAAGATTGGGGACAATCAAAGGCTAAGGAATGCAAGCCTGAATAATATGCTAGCTGAAATCGGATGCACTGGGCCCCTGCAGAACACAGTGCAACGTTTTAACAGGTGTTCAATCAGAGTGGATCTGGTAGACTCTAATTGTGATGTTCTGGCTGTGGAGCGAACAACACACTTAACCTGACAGCTGACTTCATGTGAGAGTCTGGAATCCTACTCTGATTGAGTCCTGATCGCAGAGAGAGAAATTTGTTTTCTTTTCTTTCCATCCAATTCTTTCTATTCTTCTATAAATCCACATTTCAAAGGCTTAAATTTTCTGTTCTGTTTTCTTGTTTAATGTCCATGTTTCTGCACCATACAGGAATGTTGAAAGGATATAACATTTTGCTATTCTTAGTTGTAACCCTGGTGCTATTTGTTTGATGTTAGTATATTTTTCATGGCATTAAAATTACTGTTTGCCATTCCTATTCTTTTGTTTATTTCAGCTTTACATTTTCCATCACTGGTTATAGTATGTCCAAGGTAGTTGTAGCTCCGAACTGTCTCCAGGTCTATTCCTTCAACTTACATATCCACTTATAGGTTTTGAGTATCATCTTTGATTATGATCATAGTTTTAGTCTTTTTGATATTCATATCTAATTCATATTTTTTGCTTGTCATATTTATCACATTAAGTAATTGTTGTAGATCTTTTGGATTTTCTGCTAGTTGTACAGTATCATTCATCAGCATATCTTACATTATTGATTATCTTTCCATTAATGTTTAGGCCAGTCATCTCTGTAATGTATTTAAAGATTTGCTCTGTGTATAGATTGAACAAGGTTGGCGATAGGATGCATCCCTGTCTTACTCCTCTTTTTATATCAATAGGTGTAGAGTTCTCTTTGTTATATTTTATTATTGCTATTTTTCCCAGTATAAATTGCATATTAGTTATATAACTGTGTCATCCAGATTTATATCTTTTAGACATTCTATAAGTTGTTTAGAAATCAAGAAAAGATGATGGTCATATGTTGGACATGTGATGAGGAGAGATAATAACTAAATAACAAAGCAAGCCTTCATGTGGGAAACAACAAGTTAGAGGAAAAGAGGCTGACCCAGAGAGACAATGAAAAGAACATTGATCAGAGAGGCAAGAGCAGCAGAAATCGGCTCCCTCAATGAGATAGAGTTGCCTACACATAACAGAAACAAATGGTGAGATTTGATAAAATATCTTTAGAAGGATTGAAAACTGCTAGAATAAAAATTTAGATAATAGAAAGAGAATCTGGGTCTATGCCCTATGGGCCGGCTATGGCTCAAAAGGTCAAAAGATAAATAAGTTGTTTATGGTGTATTCTATCAAAAGCTTAGGTGTAGCTGTGAAGCAGGCATATATTTGGTTTGTTTACTTCTGTGTACTTTTCAATTAATGTCCCCTTTTGCCCCACTGTTTTTCCCAAATCTAAATTGCTGCTCATCTAATTCAATATTGATTTTATTCTGAATCCTTCCTTAACTTTTAGCAAGATGTTCATTACTTGGCTCATTAGGCTTATTGTTTTAAAATCACTGCATTCAATTGCACCATTCTTTTTAGGCAATGCAATGAAAGTTGATGTTTTTAGTTCATTTATATACTATTTATATACTATATATCATTTATATACTAAGACATCACCTCAGTGCAAAATAAAGACAAGTCAAACAATATTAAAACAGGTAAATGAATTTAAATATTTGGGAACTTTGTTAACCTCAGACAGAAGATGTACAAAAGAGGTGAGATGCAGAATGGCTCAGGCAAAAGCAGCTTTCCAAAAAATGAGGAAGATACTACGCAATCCATTTTTGACAATAGAAACAAGAAAAAGAGTTCTTAAATGTTATGTAGAGCCAGTCTTAACATATGGATGCGAATCATGGACAATAGGACAACAGACAAGAAAATCACTGGAGTCTGTAGAAATGTGGTTTTACAGAAGAATGTTGAGAATACCATGGACAGCTAAGAAGAGTAATGAAAACATTCTGAAAGAGGTCAAAGCAAAAAGAGAGCTAATTTCAAATATAAGGAAGAAACAATCATAATTTTTTGGCCATGTAATGAGAAGAGAACAACTGGAATATATTGTAACAACTGGAAAAATTGAGGGACGAAGAGATAGAGAGAAGCAAAGAGAAAAAAATAACAGACAGCTTAAGAGAATAGCTTGGCAGAAGGTCAACAACAGAAATGATAAATAGCTGCCGAGATCGAAAATTGTGGAGAGACATGATCACCTACGCCAGTAAGTCCGGCACTTGATGATGATAATGATGTACTATTTTCTTTTTATTACTTAGGGAAAAGCTATATATACATTTATCTTTTTATTATTTAATTTTGTCTATTTCTACAATTTTTTACAAGAATATTACAAAATGTAATTTAACGATTGTTATCCATATTTTCAAAAAGCTACTGTTTCACAACCATATCTTGTTATATAATGGGGATTGTGGTGTCAATTAATATATTTTCTCCATGGCTATCTCACTGTTATTTAATCTCAAAGTGGCATTTTTAGTTATAATCTAAGAAAAATATTCATCATTTTTTTGGGGGTGAAGATGTCTTACCAGTAGAAGAGATCGATCACTTTATCTATCTTGGAAGTCACATTGATCGAGAAGGGGATACGAGCAAAGAAATTAGAATCAGACTGGCTAAAGCAGCAATGTCTTTCAGAAGCCTTCAAAAGTTGTGGAAATCAAAACTCATTAGCACAAACACAAAACTTAGGCTATTCAAATCAAATGTACTATCAACCCTTACGTATGCGTCTGAAAGCTGGAAAACAACAAGAGATATAGAAACAAAGTTGAACGCATTCGAAAATAAATGTCTAAGGAAAATACTTGGTATAGAATGGAACGAATTCAAAACAAACGAGGAAATTAGAGAAATCGCCAATCAACCACTAATATCTTCAGTAATAAAGAAAAGACGATGGTCATACGTTGGACATGTGATGAGAAGAGATAATAATCGAATAGCAAAGCAAGCCCTCATATGGGAAACAACAGGTAAAAGAAAAAGAGGAAGACCCAGGGAGACACTGAGAAGAACATTGATGAGAGAGGCAAGAGCAGCAGGAATCGGCTCCCTCAATGAGATAGAACTGCTTGCACAGAACAGAGACAGATGGCGAGATTTAATAAAATATCTTTAAAAGAAAACTGCTAGAACAAAAATTCATATAGGAGAAGGTGTATCTTGGTCTACGCCCTATGGGCCGGTTACGGCTCGAAAGGTCAATAGATAGATAGATAGATAGAAGATGTCTTAGTCTACTACCCTCTACCACATTGTTAACATTAGTATTAAATAGGGTTTTTTTGTATGAATTTTCCAGCTGCATTATATTTTGTTGTAATTTTATTTTAGTACAATATTTGTGGGAATAAACATTTAAAAAAGTGAACAATATTTTCATTTTGTCGAGTGAAATATTCCATTTTTAACCACAGATGTTTTACTTTTAAATCAACTTTAATGTGCCATATAGTCACATTCATATACGATGTCAGTGTCATATTCTTGGCATCACCTAGAAGGACAAAATGGCAAATGTGGAGGTCATCACTCACACAGGCCATCAATACACTGCTCAAACAATGGTCTAGATCTACGTGTACTCACTCCGTCGCTGGGATCCAGAACCCATTTCCACGTTAAAAACTGGCTAACTGCAGTCATGCGGCTCTTCAGCACGTGGATACACATTGAGCTTGATGTATTCCGCCGGAATATCCTGATTTAGAATCACACAACATGAAAACTACACTTTCAGCCAAACCGGCGAAAGAGTGCTACCATCCTGTAGGGAAATTTCGCTTATCTTCCTCTTCTTCTTTTCTCTTTTCACTGATACCAAAAAGGTGTCGTGGTTTATATCATTTGTCGTTCTTGAGCTGCTCGAACTGTCTGAATTAGTGATTTTCCTTTGTTGTTACATGTCTCTGTCACTGCATCTATCCATCTTCTTCTGGGTCTTCCTCTTGGTCTTTTCCATGCACTCTTGAGAAGAACGCCCTTGATGGTGATTGGTAAGGATTCATTCTGACAAGGTGACTAAACCATTTAAGTTGTTATTGTTTTATATATTCCTGACAGGGTTTTCTCGCTTATAATGAACACAAAATTAAAAATATGACCCTCCGCTGAACCGACAAAAATACGCCCGCATGTCCAGGGACATAGACAAAGGTGACCTTATGTATTTTGGATTTCTGCAACGACTCTACCCATTGCATGCGTACAGAGCCCGCCTCCACTTTTTTTTATCATGCTCATCGAATCACTCAGTATACATGCGTGGATGTAGTCTTGTGACTCTAACCATTTGAATGCCTTGGTCACTGCCATCACCTCCATTGTCGTGCTACTCGAGGTCATAACGTAAGCACGACTGTCTTCTTTGACTATTATTCCTGCCGAGCGTGCTGTAAATAACCATGTTATTAGTTGTTACTCCGCGCGTTCCTCATTTACTCTACGCCAGTTTGTAAATAATTAAATAAATCAATTACCTGTTATATTGATCGCTCAACCCACAGAGGGGAGACCACTCGTTCATACGTTTAATATTAAAAAAGGAAGTAAACTATTTTGACTGTCGCCTTTTCGGTAGAATTTTATAATATACTCCCCTTATACATGAACTTTGTCAAGGGACAGTACTTGTGTATGGGGGCGTTGAAGCGTTGTATTGTGCATATGCGTTTTTCAACCTAAAACCTCCGACTTCAGCACGACATGTTTGGTTACCGGGTTGCGTCCCCCAGTCGATCCGTTCTCACTGGAGCAGTCTGTTGTCAGAACCACATTGGAGAAGCGAAGTAGGATTTCAGCCCTTGCCGTTGATCCTGACACAAGTAGTCAGCTATGAGTCGCTGGTAGGTGCTGGCTGACGTCTTCATCCTTATTAAAAACTGTCTATATCTCCGCCAGCCATGTGTTAGCCACCGTTGTTTGTCGCTGATAGTTCAGTTCATTTACTCGTTTGTGTCTTTCAGTGAAGATAATTATATATACTTCTTCTATTATACAGTCAACGTGATTACAAGCAACTGTATCTTAAAATCTAAAACTGTTTATTGTTAAAAATTGAACAGCATACTCGAAACTCGGGAGCCGCGATAGCTCAGTGGTTAGTGAACTGGACTATAAAGGATACAAGGTAGGGTTCGATCCCAACCGACGGCTTCCGGTTCACCCAGCCTTAAATGGGTACCGGATGTTTTTCTGGGAAAGAAAAACGGCATGGGCGTATTATCGACCACATTACCCCAAAAATCATGTGCCGAAGGTCTGTAAAATTTAGGGTCACTAACACCATATTCCCTATACGCCACTTGGTGTGACGGGGGTAACTTACTTTTTTTTTTTTTATACACGACACTCTCAGATTTGCCTATCTTTGTGTGTGTGTGTGCGCGCGCGTGCGTGTGTTTTATTTTATCTAAAAATTGTTAAAGTTTTGTGTATGGTCTTACAAAATGAAAGCACTTCCATGTTTAAGAATGATCATGAGTGGAATATTCTAGACCTAGGACATCTTCATTTTTCAGTGCTGCAAATTCTCCAAGAGTATACCTAAAATTGCATTTGTCCAATGACAACATACAATCTGTGCATCATTTTCAAACATGGTCTTTATCTAAGGTTGATTCCGCTTCCGGTGTTTCACAAGATGGCGGTATTATTTTTGTCGGTTCGGCGAAGGGTCATATTTTTAATTTTGTGTTCATTATAAGCGAGAAAACCCTGTCAGGAATATATAAAACAATAACAACTTAAATGGTTTAGTCACCTGGTCAGAATGAATCCTTACCAATCACCATCAAGGGCGTTCTTCTCAAGAGTGCATGGAAAAGACCAAGAGGAAGACCCAGAAGAAGATGGATAGATGCAGTGACAGAGACATGTAACAACAAAGGGAAATCACTAATTCAGACAGTTCGAACAGCTCAAGAACGACAAATGATATAAACCACGACACCTTTTTGGTATCAGTGAAAAGAGAAAAGAAGAAGAGGAAGATAAGCGAAATTTCCCTACAGGATGGTAGCACTCTTTCGCCGGTTTGGCTGAAAGTGTAGTTTTCATGTTGTGTGATTCTAAATCAGGATATTCCGGCGGAATACATCAAGCTCAATGTGTATCCACGTGCTGAAGAGCCGCATGACTGCAGTTAGCCAGTTTTTAACGTGGAAATGGGTTCTGGATCCAGCGACTGAGTGAGTACACGTGGATCTAGACCATCCTCGGTAGATCGTCGCCGTTCAGGGACGAAATCAACATGGAGTCGTCAGTCGCGGGACTTGCTGAGGAGGGATCTGAGCGCCTATGAACATTTCGGAGTGCAATGATGATGACCCACAAATAACTCATATCTAAGGTATGATAAAAAGGACAAGAGGTAGGGTTCGATCTCAACCGACGGCTTCCGGGTTCACCCAGCCTTTAATGGGTACCTGATTTTTTTCAGTTTAAGTGAAGCAGCACGGGCGTAATACCGACCACATTACCCAAAAAATCATGTGCTGAAGGTCTGTAAAATGTATGGTCACTAACACTATATTCCCTATATGCCACTTGGCGTGACTGGGGTACTTTACTTTGTTACTTTTTTTAAGGTATGATAAAGGAAGATCACGAGATAGGATGTCACTGTTCTTAGAAAAGACAGAGTGAGAGATGAAGATACGGGAGGAAACTGTACCGCATCCCGCCTCAAAATCTAAGAGAAACAACAGATAAAGTGGCTTAGCCATCTCATGAGAACAGGGCATAACCAACTAGCGCAACACGTGCCGATAAGAGACTGGCTTCAAAGCTTGAGGAAGGCCAAGAGTTAGATGATGATCACATCACTATCATCAAGTCATCATTATTCTATCACAGGTATAATCGTTTTCATCATCGGCAACACCATCATCTGCGTACTCATACATATTTTCATCACAACACAATCTTTAATACCATCATTACCATCACAAACTTTAATACCATCATTACCATCACAAACTTTAATACCATCATTATTATCACAAACTTTAATACCATCATTATTATCACAATCTTTAATACCATCATTACCATCACAATGTTTAATACCATCATTACCATCACAATCTTTAAAACTATCATTATTATCACAATCTTTAATACCATCATTACCATCACAATCTTTAATACCATCATTACCATCACAATTTTAATACCATCATTACCATCACAATCTTTAATACCATCATTATTATCACAATCTTTAATACCATCATTACCATCACAATCTTTAATACCATCATTACCATCACAATCTTTAATATCATCATTACCATCACAATGTTTAATACCATCATTACCATCACAATCTTTAATACCATCATTACCATCACAATCTTTAATACAATCATAATTATCAGTATCCCAACATAATTATCATCATCGTTGTCATTATCATCATCAACGCCATCATAATTCTTCCAATATCTCACGGTACGAATTAGATGAACATGTCAGTACATTTTAACAGAAATCTGCAGCGATACGATTTAGCTTCTGCCATTGCGACACACGTGGCCAAGGATTGGAGACTTCCCACCTCACGTGTTGACAGGACGCATGAAACTAAGCTTATTTCTCATAACCGTTGCTCATTTGTCAGTTTTTGTATGCTTGACTATTCATAACTGCTTTCACCAATGTCACGATTTGTTTACCCCCACTGTTTGTCTGACGGTTTATTTATCAGTAAAAAGCGCCAGTGGGAACCACGCAAGACAAGAGAACTGCGTCAAGTCAAGTTGTCTCACTTGCGTGAATACAATAATTTTTCCCCCTCTTACTCGATAAACCCGCAAATAAAACTTTCTTATTCATTTCAATCGTCAACCGATATACTCGCATATTGTACATACGGTGAATAATATGAACCAATCGCCTTCCCTGACCTGAAATCAAATCTGCTTGCACATATCGAATATTCAAACCGCCATGCATTTGACAGGATTGAATTGACATTGCCAGCGCGAACTCTTCATTATTTAATCATTCAATACAGCAGAGTTCAAAGCACGAGTCTAGAATCAATCTTGGCTCTTTCACGGAAACCTTATCGCGGGTTAACCGTCTACGTTCTACGTGCGGTGTTTGCAAGAGCAGAAAGTTTGATTTTCACTGTGGCATTTGTAAGTTGCAAAACGTTTTCTTTAATTCTTTCTGTCTTTTTCTTCCTTTCTTTCTTTCTTTCTTTCTTTCTTTCTTTCTTTCTTTCTTTCTTTCTTTCTTTCTTTCTTTCTTTCTTTCTTTCTTTCTTTCTTTTTCTATCTTTTTTTTTTTAAATTGTATCTGATTATAAAGATGCAGCGATAAGCTAGTGCACAGATATAAACCACAAGTATTTAAGTGAGCAATCAATCTCTATAAATCATAAATATATAAATTGGTAATCAACATCTATAAGCCACACTTATGAGCACGTAATCTCTACAATTGCAAGTTTATCAAAGGGCATTTATTATCTATAAATCACATGTATATTAATGGGAATTTATTATCTATAAATCACATATATTTCAATGGGCATTTATATCTATAAATCACAGATATATCAAACGTCTCTTCTTCTACCTTTTAGCTCCCAGTGGAGCATAGGTCTTCAACAAACACTTTCCAAGTCGTTCTGTTTTTTGCAATTCTTTTAAGATCATTCCATGTCTTCCCCATCATCTTCATCTCTGCTTCGATCTGTCTTCTCCAAGAATTCCTTGGTCTTCCTCTTTGTCTTTTCCCCTGGGGATTCCAAAAAAGGGTCTATTATGTAATACTCTCAGTTGGCTTCCGTAGTGTGTGTCCTATCCATCGCCATCGTCTTCGCTGTATCTCTTTATCCACTGGTATTTGACCGGTACATTTCCATAATTCCACGTTAGTGACTTTGTCCTGCCATTTCCATCCCTTTATTTTGCGCAAGCATCCATTAATGAAAGTCTGTACCTTCGTGATTGTCAATTTTGTTATATATCAAACGTCATTTCATTTTTATTAAAATCACAAGTGTATTCATAGTCCTCGCATATACATATAAATAAACACTTAGTCTAAAATTCACAGGTATATCAACTGTCACTTAATTTTAACCAAAACTTGCTCACTCGTGGAGTCAAAAACTACATTGTCAGTAGGCAATGCTGTGCAGCTTTTAAAATGAATATATATATATATATATATATATATATATATATATATATATATATATATATATATATATATATATATATATATACACACACATATATATATATATATATATATATATATATATATATATATATATATATATATATATATATATATATACAGCTGACATGATCACACTTATCAGCAGCTACGTTTTGTTCCCAGTTAATTGGCGGCTTAGAACAACACCACATGATGAGGTACCAGACACTGACTTCCTCATGAAAGTCGCCCACACGCTTCTGAAAAAGTTGCACATGAGAAGCGCTGGACTAGTTCTCAAGACTGGTGAAGGTATCATGTTATAGGCGAAATCGCTGAAGGCTAGAGACCGGCTGGTGGGAAGAAGAAATACTTCCCAATTTCGCACAGAATGTCTCTAAGAAATGTCTTTTCACAAGAAACATTTGCACAGAGCCATCCATTATGGCGAAGAAACATTGCTAGAGATGCTCACTTCGCAGAGAAACATTGCTAGAGATGCTCACTTCGCAGAGAAACATTGCTAGAGATGCTCACTTCGCAGAGAAACATTGCTAGAGTTGCTCACTTCGCAGAGAAACATTGCTAGAGTTGCTCACTTCGCAGAGAAACATTGCTAGAGTTGCTCACTTCGCAGAGAAACATTGCTAGAGTTGCTCACTTCGCAGAGAAACATTGCTAGAGATGCTCACTTCGCAGAGAAACATTGCTAGAGATGCTCACTTCGCAGAGAAACATTGCTAGAGTTGCTCACTTCGCAGAGAAACATTGCTAGAGATGCTCACTTCGCAGAGAAACATTGCTAGAGATGCTCACTTCGCAGAGAAACATTGCTAGAGTTGCTCACTTCGCAGAGAAACATTGCTAGAGTTGCTCACTTCGCAGAGAAACATTGCTAGAGTTGCTCACTTCGCAGAGAAACATTGAATCGACGCGGCGCAAAGTACGAACAGTCGATACCCATGTAAAAAAAAAAAAAGTAAAGTACCCCCGCCACGCCAAGTGACGTATAGGGAATATGGTGTTAGTGACCATACATTTTACAGACCTTCGGCACATGATTTTTGGGGTAATGTGGTCGGTATTACGTCCGAGACGCTTTACTTTCCCAGAAAAAAATCCGGTACCTATTAAAGGCTGGGTGAACCTGAAAGCCGTCGGTTGGAATTGCGCCCTACCTGTTGTCCTTTGTAGTCCAGTTGACTAACCACTGAGCTATCGCGGCTCCCTTCGATACCCATGTGACCAACTCTAATCATACATGTCCAGTTTGTAACAGAAAACACACTATGTCAAGAATAGGCTTGAAAGTTACCATGGCATTTATAAGTAAATTACAACTACATATGGCTGAAGATGTCATCATCGTCTGGGATGTCATGAT
This sequence comes from Megaustenia siamemsis, assembly GCA_032433765.1. Lineage (NCBI taxonomy): Eukaryota > Metazoa > Mollusca > Gastropoda > Stylommatophora > Ariophantidae > Megaustenia > Megaustenia siamemsis. Next base: position 30,897,711 of record JAVIAB010000047.1, read on the forward strand.
TCATTTGTCCCGTAACGCTGACGATGTCATCATCGTCTGGGATGTCATTATTCATTTGTCTCGTAACGCTGGCGATGGTTAGGGCACTCTTGATGACGTTTTGACAATTTTCTTCCAACCTTCATGATTCATATATACTTTCGACAAAGGTTAATTCTGTCTACTATCTGATGTTGTCTTCCCACCACTTTCTCTGTAGGAAATGTATTGCCATTGAATCCCTCATTCACTCCGAACAAAAAATAGGATTTGCTGACACTTTGAAACAGATGGCAGAAACTATAACAGAATATAATTCAACTCTACGCGATTCTTTCGAAGACCAAGAAAAGGCATTAGACAGAGTTAAAGATAGAACGGAAGGCGCGCTTCCCAGCACCAGAGCTGGAAGTTGTCAGCGACCCACAGCTGATGGTTTGTACCAGGATCGGTGATCCAGAACCATCCAGACCCGATCCACCTCTCCGCGATGCCTCCAGTAACAGACTAACCTGTCTAGTCTGGCCAAGCGAGCAGGGATCGAAGAGGGAAGACAACCTGGTACTAAAAAATATCGTGCTGAAGTCGGATGTGTTGGGCCGAAAGGTGCAAATATCACAGTTATACTGTAAACCACAACACAACGCACACACGCCCACTTAACGTCATTTTAAGGGCGGATGATGAAGAGGAATATTCTAGTCTACCAGAATACTCTAGAATACTTTAGTCATCGGGAGAACGCAAGCAAGCAGAGAACGACGATGAAGATACTGGCAATATCTGGAGAAAGCCAACATCTAAAAAAAAAAAAAAAAAAGTAAAGTGCCCAAACAAGTCGCGTATAGAGAATATGATGTTAGTGACTATACATTTTACATACCTTCAGCACATGATTTTTTTTGGGTAATGTGGTCAGTATTACGCCCGTGCCGCTTTACTTTCCCAGAAAAAATCCGGTATCCATTTAAGGCTGGATGAACTTGCAAGCCTTCAATCAGGATTGAAACCGACCTCTTGTCCTTAGTAGTCCAGTTCACTAACCACTGAGCTATCCTAGGCTCCCCAACATCTAAGCAACTTACGTAAAAGTATCTACGTCAACAGCAGCTGCACAGTCAGAACAGCAGATGGCAGCAGGCCACTACGAAGTTATATTATGAGTAGGACAAGAGGGTTATCTCCCCTAATGTTGATTACTTATATGGACTACAGATGTCAGTTAGCAAGCCCATTTTAAATAGATGAGATTAACACGCTTCTGTTCACATACAACCTGACACTGATAAAAAGTGGAAGACACGAAAATCCTTTAAATAGATGCAGAAACATAGGCTCCCAGTGCAACATGAAAATCGATACCAACAAGAAAGAAGTCATGAATATTGCACAGGGAAAAAAAAACATAACTGTGGAGACAGACAAAACAAGTGGAGGTATTTAAATATCTAGGAAGTCTAGAGACAAGCGACAATAATTCACAAGTAGCAGAAACAGACTCAAGATATATAAAAAACGTTATCAAATCATTGGAGAACTGTCATCACTGCTGTCCAACGAGGAAATAACACTATAGGCAAAACTGACATAATCTTAATGTCAACGTTGTTGTGCTACTAATGCCAGACCTGAACTCTAGACTCACGACCAATAAGAAAATAACCGCCGCCAAAATGAAATGTATTAGACTCATAACAGGAGACAACGCGAGAAATAAGACCAGGAATGGACTAAGAAAAGAATTATGAACAACTCCCTTCATTTAGTACACATAAACAACAGATACAGTGGTTTGGCCACGTGATAAGACAGAAAGTTAAAAACACAACTCAACGAGCATTTAATTAACGTGAAAATATCAAATCTATGGCTCGACCACAGAAAATATGGATTGACGGAATGTTAGAAACAGCAAGAAACATAGCAGCAGTAGAGGCCAACAGAAGATCAAAATAAGAATTGATAGAATGTTAGAAACATCAAGAAACATAATAGAAGTAGAGGCCAACAGAAGATCAAAATAAGAATTGATGGAATGTTAGAAACATCAAGAAACATAGCAGCAGTAGAGGTCAATAGAAGATCAAAATATGGATTGATGGAATGTTAGAAACATCAAGAAACATAGCAGCAGTAGAGGCCAATAGAAGATCAAAATATGGATTGACGGAATGTTAGAAACACCAAGAAACATAGCAGCAGTAGAGGCCAATAGAAGATCAAAATATGAATTGATGGAATATCTCTCTCTCTCTCTCTCTCTCTCTCTCTCTCTCTCTCTCTCTCTCTCTCTGCGATCAGGATTCAATCAGAGTAGGATTCCAGACTCTCACATGAAGACAGCTGTCTGTTCAAGTGAATTGACATCATAATTAGAGTCAATTAGAGTTAGATCCACTCTGCTTGAATACCCGTTAAAAGGTTGCACTGTGTTCTACGCCAGTGGCCCAGTGATCCGATTTCAGCCTGCATTTTGTTCAGGTTTGCTTTCCTTAGCCTTTGATTGTCCTCAATCTAAACACATTAAGATATGAGCCATGGCTTCACGGAAATACACCAAGATATGAACCATGGCCAGCACATACACCCACCAAGATATCAGCCATGGCCAGCACATACACCCACCAAGATATGAGCTACGACTAACATATACACTTGGTAACTTCCACTAAAGTTTTTCTGAAATTCTTGGTAAAGTTTCTACGGACGACCACGAAGATCCAAAACTTGCAGGCATGTTGGGCGTGGCTGACGTGCAGGAAGATCAGCCGGATACAACCTTCAGAGAATGTCAATTTCATGTCCCCTGAATCTTGAGTTCGCTTCTGATAGTACAGTCTGGTCACGTGGCTGGGTGCGTTCATGATGATGTAAGATAGAGACAAGGCAAAGAGCAGCCTAGCCACACGAACTTGGGCGCTGGCTCGCACTGAGCTCCACCTAGGATCTATGATCGGTTTCAGCTCGGAAACTTCCAGCATCGGCAGGCCACTGAGCTTCTTCCACCGGGACTTGTGTATGATGGACAGAACGATCGTGAAGAGCATGACAGTAATGGCGATCAGCGGTAGTAGCAACGTTACCACCAAGTCAAAGTAGGTGCAAGAACATCAGCCTTGGACTTGGCAAACATTTCTCAAGACCTATCTCATTTGGCGTTACCTCAGTAGCAACAGCAATGGCTGTTATTCGCTATTATCAAGGTTATTTACTAATTTGGTTCATCTAGACAGCGTCCGTTTAGTCTGCGATGCAGGGAGAAAGCACGATAAGATGGTGGTCCGAGCTTATACTCCAGGCATTGTGCTAGCAAAAGCTAAACTATAACGGCCACCGTTGAGAATGAACGAAATTCTGCAAATCCAGATGAACGAAATTCTGCAAATTCAGATCCTGGCCGTTGGGCTTTGTTCAAACGCAAACAAGCGCCCATCTTGGTGGTCTCACCAAGATGGAATATCAGAAACACCAAGAAACATAATAGCAGCAGAAGTCGGCAGAAGAGCAAAAGCTTGACAGATGGAATATTAGAAACACTAAGAAACATCACAGCAGTAGAAACCAACAGACGAACAAAAGACCGCAAACTCTATCGCCCTTTAACGCTGAAAAAAACGAATCAGAAGAAGAAAGAAAGAAAGAAACTTCTTGCAATGTTTAGTAGCTAATTACAAAAATAAGAAAAAGGGTGTATTTGTATTAAAGGCTGTGATACAGTTACTTAACATTATTCCAGGCAATGGGGGCCGCGATAGCTCAGTGGTTAGTGAATTGGACTACAAAGGACAGAGGTCGGGTTCGATTCTGATCGACGGCTTCCGTGTTCACCCAGCCTTAAATGAGTACCGGATTTTTTTCTGGGAAAGTAAAGCTGCACGGGCGTAATACCGACCACATTACCCCAAAAATCATGTGCCGAAGATTTAAAACAATTATGGTCACAAACACCATATTCACTATACGGCATTTGGTGCGACGGGGTTCTCTACTTTTATTTTTGTATTGCAAGCAATAGCACGTGACGACGTGAACTGTCTCCCCTGAGTAGACCATATGAAGTCACGTAAGGCACGTACACATTGCCCAAGTCGTCGTATTGCTTTATTGCTAATAAACAAATTTACACTTGCAGTGTTTCCTCTGTGTGGGTTGCCTGATCAATAAAACGTTATATTGATTTTTGATTAGTTATAAGCAATTAACTAAAAATATTGGTTATTGGTATGAAAGGCCCCGGTATAACTGCAAACAAATTAAAATCCATAATTGCTCAACCGACCGTGCCAACGGAAACATCTGAATTAATATTCCATCTCTCAAACAAAGAAAGGTAACTGTAGTGCCCATCGTAGCAGTCTCAGCGCACACCAATAGACATAAGGCGAAACCGCGCAGAAAGTGAATACAGCCAACTGTTCCTTGACATACGATATCATCATTCATCGTAAACAATCGGAACATTGAGACATGATCAAAACGGATGAGACACACAGCTCACGGTGTGCACAGAGCACTTAACTCAGTAGCTCCTGCAACAAGCCCGACTTGGTTCACTGATAGGAAGAAACTAAAATTATATGGAAAAGAACCCAGTCTCTGGCGTATTGTACTATGGTTTCGTTCATCATCATCATTGAGTGCCGTCTCCGCAACGAAGGTTGGCTACCATGGAGCGCCATTTTGCTCTATCTCTTGCTTTGATGGTGCAGGTTGTCATCGGTTGATTTGTCCATCTTTTGATGTTACTCGTCCATGTTAATCTTGGTCTGCCTCTGCCTCTTTTACCTTGTATTTTCCCCTCCAGGATCACTTTCAGTAGGCTGTTGTGTCTTTTAACATGGCCTAAGAATCGCATTTGTCTTGTTGGTTTCGTTAGTATCCATATTTTTGGTTTAACTTTGGTACATTTTTATGTAATGTACCCAGTGCTACAATACACCAGATTCGTCATTTTTTTTCTCTGGAAAAGAAATCAGGTACTCAGTTTAGCGAATCTAAACACCGTCGATGAGGATCGAACCCTATCTCTTATTCTCCATAAATCGATGAACTAACCAATAATCCACTATATGGTGCAGAAACGTGTACATTAGACAAGAAAACAGAACAGAGAATTGAAGCCTTTGAAATGTGGATATGTAGAAGAATAGGTAGAATTGGATGAAAGGAAAAGAAAACAAACGATGAAGTTTTAAAACAAATAAAAATGAAAAGAGAACTACTAAATACAATTCAAACAAGACAAATGCCCTGTTAACTGGCCTTTTCATAAGACTCACAGATAAGTGCTGTTTTCCAGTGAAATTTCCTGTTTATTTGTTTTTATTTATTTTTTAAGAGATCATGTGATTGTACGCGCTTTCTATTTGATGTAATTCACTTTGCTTCTTTTGATTCATTGCATTTTGTTATAATTTCCTTATCTCATCATTCAGCCTTGTTGTTACACTATTGAACGCGTCAAAATGGCGGTTTGTTTACGCCGGTCTGTCGTCAAGGACGCGTTAGTCATTTAATTTGTAGAAAGCTCTCAGTGTTTCCGTGTGCTGCTGAGCAAGTTACTGGAGTTGGCCAGTTTATAACATGGAACGGGTTCTGGGCCGTGCGACTGAGCAAGTGCACGTGAGTCTGGACCATCCAAAGCATCGACATTCAGCGACGTTCATCAAAGACGACGGTAAGTGTAAGTTTTCAGATGCAACCCAAACTACATCATCGAAGAAGGAAAACACGACGGGGCAAGAGGGGTGGCACTAAACTGTCAAAGTGTGAGAAGCTAGGCCTAAAGTATGTGCGCGTTACTTATTGGAATTGTGGGTCCATTAATCAACGACGGCCCATTCTTGATAAGCTACTGTGCGGCGCCGATATAATGGTTTTGCAAGAAACTCTTCTTGCTGACAGGACAGTAAGTACTCCTGGCTTTCATTGTTTTTACAATAGACGACACCTTGGGCAGGCCATCCTTGTGCGCAACAATATGGTGGCAGCTGAGGTTGATATGTCTTTGTGGAACAATGCAGAATTGCAGGTACATGCGGTTAGGGTGCAGACCCCAGTTCATTTCGTGACTGTTAATGTGTATGCCTGTAATGGGAAGGTGAACACACAACAATGGCAGAATCTCTTCGAATTCGATGAAGAGAATGTCATTATCTGCGGAGACTTTAATGCTAGATGAAACCAGTGGGGTAACGTCATAACCAACAAGCAGGGAGAAGACCTAGAGAACGCACTGGTATCGGCCGATTTAGTGTGCTTGAATGATGGAAGGGCAAAAAGAATGGCCACTCGAACAGGGGACTCTGATAGTGTCATAGACCTGGCACTGGTGTCTTCCACCTTCGCACCGGTTTGCAGGTGGAATGCACTGGGGTTCCACGGAAGTGATCACTATCCATGTGTCCTCCTAATTGAGAAAGGCGGAAATAAAAGCCAAAGAAGAAAGCTCCACACATTCAACTACGAGAAAACAGACTAGGACGTCATTAGCAAAATCAGACATAGGAAACAGAGCGCCCCTCGTAGGAGGCAGGAGAGATGGACGCAGCCACCCTGGTGGAATGTAGATGTCGAGGAAGCTTGGCGGAGCAAGAGACAAACGGTCAAGACATGGCAGAAAGCCAGAAGGTATGGTAGAACACAACCTGAGCTCTTGAAGCGTCTGAAAGTAGAGGTCGACCAAAAAATGATGCACTTTAAACTATGCGCTAAGCAGGCTAAGGATGCCAAATGGGATGACTTCTGTAAAAAAGTGTGCTCAGAAAAATCGCTCGCCACATTCTGGCGCCTTCATCATTGCATGAATGGCACACCACGACACAGAGGTATACCAGACATTCAGAGCACAGGCCAGATATGGCACAAATCTGATGAGAGCAAAGGGAAGACCCTGCTTGCCCGCTACATTGAGCAGACGGACCAAAGAAATGAGGCTGTAAGAATGAGGATACGGGGATCTTTTTCAAATTTATGTAAGGATGTAGGGCTGGAAGAAGATCTCACAATCACAACCGATACCATTCGCACGACACTTAAAAGGTCACACAACACTGCTCCTGGTCCAGATTGTGTTCGGTATGATGACATAGGAGATTTAGCTGATGACGACTTGACAACACTGGCCAATGAGTTTAATGCCAGTATTCGGAGTGGCCAGATTAAGGAGGAGTGGCTACACAGCTACTTACTACCGCTACCGAAGCCAAATAAGGACCATTCTCAGATCAGTGCCTACAGAATCATCACAATGCAGAACACTGCGGGCAAGCTGCTGGAGAAAATAGTTGCCCGTGTCCTCACCTGTCGCCTTGAACAGAAACGCGTATTCCCATCCACACTCGGAGGTTATAGATATAATAAAGAAACATGGCTCAATGCGGCAGTATTTGCCTATGACGTCTTCGAAGGCTTCCACAGACGAGAGGAGACATGTGCTGCTGCTATAGATCTGGAGGATGCATACAACAGGGTACCATTTGAATATCTCATGCATATGCTTCTCAAACTGGCGGTGAACCCCTTTTTCATTAGATGGATCGCCGCGGCACTGTTTCAGAGGAAGGTGATACTCAGATGTGGAAGTTGGTCTTCCGAGCCAACATCCATTTGTCCTGGGCTGCCACAAGGCTCACCATTGTCACCTGTTCTATTTAACGTGTACACAATAACGATCACGGCGTAACAGCTGGATGGGAGGGGAAGAACTATGACTTTTGCTGATGATATTTTGATATTTATATTGCCTTGGTTAATCCTAATAAAGCATCAGTTTCATGGTTCTCCCTTAACAATCATATCGTTAATACGACCACACCGGTAGCACGAATGGGAGCTGATGAGGTGACCAGGGACAAGTTGATGACATACCTCGGAGTTAAGTTTTATCGCAGCCTGTGTTTTCGGGACCACGTCGACCATGTGATAACAAAATCCCGCAAAGGATTAGCCGCCTTGAAGGTCATGGCAGCTGCCAACATCGAGCAGAGGCTACTTATTCTTCTGTTCTAGGGATTAGTCCTCGCACCAATCGAGTATGCCCTGGCCATTCTTACTGTCAGTATGACTCAAATTGATAGGCTGGAGAAAATACAAAATGAAGCCATGCGCATTATCCTGGGATGTACGAGGGACACTCCCTATGTAGCAATGAGGTATCTTCTTGACTTTCCAACCATGGATGACAGAATCAAGATCTGGAGAGCACGAGCATACCTGAAGATTAGTACAGATACAGAGCATCCATTGCACCACGTGCTCAACACAGAGAAAGGTACCAGGCTAAAAAGAGGCAAATCATGGGTGGGCCGGGCAGAAGATGTCATCAAACAGGTCTGTGGGCTTACCAATATCAGCGTTGGTGAATAGTGGATACCGGTGCCTACGTCATTCAAGGGAACTTTCTCATGTATTGTCACACTCGACAGGAGAAGTAGGGAACAGAACCCGGTCGTGGTTAATGCTGAGGTCAACGGTCTCATCTGCGATAATACCGATGAGAAAGATGCAGTCATCTATACAGACGGATGTGTAAGACGACACGAAAGAAGTGCATATACATTTACAGCACGCTCAGCAGGCAGAATAGCCAAGGAAGACAGTGGTGCATACGCCATGACCACGAGTAGCAAGACAATGGAGGTGATGGCAGTGACCAAGGCATTCAAATGGTTAGAGTCACAAGACTACATCCACGCATGTATACTGAGTGATTCGATGAGCATGATAAAAAAAGTGGAGGCGGGCTTTGTACGCATGCAATGGGTAGAGTCGTTGCAGAAATCCAAAATACGTAAGGTCACCTTTGTCTATGTCCCTGGACATGCGGGAGTACGGGGAAATGAGAGAGCGGACAGGTTGGCTAGCTGCGCTGTCGTTGAGGACGGGCAACCGATGGATCGGGCGGACATCATCAACGCACTCCGAGATGTGGGAAGAGCACAGGACTTCGACAAACACAGATCAACGTCACTTCTTCGAATGATGGAAATGGGAGTTAAGATGGGCACAGCCAGAAATGAGAAACTTGGTGGCCGTGTAAGAAGACTTATCAACCAACATAGAACTGGAGTCGTCAGTCGCTGGACACTGCGGGAATTGCTGAGGAGGGGATCTGAGCACCTATGGACATGTTCGGAGTGCAATGATGATGACCCGCAAATAACTCAATAACTCAATAAATGCGATTTTTGGGCCATGTTAAAAGACACAACAGGTTACTAAAAGTAATCTTGGAGGGGAAAATATAAGGTAAAAGAGGAAGCGGCAGACCAAGAAAAACATGGACGAGTAACATCAAATGATGGATAAATCAGCCTATGACAACCTGCACCATCAAAGCAAGAGACAGAGCAGAATGGCGCTCCATGGTAGCCAACCTTCGTTGCGGAGACGGCACTCGATGATGATGAATCAGTGATCCACTAATGTCATATACAGCCCAGTGGTCCACTAAAGTGATGAACTAACCAGTGATCCACTACAGTGATGCACTAACCAGCGATCCACTAATGGGATGAACTAACCAGTGACTCACTAATGTGATGAACTAACCAGTGATCCACTAATATGATGAACTAACCAGTGATCCACTAATGTGATGAACTAACCAGTGATCCACTAATGTGATGAACTAACCAGTGATTCACTAATGTGATGAACTAACCAGTGATCCAGTAATATGATGCACTAACCACTGATCCACTAAAGTGATGCACTAGTAGTGGTCCACTAATGTGATGCACTAACCAGTGATCCACTAATGTGATGCACTAGTAGTGGTCCACTAAAGTGATGCACTAACCAGTGATCCACTAACCAGTGATCCACTAATGTGATGCACTAGTAGTGGTCCACTAAAGTGATGCACTAACCAGTGGTCCACTAAAGTGATGCACTAACCAGTGATCCACTAATGTGATGCACTAACCAGTGATGCACTAGTAGTGGTCCACTAAAGTGATGCACTAACCAGTGATCCACTAATGTGATGCACTAACCAGTGATCCACTAATGTGATGCACTAGTAATGGTCCACTAAAGTGATGCACTAACCAGTGATCCACTAACCAGTGATCCACTAATGTGATGCACTGGTAGTGGTCCACTAAAGTGATGCACTAACCAGTGGTCCACTAAAGTGATGCACTAACCAGTGATCCACTAAAGTGATGCACTAACCAGTGATCCACTAATGTGATGTACTAACCAGTGATTCACTAATGTGATGAACTAATCAGTGATCCAGTAATGTGATGCACTAACCACTGATCCACTAAAGTGATGCACTAGTAGTTGTCCACTGCAGTGATGCACTAACCAGTGATCCACTAACCAGTGATCCACTAATGTGATGTACTAACCAATGATCCACTAATGTGATGCACTAAAGTGATACACTAACCAGTGATCCACTACAGTGATACACTAACCAGTGATCCACTAAAGTGATACACTAACCAGTGATTCACTAAAGTGATGCACTAACCAGTGATCCACTAAAGTGATACACTAACCAGTGATCCACTAAAGTGATGCACTAGTAGTGGTCCACTAAAGTGATACACTAACCAGTGATCCACTAAAGTGATGCACTAACCAGTGATCCACTAAAGTGATACACTAACCAGTGATCCACTAAAGTGATACACTAACCAGTGATCCATTAAAGTGATACACTTACCAGTGATCCACTAAAGTGATGCACTAGTAGTGGTCCACTACAGTGATGCACTAACCAGTGATCCAGTGATCCACTAATGTAATGCACTAGTAGTGGTCCACAACAGTGATACACTAACCAGTGATCCACTAATACGATGAACAAACCAGTGATCCACTAATGTAATGCACTAGTAGTGGTCCACTATAGTGATGCACTAACCAGTGATCCACTAATGTTATGCACTAGTAGTGGTCCACTACAGTGATGCACTAACCAGTGATCCACTAATGTAGTGCACTAGTAGTGGTCCACTACAGTGATACACTAACCAGTGATCCACTAAAGTGATGCACTAACCAGTGATCCACTAACCAGTGATCCACTAATGTGATGCACTAGTAGTGGTCCACTAAAGTGATGCACTAACCAGTGATCCACTAAAGTGATGCACTAGTAGTGGTCCACTAAAGTGATGCACTAACCAGTGATCCACTAAAGTGATGCACTAACCACTGATCCACTAAAGTGATGCACTAGTAGTGGTCCACTAACCAGTGATCCAGTAATGTGATGCACTAACCAGTGATCCACTAAAGTGATACACTTACCAGTGATCCACTAAAGTGATGCACTAGTAGTGGCCCACTACAGTGATACACTAACCAGTGATCCACTAATGTAATGCACTAACCAGTGGTCCACTACAGTGATGCACTAACCAGTGATCCACTAATGTAATGCACTAGTAGTGGTCCACTACAGTGATACACTAACCAGTGATCCACTAATACGATGAACAAACCAGTGATCCACTAAAGTGATACACTAACCAGTGATCCACTAATACGATGAACAAACCAGTGATCCACTAAAGTGATACACTAACCAGTGATCCACTAATACGATGAACAAACCAGTGATCCACTAAAGTGATACACTAACCAGTGATCCACTAATACGATGAACAAACCAGTGATCCACTAAAGTGATGCACTAACCAGTGATCCACTAAAGTGATGCACTAGTAGTGCTCCACTACAGTGATACACTAACCAGGGATCCACTAATGTAATGCACTAACCAGTGATCCACTAAAGTGATGCACTAGTAGTGGTCCACTACAGGGATGCACTAACCAGTGATCCACTAAAGTGATACACTAACCAGTGATCCACTAAAGTGATGCACTAGTAGTGGCCCAATACAGTGATACACTAACCAGTGATCCACTAATGTGATGCACTAACCAGTGGTCCACTACAGTGATGTACTAACCAGTGATCCACTAATGTAATGCACTAGTAGTGGTCCACTACAGTGATACACTAACCAGTGATCCACTAATACGATGAACAAACCAGTGATCCACTAAAGTGATACACTAACCAGTGATCCACTAATACGATGAACAAACCAGTGATCCACTAAAGTGATACACTAACCAGTGATCCACTAATACGATGAACAAACCAGTGATCCACTAAAGTGATACACTAACCAGTGATCCACTAATACGATGAACAAACCAGTGATCCACTAAAGTGATGCACTAACCAGTGATCCACTAAAGTGATGCACTAGTAGTGCTCCACTACAGTGATACACTAACCAGGGATCCACTAATGTAATGCACTAACCAGTGATCCACTAAAGTGATGCACTAGTAGTGGTCCACTACAGGGATGCACTAACCAGTGATCCACTAAAGTGATACACTAACCAGTGATCCACTAAAGTGATGCACTAACCAGTGATCCACTACAGTGATGCACTAACCAGGGATCCACTAATGTAATGCACTAACCAGTGATCCACTAAAGTGATGCACTAGTAGTGGTCCACTACAGTGATGCACTAACCAGTGATCCACTAAAGTGATACACTAACCAGTGATCCACTAAAGTGATACACTAACCAGTGATCCACTAAAGTGATGCACTAGTAGTGGTCCACTACAGTGATACACTAACCAGGGATCCACTAATGTAATGCACTAACCAGTGATCCACTAAAGTGATGCACTAGTAGTGGTCCACTACAGGGATGCACTAACCAGTGATCCACTAAAGTGATACACTAACCAGTGATCCACTAAAGTGATGCACTAACCAGTGATCCACTACAGTGATGCACTAACCAGGGATCCACTAATGTAATGCACTAACCAGTGATCCACTAAAGTGATGCACTAGTAGTGGTCCACTACAGTGATACACTAACCAGGGATCCACTAATGTAATGCACTAACCACTGATCCACTAAAGTGATCCACTAAAGTGATGCACTAGTAGTGGTCCACTAAAGTGATGCACTAACCAGTGATCCACTAAAGTGATGCACTAGTAGTGGTCCACTACAGTGATGCACTAACCAGTGATCCACTAAAGTGATACGCTAACCAGTGATCTACTAATACGATGAACAAACCAGTGATCCACTAAAGTGATGTACTAATCAGTGATCCACTAAAGTGATAGACTAACCAGGGATCCACTAATGTAATGCACTAACCAGTAGTCTCACGCCCGTGACTTCCATCGTATCACTAGAAAAGGAAATGTAGAAAAAGGGAGAAAGATTGTCTAAAAAAGAAAGGATGTAGATAGGTACGGGAGGCTAAACTATGAAAGGTCAAAGGAAAGACTTATCCCCGGGTGCAAAGTACTAAATCTTCGTTTGTTGCTAATAAGAATCTCGCTCGTAGCACGCACAGTTGGCCCTTAGGCGCTTCATCTATCTTGAGAAGTTAAACATGTGTGCCATTTTGCTGTATTTTACTTGCTCATCCACTGTTGATGGTGGCTTGCTTATCAAGGAAGATTGTATATGGTCATCATTATATGTTGAAATGATCTCCAAGATAGTTAATGAGGTTTACGCGAAGCCTTGATGTCTGCTGCTGTGAAGGTATTGATTGGTAAACAGTCGAGGAAGATTGTAGCTTCTTAATAGCGTGGTTTGTTATTTTTGTTCTGATATGAAAGTTGTTTGTTGTACTGAGCTGTTATCGCTGTAATTCTTGTAATTATCAGAATCGGCACATTAAGACTTTAGTAAAACCTTAACGATGTCCATGAATCCTTCTGACTATTGTTTGATCGCCTTGCATTTGCCATTTAATCAAACCCCTCTGCTAGACGTTGATAAAATATCGATTCCCTTAATGTAGCCGATTCAACATGACACCTGACTGTTATGTCTGCTTGAATTTCAGTGTTTTTTTTTTTTATTTAGCCTGTATTAGTTATCCTTTCTTTCTTTCTTTCTTTCTTTTTTGTTCCGTCTCTCTTGGCCCGGATAGTTAGTCTGTCTCCAGGGACATTGATCGGAAGTTGAGTAGGACCAGGATAGTTAGTCTGTCTCCAGGGATACTGAAACGAAGCTGAGTAGAACCAGGATAGTTAGTCTGTCTCCAGGGATACTGAAACGAAGCTGAGTAGAACCAGGATAGGTAGTCTGTCTCCAGGGATACTGAAACGAAGCTGAGTAGAACCAGGATAGTTAGTCTGTCCCCAGGGATACTGAAACGAAGCTGAGTAGGACCAGAATAGTTAGTCTGTCTCCAGGGATACTGAAACGAAGCTGAGTAGAACCAGGGTAGTTAGTCTGTCTCCATGGATACTGATAGGAAGTTGAGTAGGACCAGGATAGTTTGTCTGTCTCCATGGATACTGATAGGAAGTTCAGTAGAACCAGGACAGTTAGTCTGTCTTCAGGGATACTGATAGAAAGTTGAGTAGGACCAGGATAGTTAGTCTGTCTCCATGGATACTGATAGGAAGTTGAGTAGGACCAGGATAGTTAGTCTGTTCCCATGGATACTTATAGGAAGTTGAGTAGGACCAGGATAGTTAGTCTGTTCCCAGGGATACTGATAGGAAGTTTAGTAGGACCAGGATAGTTAGTCTGTCTCCAGGGATACTGATAGGAAGAGTAGGACCAGGATAGTTAGTCTGTCTCCAGGGATACTGATAGGAAGCTGAGTTTTACCAGGATAGTTAGTCTGTCTCCATGGATACTGATACGAAGCCGAGTAGAACCAGGATAGTTAATCTGTCTCCAGGGATACTGATACGAATCCGAGTAGAACCAGAATAGTTAATCTGTCTCCAGGGGCTCTGACAAGAGCCAGTAGTGGTGTGTGCTAAACACTCCAAGATATGGTGACAGTTTTACAAAGAAGGAACACGACACAATAATGACGTTTCGGCCTGTGGCCTTCTTCAGAATACAGGGACAGTGACAACAAACGATGAGGCACAGATCCCTATAGCTACATGTGGGATGACAAAGTTAGGGGAGAGGTGGACAGAGAGATGAAAGATAGGATGGTGAGATAAAAAGGGAGATGTGCTACATGAGGGGAGGTAGGGTGGGTGTAGAGATATACAAAATCGTAGGTATAGAGAATGGTAGGAGCTAGAAACTAAAGAGTGAAACGTGAATAATAAAAAATAAATAAAGTATCTATAAAAGTATTTAAAAATGGCTTAGCTGAAAAGACGGTACTGTCCTGCATCGTGGAATTCATCCAAATGACTAGTGCACTCATGCCTAAGTCAGGAAGGCATCACGTGGTAAGATCAAGCGTGGTCAAGCGAGACAAAGAACAGGAGTCGTGAGATTACAACTGTAAGAAGGGGGTGGGGGGGGGGGATAGATGAGCCGGCCAGACAAGTATGTAAACAATGAATAAATTCCGAGGAAGAGATATGTTTACAGCACTCGGAAAAAGTTTCCCTCTATAATAATGTTCATTTATTATTATTTGTCTCCAGCCTATGTAAACAATGGGCGAAGGAAAGGGATAGGTGCTGGCCAATATAATAGCCTGGGGAGACATGACCCGAGCAAACAAAGAACGGGGAAAAAAAAATGTAGGAGCAGTGTAGCCTAATAAAGGGAATAGGACAAAAAAAGGAGTAAAATCAAGGAGGGAAAACAGATAAGTCATGGGGACAAGAGAGAAGCAGGGCAGGTAGTAAAGGCGTACCAAATAAATAGTGAACCAAAGGGCAATGTTGTGAACTGGTAGATGATAAAGAGAGGTAGTGAGCGGGTGTGCTGGAAGTGGATGAATAGAGAAGTAGATTAAAAGAGGGGGAGGGGGTTGGGGAGAAGTAGTGTACAAGAAAGTATGGAGAGTGAAGAAATGTGCACAGGAAGAGGAAATAGAACAGATGGGCTGGAAGTGGATGAGTAGAGAAGTAGATCAAAAGAGGGGGGGGGGTGGTTGGGGAGAAGTAGTGTACAAGAAAGTCTGGCACTGATAGGAAGCTGGGTAGGGTCAGAATAGTTAGTCTGTCTCCAGGGGCACTAACAAGAAGCCAAGAAGGACCGGGATCATATCTGTTGTTCAGTTGTGGCCAGCAGCTGAGTCCCTGACGCTCTCAACTCAACCAAGATGTAGCTAGGTGTCTTGATCCCCCCTTTTCCCCCCAACCCTTTCTGCGTTATTGATATTTCATTATATTATTTATATTTCATTATATAGATTATTACACATGACAAACAATATGAAATCACTGTCTGATTTATAACTTAAAATTCAACGTAAATAATTTATTTTAAATAAAAAGAAATATGTAAAAACGGAAGCATGTTTAACCATTAAATAAAACCATTAAGCATAGCAGCAGTGTTTTGAATAGTACTAAATCAGGCAACAGGACATGGCAGTTGTACTATCATCAGTTCACAAATAGAAGAAGGCATCAGTATATTTTACTCCAACAGAAATGAGTTACATTAGATGACTGTAGGACAATTTAACGTTGTTGAATTAACTACCTCGAAGATTATTTGCCGACTCGTCACGAATGACGGGGTTTGTTCAACTCATTTACATTGATTCGATTTTCGGAAATTGAGAATTGATTATACACGTAGCAGAAGAATAGAAAATAGGAAATAGATTGACAAGTCGGGGTTAAACATGAAACCCTGTAAAGTAAAGCACACGCATAGCACTGAAAGATAGACATTTTTTTCAAGTCTCGTGCTGTGCTTTATGGTTAATCAATTTGCTTGCTACGTAGATCACAAACACGATGTGTCGGACATGTAATTCACATTCCGAACAACATCTGACAACGAAACAACTTACGAACGGTAAAAACGGCGGAATGTTATATAGTGGACAGGTCGAGTGACACATTAGAGCCCGAAACGACATATAGCACCTTTACTGAAAGCGACCAGCGACTCATAGCTGACTGTATAGGTCAGGTTCAGTGAATCAAAACTGATAAAAACCCTACTTTTTCACCCGGTTGTGGGAAAGGTCTGGCAGAAAGGTATAGAATAGGGAAGGCGACACAGTGCCCAGAAGTGTCATGTTGAAGTCGGTTATGTTAGCAGAAAGGTATAGAATAGGGAAGGCGACACAGTGCCCAGAAGTGTCATGTTGAAGTCGGATATGTTAGCAGAAAGGTATAGAATAGGGAAGGCGACACAGTGCCCAGATGTGTCATGCTGAAGTCAGATATGTTGGCAGAAAGGTATAGAATAGGGAAGGCGACACAGTGCCCAGATGTGTCATGCTGAAGTCAGATATGTTGGCAGAAAGGTATAGAATAGGGAAGGCGACACAGTGCCCAGATGTGTCATGCTGAAGTCAGATATGTTGGCAGAAAGGTATAGAATAGGGAAGGTGACAAAGTGCCCAGAAGTGTCATGCTGAAGCTGATATGTTGGCAGAAAGGTATAGAATAGGGAAGGCGACACAGTGCCCAGAAGTGTCATATTGAAGTCGGATATGTTGGCAGAAAGGTATAGAATAGGGAAGGCGACACAGTGCCCAGAAGTGTCATATTGAAGTCGGATATGTTGGCAGAAAGGTATAGAATAGGGAAGGTGACAAAGTGCCCAGATGTGTCATGCTGAAGTCAGATATGTTGGCAGAAAGGTATAGAATAGGGAAGGTGACAAAGTGCCCAGATGTGTCATGCTGAAGTCAGATATGTTGGCAGAAAAGTATAGAATAGGGAAGGTGACAAAGTGCCCAGATGTGTCATGCTGAAGTCAGATATGTTGGCAGAAAGGTATAGAATAGGGAAGGTGACAAAGTGCCCAGATGTATCATGCTGAAGTCAGATATGTTGGCAGAAAGGTATAGAATAGGGAAGGTGACAAAGTGCCCAGATGTGTCATGCTGAAGTCAGATATGTTGGCAGAAAGGTATAGAATAGGGAAGGTGACAAAGTGCCCAGATGTGTCATGCTGAAGTCAGATATGTTGGCAGAAAGGTATAGAATAGGGAAGGCGACACAGTGCCCAGATGTGTCATGCTGAAGTCAGATATGTTGGCAGAAAGGTATAGAATAGGGAAGGTGACAAAGTGCCCAGATGTGTCATGCTGAAGTCAGATATGTTGGCAGAAAGGTATAGAATAGGGAAGGCGACACAGTGCCCAGAAGTGTCATATTGAAGTCGGATATGTTGGCAGAAAGGTATAGAATAGGGAAGGCGACACAGTGCCCAGAAGTGTCATATTGAAGTCGGATATGTTGGCAGAAAGGTATAGAATAGGGAAGGTGACAAAGTGCCCAGATGTGTCATGCTGAAGTCAGATATGTTGGCAGAAAGGTATAGTAGAGGGAAGGTGACAAAGTGCCCAGATGTGTCATGCTGAAGTCAGATATGTTGGCAGAAAGGTATAGAATAGGGAAGGTGACAAAGTGCCCAGATGTGTCATGCTGAAGTCAGATATGTTGGCAGAAAAGTATAGAATAGGGAAGGTGACAAAGTGCCCAGATGTGTCATGCTGAAGTCAGATATGTTGGCAGAAAGGTATAGAATAGGGAAGGTGACAAAGTGCCCAGATGTATCATGCTGAAGTCAGATATGTTGGCAGAAAGGTATAGAATAGGGAAGGTGACAAAGTGCCCAGATGTGTCATGCTGAAGTCAGATATGTTGGCAGAAAGGTATAGAATAAGGAAGGTGACAAAGTGCCCAGATGTGTCATGCTGAAGTCAGATATGTTGGCAGAAAGGTATAGAATAGGGAAGGCGACACAGTGCCCAGATGTGTCATGCTGAAGTCAGATATGTTGGCAGAAAGGTATAGAATAGGGAAGGTGACAAAGTGCCCAGATGTGTCATGCTGAAGTCAGATATGTTGGCAGAAAGGTATAGAATAGGGAAGGCGACACAGTGCCCAGATGTGTCATGCTGAAGTCAGATATGTTGGCAGAAAGGCATAGAATAGGGAAGGTGACAAAGTGCCCAGATGTGTCATGCTGAAGTCAGATATGTTGGCAGAAAGGTATAGAATAGGGAAGGCGACACAGTGCCCAGATGTGTCATGCTGAAGTCAGATATGTTGGCAGAAAGGTATAGAATAGGGAAGGCGACACAATGCCCAGAAGTGTCATATTGAAGTCAGATATGTTGGCAGAAAGGCGTATACATCACAGCTTTACTGTAAACCGCAACGTACTATGTCCACTTAACGTCTTTTAGAGGATAAGCGAAAGGAGAGAAATAATCGTGGTAAACGCAGAGAGAGATAAAGAAGGACTCATTTAAAATATTCCTAAATCACTCTCGTAGCAGCCATGGTGTTTGGGAAGCTATTGCTGCTAGTGGTTTAGGTCATGATGTTTGGGAAGCTATTGCTGCTAGTGGTTTAGGTCCTGATGTTTGGGTAGCTATTGCTGCTAGTGGTTTAGGTCATGATGTTTGGGAAGCTATTGCTGCTAGTGGTTTAGGTCATGATGTTTGGGAAGCTATTGCTGCTAGTGGTTTAGGTCATGATGTTTGGGAAGCTATTGCTGCTAGTGGTTTAGGTCATGATGTTTGGGTAGCTATTGCTGCTAGTGGTTTAGGTCATGATGTTTGGGTAGCTATTGCTGCTAGTGGTTTAGGTCATGATGTTTGGGTAGCTATTGCTGCTAGCGGTTTAGGTCATGATGTTTGGGAAGCTATTGCTGCTAGTGGTTTAGGTCATGATGTTTGGGAAGCTATTGCTGCTAGCGGTTTAGGTCATGATGTTTGGGAAGCTATTGCTGCTAGTGGTTTAGGTCATGATGTTTGGGAAGCTATTGCTACTAGTGGTTTAGGTCAAGATGTTTGGGAAGCTATTGCTGCTAGTGGTTTAGGTCATGGTGTTCGGGAAGCTATTGCTCATAGTAGTTTAGGTCATGATGTTTGGGAAGCTATTGCTGCTAGTAGTTTAGGTCATGATGTTTGGGAAGCTATTGCTGCTAGTAGTTTATGTCATGATGTTTGGGAAGCTATTGCTGCTAGTAGTTTAGGTCATGATGTTTGGGAAGCTATTGCTGCTAGTAGTTTAGGTCATGGTGTTTGGGAAGCTATTCCTGCTAGTAGTTTAGGTCATGATGTTTGGGAAGCTATTGCTGCTAGTAGTTTAGGTCATGATGTTTGGGAAGCTATTGCTGCTAGTAGTTTATGTCATGATGTTTGGGAAGCTATTGCTGCTAGTAGTTTAGGTCATGGTGTTTGAGAAGCTATTCCTGCTAGTAGTTTAGGTCATGATGTTTGGGAAGCTATTGCTGCTAGTAGTTTAGGTCATGATGTTTGGGAAGCTATTGCTGCTAGTAGTTTAGGTCATGGTGTTTGGGAAGCTATTGCTGCTAGTAGTTTAGGCCATGTTGTTTGGGAAGCTATTGCTGCTAGTAGTTTAGGTCATGGTGTTTGGGAAGCTATTGCTGCTAGTAGTTTAGGTCATGTTGTTTGGAAAGCTTTTGCTGCTAGTGGTTTAGGTCATGTTGTTTGGGAAGCTATTGCTGCTAGTAGTTTAGGTCATGTTGTTTGGAAAGCTATTGCTGCTAGTAGTTTAGGTCATGGTGTTTGGAAAGCTATTGCTGCTAGTAGTTTAGGTCATGTTGTTTGGAAAGCTTTTGCTGCTAGTGGTTTAGGCCATGTTGTTTGGAAAGCTATTGCTGCTAGTGGTTTAGGTCATGTTGTTTGGAAAACTATTGCTGCTAGTAGTTTAGGTCATGTTGTTTGGGAAGCTATTGCTGCTAGTAGTTTAGGTCATGGCGTTTGGGAAGCTATTGCTGCTAGTAGTTTAGGTCATGGTGTTTGGGAAGCTATTGCTGCTAGTAGTTTAGGTCATGGTGTTTGGGAAGCTATTGCTGCTAGTAGTTTAAGTCATGGTGTTTGGGAAGCTATTGCTGCTAGTAGTTTAGGTCATGTTGTTTGGAAAGCTTTTGCTGCTAGTGGTTTAGGCCATGTTGTTTGGAAAGCTATTGCTGCTAGTGGTTTAGGTCATGTTGTTTGGAAAACTATTGCTGCTAGTAGTTTAGGTCATGTTGTTTGGGAAGCTATTGCTGCTAGTAGTTTAGGTCATGGCGTTTGGGAAGCTATTGCTGCTAGTAGTTTAGGTCATGGTGTTTGGGAAGCTATTGCTGCTAGTAGTTTAGGTCATGGTGTTTGGGAAGCTATTGCTGCTAGTAGTTTAAGTCATGGTGTTTGGGAAGCTATTGCTGCTAGTAGTTTAGGTCATGGTGTTTGGGAAGCTATTGCTGCTAGTAGTTTAGGTCATTTTGTATTTCTTTTATTACAATTGGATCATTGTTCTCTATTCTCTTGATTGAAATGTTTCTTCGTCTTTCCTTCTTCATTTGCCTTTCAGCATTTTCGGTATTCTGTTGATCTTTATCGCTGTTATATTTCCTAATATTTCATAAACCGTTTTTTTTGGTCGGCCTTTGGAGATGGTGTTCTAGTAATGTCTACTGTAGGCTCATTGTGTGAGCTTTTGATCTTTCTGTCTTATCACGTGGCCGGCCAGATGATGTTATCTGTTGATTCTAAGCGTATTCAATGGTGAGATATTAGTCCCAATGTTTTGTTTAGTTCTTCATTTATGATCGTATCTCTGTTTCCTGTCACTGCGTCTAAAACATTTCATTTCGATAGTGGTTATCTTTCTTGTTCTTGAGTTTAACGTCGAAGTAGCACAACGTTGAGTTGAAGATGTTGCTCATTTTCTAACGATATCCTTGTTTCCTTGTAATGTTTGTTTATTTTAATTGCTTTTACACCACTAGTTTTGTAGAGCGTTGGTTCTTAGAAATCCCATGTCTGTTGCAGCATGTGATATTTCTAATCGTCTGTTCAATGTCCACGGTGCACACTCATTAACTCTTTCCGGACTTTAAACCGATACAACGGCTCCACTTATGTTGGCATACCTGACCAAAATCCAACATATCAGATCACGCCGAGTATGGTTGAATATTTTAAAGTAAATTAACGATTGTGTATAAATATTCACCAATACATATATTTGATTCTCTAGAAGAAGCTTCATAATTACCTCTTTAAATACCATGTGGTATTTTCTTTATTTTTGATTATATTTGATGATACAGTGGTTGCGTTTTCGAAGTTAATGTGTATTTTTGTGCTGATAAATATTGGCCACGTGGCCACACCATTTCTTGTGCCTAATTTAATTGTTTGTGGACTTAAATCAATGGAGTAAAGTATTTTGAAGAGCTTTGGATTAGTTTATGTAGTTTCTAGAAGAATGGATCACGCTCCTAGTCAGGGAAAAATAGAGGTACGTGAAATATATTTTTAATTGAAAATTATCTGCTTTTGAATATTTGTATACTGTTTATAATAAATAAGGATCCGCGGTAGCTCAGTGGTTAGTGAACTGGACTACAGAGGACAAGGGGTAGGGTTCGATTCCAACCGACGGCTTCCGAGTTCATCCAGCCTTAAATGGGTACCGGATTTTTTTCTGAGAAAGTAAAGCGGCATGGGCGTAATACCGACCACATTACCCCAAAAAATCATGTGCCGAAGGTCTGTAAAATGTATGGTCACTAACACCATATTCCCTATACGCCGCCACTTTGCATGACGGGGGTACTTTACTTTTTTTTTTTTTTTACTCTGTGCAAAATAAAGACAAGTGGAACAATATTAAAACAGGTAAATGAATTTAAATATTTTGGAACTTTGTTAACCTCAGACGGAAGATATACAACAGAGGTGAAATGCAGAATGACTCAGGCAAAAGCAGCTTTCCAGAAAATGAGGAAGATACTATGCAATCCATTTTGACAATGATCACATACGCCAGTAGGTCCGGTACTTGATAATGATGATGATGATTTATACACTAACATTTCAATAAAAACGTCAAAAACAATTCGCACTATCCACAGAATGAGTTCATCTGGTACCAGTTGTCATGATGTTATCGTCTGTGCTTACATGTCACGGCTTGATTGACGGACCTTATGGGGACATCTCTTCTTTGCGCTTAACTCCCATATCAGGAGATTATTACCGTTGTCCAGTGTCGACGCCTGCCAATTACCTGAGCAGTTCTGATGATATCACACGCTCCAAAACGTTGCCTAATATCAGTTTACAGGTATGTGGAAAAAAAGGCATTTAGACGGACGGACAAACAGAGAAGGGCAGGTAGACGTATGGATAGAATGATGGTGTGACACAGTAACATCGGATGACAGCTAACAAAATGTGATGTGACGATAATAACGAGATGAGTGACCAAATAATCATCATCATTTGTCCCTGTTAGAACTTGACAACCATGATAGATACTCTGAAGTTTTCTCTGCCTATCGTGAGCCCTTTCTGATGTAGCCATGCTATTCTGTGACATCTTCACCCTGGCCTTCCACTCCCTGGGCTTCCTAGTACCATACCTTCCAGAACGACTTTCTCATGCCATCATGCGGCTGTAAGCGACACACATTATTTTATTGTATTTGTTTTGATGCGGTTTAGCGTCCTGCCCCCTTGAATAGGGCATACTTGTTCTTATCTCAGTTGATTGCATTCTGGGTATTGTCTCTGTAACACTTGCTTTCAATTACATTTATGGATTATTCAGACAAAATAATGGTAGAGCTGCGAGTATAATAAGTGACAAACATATTAGATAGTGACAATAATAAAGTGTGCAGTGACAAAGTAACATAGTATTTAGAGTGACGTGACAACAATATGTGATCTTCACATCTATAGATGACTAGATAGAGTGAGAATAGTGAAGAGAAATCGATTCCAGAAGGCGAGAACTAACAATTGTATGTCATCCTCGATACTCAAAAGTTTACAAGACAAAGTGAAGAGAGAGAGAGAAAGAAAGAGAGAAAAGAGAGAGAAAGAGAGAGAGAGAAAGAGAGAGAGAGAAAGAGAGAGAAAGAGAGAGAAAGAGAGAGAGAGAGAATCCCCCACCCCCAGTGTAAAATACTTTAGACCTGCTTCTGGATTAATTTGAGCCATTGTACATATTCTATTTTACTTCAAAATACAAACTTGCAAACGTAAAAAAGCACACAAATATATGGGAAGAAGACATATAACTCTGTAATTAATATATTTTCTAATAACATTTGTTTAAACCTTGGTTTTATTGTTGATGTACACTTTACAAATAACGCTTATTTAATGCTTCTCCCTTTCAACTCCTTGAAGAGCATAGCTATTCAATAAACACTTTCACTCTTGATGCCATTTTCTTAAGCTCACTCCATGTCTTCTCCTTCCTCTTCAACTCTGCTTCCATCTAGCTTCTTTAAGTATATTTCGACCTTTCCCTTTGTCTCATCCCCTGGGGATTCAAAAAATCACACTGTCTTGTAATACTCTCAATTGGCTTCCAAAGTGCATTTAATATCCAGCACCATCGTCTTTGATTTGTTGCATCACTTTTGTCGCATCACTTTTGTCGCATCACTTTTGTCGCATCACTTTTGTCGCATCCAGGTGTTTACCTGGTACTTTCTCATACTTCTATGTTAATAATTATGTTCTGCCATTTTCATCCTTTTATTCTGCGCAAATGTCCATCAACGAAGTTGTATCTACATGACTGTCGTTTTGTTGACCATGTTTACAGTCATACAAAGGAATTGATTCAACATTGGAGTTGAACATTTTTATTTTTGTATTTAGTCTAATTGCTTTAGCTTTCCAGAAGTTACCTCCTAATGCAATGAAGGCCCCTCTTGCATTTTGTATCCTTATTTTGGTATCATTATGTTTCCCCCTCTTTGTCTATGTTATGCCTATATAAATATATAAGTGTGTAAAATTGTGAGAGCTCTTTCTTCTAGTGTTGTTTGGTTATTATCACCTGCATTAATTCTAATGTATTTCTCATTTAATACAAATGTACCTAAAAATGACCTTTTTCCAGCGAAGAGGTCGATTGTGTACCACGGCTATCGATCCACCAAAGAGACGTCTAGCCAGCCAGAGGTCTGTCCGATGTCAATCTAAAACTGGGTCTGAAAAGTTTGGCAACTTTGAGATTTGTTTCTTGGATGTGCCGCAGGATCCTTGCGTGTAAGTTTTTAACGTTAACGACGTTGAACGTTAGTTTCCTTTCGTTATTTTACAAAAAAAAAAACACACATTAATTCGCCCGTATGGCTACCATGGCCCTGATCACTATAAGGGGAGAAAAGAATAAAGTCACTGCACCTGCCACGCATGTCGTAAGAGACGACTAAGGAGATGACGTTATTGTGGTTGCTGGTGTTACTGTGTTCGTGCATCTGTGCTGAAGCCATTTTCAGTAGGTTCGCTAGCGTGTGGCGGGCGTGCTTGATACTGGGGAACGTTCTGGGAAGATATTTATAAACGTTCCCGCTATGGAGCTGTCAGTTGTGTAATAACGATGATCTGTTGGTTAAACTAAACTAATTGCGTTAAACGCGACAATAAGCGAGAAGAATCTGCCTTGGTTTCTTGGTCACATCTTGTTTCAATGCCAAGTTTTTTTTTCGTTTTAAAGCTCATTCCAGCTGCTTGAATTCAGTTCACATTATGTATCATTTTATTGTCTCTCTGTTATTGGTATCAAACATGATCGCTATCTAAGGTACAAGAGAGAAATATCACAACACGGTAGATGACGTACTTTAATGAAAACCCTCAATGCCACTAGAAAAGACTGAATGAAAAGTGATGACGTCAAACAAATTCTTGAAATTACACTCTGCATTATACACCTGTTCTCAGAATATTATTCCCAAACAAATCGTCAACGTAACGGAGGTCAGCGGAAACAAAGATTGGCCTTACATGGGACACTGTAAAAAGTGGCCAGGGACTGCATGCGATGGAATAGCTTTGTTCATGGTCGGTCTATAATGTTTGATCTTGCTTTTGTTGCAACCTTACATGCACCACAAAAAGGTACAGACAACTGGTTGCTTCATCGATCTTTGGCTTAGAGAGAAACAACAAAATAAACTAGGAATGAAGCACTTAGAAAGATCAAATAAAGTACTTATGAGATAGGAACTTAACCAGCTACAGTTGACAACCTGGCTTGAAAACTCATCATCATCATCGAGTGCCATCTCCGCAACGAAGGTTGGCTACCATGGATCGCCATTCTACTCTGTCTATTGCTTTGATGGTGCAGGTTATCATAGGCTGGTTTGTCCATCTTTTGATGTTACTCGTCCATGTTAGTCTAGGTCTGCCTCTTTTGCCTTATATTTTCCCCTCCAATATTACTTTTATTAGGCTGTTATGTTTTTTAACATGGCCCAAAAATCGCATTTGTCTTGTTTGAATTGTGCTTAGTAGATCTCTTTTCATTTTTAGCTGTTTTAAGACTTCGTCGTTTGTTTTCTTTTCCTTCCATTCTATTCTTCTATATATCCACATTTCAAAGGTTTCAATTCTCTGTTCTGTTTTATTGTCTAATGTCCATGTTTCTGAACCATATAGGAATATTGAGAAGATGTAACATTTTGCTATTCTTAGTTTTAGCCCTGGTGTTATTTGTTTTGATGTTAGTATGTTCTTCATGACATATTAAAATTACTTTTTGCCATTCCTATTCTTTTGTTTATTTCAGTTGTACATTTTCCATCACTGGTTATAGTATGTCCAGGGTAGTAGGCCAGTGTAATACAATGTGATATTATTTTATTTTATTCTCAGTGGCGATTTCATAAAGACTGAAATAATATGCGTTATATCATTAGAACTTAAGGTGACTACCTTATTTCAAGGTAGAATATATTATGTTTAATATCCTATCGGAGATGGAGAATAAGCGGCGGGAAAGTCGAGGTGAATGATAGGCATTACTTATTACACAGAAACACGTATTTTTACAGTACTTTAAAAAATCCAAACAGAAAACAACAGGAAGCCGAATATAAATTCGAATTCGTGCACCTGTTGCCACAAGAAAGAAATGTACTAGCGAAAACTGTCAACTCAATGGCCTCATTAACCAACATTTAACGTAATTTTCTCTCGTGACAAGGTGGTGTGTCAAAG
Source organism: Megaustenia siamemsis (assembly GCA_032433765.1). Lineage (NCBI taxonomy): Eukaryota > Metazoa > Mollusca > Gastropoda > Stylommatophora > Ariophantidae > Megaustenia > Megaustenia siamemsis. Next base: position 30,924,620 of record JAVIAB010000047.1, read on the forward strand.
AGTACTGATTCGAATCCTATTTCGAACTGCGTAATCTGTGCTTTCTGTTTATTTATTTTTATTGTTTTTTTTCTTCGGAATGTTACTAAGTAATTTGTTATATGCCAAGGTTCTGTATTCAAGCTGTGCTTGCAGCAAACACATTCGTCAGTTGAATATCGGATAAAGGAGACACCGTTTATTGCTGCCCGAGATACACATCAAGAAGGAGGCTATCTACCATCATTGAAATAATGTGAACCGACTTGCTGAAATTAGAACTAGACTACACATGCAAGCACTTCGCTATGAAAATTAGCACTGATTTAAAAAAATGAATAAGCATATTTACATGGTGAGAGGGAGCCGCGATAGCTGGTTAGTGAACTGGACTACAAAGGACAGGAGGCCGGGTTCGATCCTGACCGACGGCTGCCAGGTTGACCCAGCCTTAAGTGAGTACTAAATTTTTTCTGGGAAAGTAAAGCGACACGGGCGTAATACTGACCACATTACCCCAAAAATCATGTGCCGAAGGTCTGTAAAATTTATGGTCACTAACACCATTTTCCTTATACGCCACTTGTCGTGACAAGGCTCTTTACTTTCCTTTTTTTTACATGGTAAGACATAACGTCAACATAAAGTTAGGCTACAAACAACTAAAGCAATCGACACATTTGAGTAGCAAGGCAGTCTGGTGATATATGACAACGAAGAAGCAGTGGAAATAGATTCCATTTAGTAGTACGACCTGCTAGACGATTGTTCGAGCAACACCTTTACTGGACAGCAAAGAAATCACAACAAATGAAGACCAAGCTCTCCTCGACATAAGGTTGTGCTGCTAATGTTAAACTTGGACGTTGGTTGTAGAGTAGACATTGGGTTCAATATCACCAAAATCGTACGTCAGACGTGTAATGGGATGTTCCCCTCAACGAAATACAAATACCTCACAGAACTGAGGAACAAGCGAAATGACAACAGAGGAGTACGGTGAGACAGTAAACAAACAGATGATTCATACAGTTCGTTAAATATAGTTCCTTCAGACAGTCAACAAACAGATGATGCATGCAGTTCGTTAAATATAGTTCCTTCAGACAGTAAACAAACAGATGATACATGCAGTTCGTTAAATATAGTTCCTTCAGACAGTAAACAAACAGATGATTCATACAGTTCGTTAAATATAGTTCCTTCAGACAGTCAACAAACAGATGATGCATGCAGTTCGTTAAATATAGTTCCTTCAGACAGTAAACAAACAGATGATGCATGCAGTTCGTTAAATATAGTTCCTTCAGACAGTAAAAAGATCATAAGATCCTCATGGCTGTGGAAATACAATTTAAAAGCAATTGTCAACAGGAATTTATGCAAATATTTACTACGATTGGCATTAATTTGGAAGCTTCTCAGAAACACAATGAAAGTGAATCTTAGGGGGTGTTTCTTCTGTCCACTGGTCAGTCATTTGCCCACGCCGTGTGAACTCGCGCACCGTCCGCACAAAAACTTTCTTAGGGGTGCATTCAACGGGGCACGCGCGTAACATAAATAAACCGTTTGAGGATTTTAAAAAATAAACATAATTTTTTTTTTAATATTGACAGTTATAATGTCTGAAAGAGCATCATAAGAGACATTCTACGGCACGGCAACGCACAATCTTAATATATGATGTAGGCCTATATATATATATAAAGTATATGATAACAAACTAAAACGTAATCACAAAAACAGACAAAAAGGAAGTATTTAGTCCAACCGATCTAGTCGGCCCGATCAGCGATGATAAGTCGGTCGGACGTTTCGAAACAAGAGCTTAGAAAATATGGCAGCAATAAGATCATCTCACAGAACAACACCCCAACACTTCATTTATGTCTTGTATTTTCAGAAATGAATCGCAACAGAATCATTGGTTAAAGTCTCTCTGTTCCCAACCTGTTGATGAAATCTTGAACAAGTATCGACGAAATAACGACTTCAGTCGAACACAGAACATTTGGTCGCAAAAATCCAGTACACCGGGAGAGAAGTCGTTGCTCAGCGCCTGGCAGAGCAATGCGACACAAGGGCGTGGCATTGTTACACAAATGGACGGTGCTAAACCATTTGCTAGAGGCGAGTCCAAATTAGGAGCAGTCCTGAATCAATATAACCCACAAGGTTATGAACACCAGCAAATTGGCATCAATGAAAAAGCTTACATTTATGATGGTGATGTGCTCTCTCCGTATTTAAAGAGAAGTCCGAGATTATGCGAATTTCTAAAAGACGATTCTTGCCTTTCACGTAAATTCCTTTACACGGCATCATCTTCTATCGGGCGTGTGATGACAGATAGACACGACCAAATACCACTCACCAAATTGGGAATACACTAAGTTGTACACGCAAAAAAATTACAATGAGTAATGAGTCATATATTATTAAAGAGTATATTTTGTCAATCTTTGAAACTATCGATCAATGAGACATTCTTCTTCTTTTCTCTTTCACTGATACCTAAAAGGTGTCGTGGTTTATATCATTTGTCGTTCTTGTGCTGCTCGAATTGTCTGAATTAGTGATTTTCCTTTGTTGTTACATGTCTCTGTCACTGCATCTAACCATCTTCTTCTGGGTCTTCCTCTTGGTCTTTTTCCATGCATTCTCGAGAAGAACGCCCTTGATGGTGATTGGTGAGGATTCATTCTGACCAGGTGGCCGAACCATTTAAGTTGTTGTTGTTCTATATATTCTTGGCAGGGTTTTGTTCCTACAAATGAGACATAAATACACTAAATACAAAACTGATCTCGTTGCATTTCAGGCCATTAGACCATAAGTAACTATTCGTTTCAAAGAACGATTACTTTAGATCCGTTCTTCAAAATGTAAGCGATGCCGTCCCCTTAGGACACTCGAAGCTGCTGTTGACATCTGTGAAACTATCGGCGAACGCGATTGACAACCAAGATCACTGTTTCTTCTGAGTGGAGAGCTGCTAATTGTTGTGATCAACTCTCTGTCAATAAATTAAAAGGTCCAGAACCAATGCCTATCTTTACTACTTTAGCAATAGTGTAGTATAGATAATGTAGGCCTATACAGAAGGATAAAACCTGTAAAAGCTCGTGTGAAAAAGCTACATTAATTGCACATAGAGAGAGAGAAACAATCAACATTTTTTGGGGTTGTCACGAGAAGAGAAAAATTGGAATACTTGGCTACAAGTGGGAAAATACAGGGAAAGAGAGATCGGAGACAACAAAGAGAGAAGTTATAGATAGCTTGGTGTCACGGTATGGAAAACAGTCAACAACAGAATTGATACGATGCACTGTGGATAAAAACCACATTACCCCAAAAATCATGTGCTGGAGGTCTGTAAAATATAGGGTCACTAACACCATATTTCCCTATACGCCACTTGGCGTGACGGGGGTACTTTACTTTACTTTTACTGGGATAAAAGATTGTGGAAGGACATGATCGCCTACGCCAACCGGTATGACACATTATGATGATGAATTGTGTGTGTGTGTGTGTATCATCATCATCAAGTACCAAGCCTGCTGGCTTAGATGATCATGTCTCTCCACAATTTTCGATCACGACTGTAATTTATCATTTCTGTTGTTGGACCTTCTGCCAAGCCATTCTCTTAAGCTGTCTGGTATCTTTTCTCTTTACTTCTCTCTATCTCGTCGTCCCTCAATTTTCCCAGTTGTTGCAATATATTCCAGCTGTTCCCTTCTCATTGCATGGCCAAAAATGATGATTGTTTCTTCCTAATATTGGAAATTAGCTCTCTTTTTGCTTTGGCCTCTTCCAGAACGTTTTCATTACTCTTCTTAGCTGTCCATGGTATTCTCAATATTCTTCTGTAAAACCACATTTCTACAGCCTCCAGTGATTTTCTTGTCTGTTGTCCTATTGTCCACAATTCACATCCTTATGTTAAAACTGGCTTGACATAACATTTAAGACCTCTTTTTCTTGTCTCTATTGTCAAAAAATGGATTGCATATTATCTTCCTCATTTTTTGGAAAGCTGCTTTTGCCTGAGCCATTCTGCATCTCACCTCGGTTGTACACCTACCATCTGTGGTTAACATTGTTCCCAGATATTTAAATTCTTTTTAGATGTGATAGAAAATTGCCAGCCATGCCAAATGGCCATGTGTAAATCCATCACCACCCTCATCAGCCAAATAGTGTGGTTGTGTATCTATTACAGGTTACAGTGTTTTATTCATTCTTCCTTCTTTTGACCAACAGCCGCCATTACTGGGCCATACATGGTGTCTTATACGGCAGTAACAGAGTCCCCCATTTTTATGTTCCGTTGCCATTTCTCATTTGGTGTTCAAAATCTGGCATGCACTTTTCATCTCAACTTTCAAAGTCTGGCTCTCACTTTCCATCTCCACTTTGAGACTTTCTCTACCAGATTGATATCTCAAATACACTTCTTTGAAGTAATGATTTGGGAACCTTAAAAATTCGTCCAATGTTAGTTTCTACACTCGCTGGTTATACACATTTCTGATCCATTCTATCAGATGACACATCCAATGTGTACCTATTTTGACCCCTGTTTCCAAGTTTCATAACTGCATCTCCATCAATCACCACCACAACCTCCAAAATACACTTTTTTTGCTCAAGCTTTAATGTTCGCTCTGCATGTGAACTGAAGGACAACTCTTGTCACTATTCACAATTTCTGAGTGACTTGAATAGCAGATCTACAGAAGTTCTAGAAGTCTTCAAACTTCCTACCCATTCTTGACAGTCACATGCTTTGGACTTAAATAATGGACTAGAGCAGGAAGTATTAACTGTTTTGTTTTTAATATTTGCAAAGTATTTTAACTGGTATATTTCCATATTTTTTATTGATTGGGCTTTGCCTTCTTGTTGAGGCATGATCCGTTCGACTTTTGACTGCCTTCTAGGTTATAATAGACTGCAACTGTCATTTAAAAAAATGTAACGAAGAGCCTCTCCTGTGTAGTCACTGACACAAAATTGGCTCTAAGAAGTACCTAGCCCAGAAGAAGATTGCCCAGAGAGCTAAACAGAATTTAAATAATAGTAGACTTATTTGTATAGGACAAGAGTGGGGGTAATAAGTAATATGTGTAGTATCTGCCTAAATGTGTAGGTAGACAATGCAACACACTACTAAATTATCATCAATGGGTTGCAGCACTGTATTATTAATGTCATTTTATATGCAAGTATGTAACTTCTATTGTAAAAACAACAAATCAAGAACATAAGCTTGGATATCCAAAAGTTTATTGGCAGAACTTTACTCATTATAAGCAATTCATATTTCTAATTTATCACAAATTCATCATTTTTATTTTTCTAAAAACCAAAAACACAGCAATTCTATTTTTAATGTAAATAAATATTACAATGCATTGTTAAAAATTAGGATTCATAAGCAGTAGCTTGTAGGCAACATAGCTTGTAAAATCATTGAACAGCTTTCACCACTATTGTCCAAAAAGGAAACAACTTTAGAGGCAAAACGATCACTCTACAAAACAATCTTCATCCCAACGTTGTGCTACCAATGTCAGTCCTGGCCCATAAGGTCCTAGTGCAATAAGAAAAATAACCTCTACTTAGATTAAATGTGTTAGACGAATGATGGGAAACAGCCTGAGAGATAAGATCAGAAATGAAGAACTGAGAAAAAAGATAGGAATAACCCCTGCCATAGAATATATAAAGTAACAACAGATAAAATGGTTTGGCCACGTGACAAGGCAGAAAGATCAAAACATAACACAACAAGCCTTTAATAAATGTTGTGAAAACACTAGACCCATGGCCCGACCACGAAAAAGAAGGATTGACGGAATATTAGAAACACTAGGAAACATAACAACAGCAGAGGCCAACAGAAGAGTAAAAGACTGCAAATTATATCTCCCCTCAACGCTGAAAGGCAAATAAGGAAGGAAAGAAGAAGACAGATGAAGATAAGCAGTTGCTATCTCCATTCATCATTCATTAAGACATTTCATCAATCACTGATTTAAATAATTTAGGGAGAGGTTTGGTAACCAAAACTATCATTACTGATTGAATCTTCTTGCACGCTGACTAGTCAAACAGAAGATCTTAAGTAGGTCACATATGTCTTCCTTTAAAAAGGTAAGTAAAGTACCCCCATCACGCCAAGTGGTGTATAGGGAATATGGTGTTAGTGACCATAAATTTTACAGACCTTCAGCACATGATTTTTGGGGTAATGTGGTCGGTATTACGCCTGTGCCGCTCTACTTTCCCAGAAAAAAATCCGGTACCCATTAAAGGCTGTGTGAACCGGAAGCCGTCGGTTGGGATCGAATCCTGTCTCTTGTCCTTTGTAGTCCAGTTCACTAACCACTATCATGGCTCCTGTCTTCCTTTAGTCTGATTCAAATCTTTATGTTAGGAGGCAAGATCTCTGACAGCAACAGAGTTGGAAGTGATTCATAACTGATGTAGACTAGGTACCTGACAGCAACAGAGCTGGAAGCTGTCAATGATTCATAGCTGATGGCTTACACCAGGATTAGTGAACCAGAATCATACAGACTCTACCCCACAGTTTCACAGTACCTCTAGAAACAGACAGACTAGTTTTGTCTGGCTAAGTGAAAGGGAAGGCAACCTGGTACTCAAGAATGCAGTGCTGAAGTCGGATGTGTTGGGCAGTAGGTTGCAAATGTCACAGTTCTACTGCAAACCACAACACAACACACCTACACCCACTTAACTTCCTATTAAATATGGATGATAAAAAGGACAATCAATTTCTTTAGTAGTCATCGGGTGAACCCCAGAAAGAGGGAAAGAAAGAAATCCTTCTGTTGATATTAAAATTGATGTGTACACTTTTCTCTCAACTAAAGCCACAAGAATTAAGGGTTCAAGTACACTGTGTTTGGCTTGTCAAGTCTCTATCTTATTGGCCAGATACTACTTCTCTGTTCTAAGAACGAACAAACAATATAAGTTTATTATAAGACCATCAAGAGGTTTTAATATACCCTTGAAATCTAGAATCTTAAGAGCACAGCTTCGGTTTTACTACTGATTTTGATAAAGGACTTTTTATAAACTAATTTTAGTTAAGAAGTAGAATACAGCCAGTTGTTTCTTACCTGCTTGGAGTTAAGTTCTTTTTTCCTTCTATTAAACCTTCAGTAAGTAATTCTTATACACATATCATTATTTGTGTTGATATATGACACCCATGAGTTGTATAATTCACTAGAGTAAGTCTTCACACCAAAGACCAAGCCATTGCAGTAGTGACACAAATGTTCCAATGGTGATGTCAAGTCTCCAACTTTGACCTATTTCACTATGAAATAAAAGAAATAATAGCCTTTGGTTCTTTGGTTATGGAAGGCCCCGGTATCATTGTAAACGAATTAAAATCCATAATTGCTCAACCGCCCGTGCCAAATTAATATCTCATCCAAATAATAATAATCATCCAAATTAATATCTCATCTCCCAAACAAAGAAAGGTAACTGTAGTCCCCATCGTAGCAGTCTCAGCACACGCCAAAAGACATAAGGCGAAACCGTGCAGAATGTGAACACATTCTGTTGTTCCCTGTCATACTATATCATCATTCATCGTAAACAAATTGAATATCGAAACATAATCAAAACGGATGAGACACACAGCTCACGGTGTGCACAGAGCACTTAACTCAGTAGCTCCTGCAACAAGCCGGACTTGGAATATGAGGAAACTGCAACAAGGAACACTTTTTATCCATAGCCTTCAATGATTCCTGCTGCCTATCCACCATATACTGGAAGTACACGTTCTCATGAAAATGATGGTCGTCATATTTTTTAAAAATAAGAAATAAATAGTTATTTACGTTTGAGGAAATGTTAGCACGTTAAATGTTTGTGGCCAGGAGAGCTGTGATACAAAGTTAAATAAATGGTACTTTTAATTATAAAGTTTTAAACAGTCTAGAATTTTCTGTGTTTCCTGTTATTGTTTGTAAACTCTTTCAGAGTTTTTCTGTATTATTTGTACCAATTCAACCATTTGGCTGAGGATTACTCTGTTTATTGTCTGGAAGTATCTCTCAAATTTATTATTTTTAAAAATATCAAACAAACATAATTTTAAATTGCATGAATTTTCTCAGAATGTGTGCAAAAGCTGTAATAAAAATAACAAATGAAAAGTCTCACCGGATATCTCACTCTCTTTGGTAATAATTAAACATAACAATCACTCATGAAAACTAATATGAAACTTGAAAAGTACAGGTTCTTAAAAACTTCAACTTAATAAATTAATGGATGTTTAATCATAGATATTTCATTTCTGTTGCAACCCACCAAATCAACATCCTATATCGAAGAGCTAAGGGATCTAGACAACCCCTTGGCATTAGATCAACATTTCATTTTCATTACAGCCCACAAGCTCAAAGTTTCATTATCATTACAGCCATGGGTTCAAAGTTTCATTATCATTACAACCCATGAGCTCAACATTTCATTTTTATTGCAGCCCACCAGCTCAACATTTCATTTTTATTGCAGCCCACCAGCTCAACATTTCATTTTTATTGCAGCCCACCAGCTCAACATTTCATTTTTATTGCAGCCCACCAGCTCAACATTTCATTTTTATTGCAGCCCACCAGCTCAACATTTCATTTTTATTGCAGCCCACCAGCTCAACATTTCATTTTTATTGCAGCCTACCAGCTCAAACATTTCATTTTCTTTGTGAAGAAATTGCTTTTATTTTTTTAAGGATAAATCAATAAATTATAATATGAATTATGAAAAATCTTGATATAAATATATATATATATATATTGATATAAAAAGTATTTTAAGATAGACTGAAAAAGGCAGTGGATTCATTACTTGACTAACAGATTGGCCTCTAATAGATATAAACAAATTAGGCAATAAGCACATCACATTTTTTAAATGCAAAATAATAATTATAACCACGTCATGAAACTCTAATGCCTGCACATTGTACAGGCCACAAAACAATATTGCAAGACACATTAATGAACCAAAGTTGGATTTAGACTTGGTGAGGCCCTACGCTAAATGGAACTTGGAGGACCCTCATTCTCTTAAAAATTAACACCAGAAGAACTCACAAAACTTGAAAACATATACTGTGTAAAAATAGTGTAGTCCCAAATTAAATTGTGAAAATTGTTAGAGGCTCTTTGAGGTTCCTTGGATTGTGGGGCCCTATGTTATAACCTATTTAACTTATAGCTAAATCCAGCCCTGCATTGAACTGGAATCCACAAAGAACTAGAAAAGTTGAAAGGCCCAAACAAACCTAGAGAAGAACCATTGAGATAGAAGCAAAGGCTGCAGGATAGAAGTGGGCTCAGCTGGAGAAAACAGCACAGAACCGGGCCCATTGGCAGAGTGTGGTTGTAAGCCTTTGCTAACTGAAGAGCTGCAAGCCGTAAGTCACAAATATGAAACTCCACTGCATTTTATTAAATTAATATACTTATCAAAATAGTAACAAAAACATCTTCAGATAGACAATTCATTCAGATAACACATTCATTCAGATAATACATTCATTCAGATAACACATTCATTCAGATAATACATTCATTTAATGAAAATAAAATCACCACACTGTAAGAGGCCTGGGTAGTCTAAAAGTATGATGTTGGCCTCAGAACAGGAAGGACCTGTGTTCAAAGTCCACCAGAAGCAGCAGTGATTTTTCAAAACAAGGTAAGATGAATCCATGGTTTCTTGATGACATTACCCTCTCCTGATCTCTGGGGTTGTGAGATCCAACATGTAGTCCTCTTGGATAACAGCAATAAACAGGATAGCACATTAAAGATCCCTTTGCAGTTAAAATAAAAATATATTAGACCATAGGGCCACTGCTTGGGCGAAATTGTCTGCAAAATCCTATCCACACCGTGGATCCCAGACAGTTCATGCATGTGGACCAGGATTCTCCTGGGGTTTCCTCAAGAGGGATATCCCAGCACCTATGGATTGGCCTCATGTGCATTGAAGATGATCACAACAACAAACAAACAGACATCCACATTGTAGTAATATTTTTCTTATAAAAAGCATGCGCCACATTGTTATACAATTATATAATTAAAAATGCATGTGCTATATTGATATATATCTATACTCTTAATAAAAGATTAATACAACACTCTTTATTAAAAACTTGTATTACAATTGTAAAGAAAATTAGTCTAGGACCATTAGTTTTAGTTTAGTTTAGTAGACAGGTATCCTCATTGCACATAGGACATGTCAATATGTGCTCCAATCTCCTCCACAGTATGTCCCCTGACCAATTCTGTGATGATTTGCTATACTTCTTCTTCGTCTCTTCCTATACCTCTGTCTTCTTGCATAGTGCTCGTTTGTGACTTGGCATGGTTATACATTAATGATCATAATTTGTATCATTAGCTAACACTGCTCCCTGAGGGCAATGTTTGTATCATTAGCTAGCATTGCTCCCTGAGGACAATGTTTATATCATTAGCTAGCATTGCTCCCTGAAGCAATCAGAAGATTAGACTGGTACATTGCATGTAGGATCTTGATCTACTCTGGTATGATGATCTTGACAAATGCAGTCAAACTATACATCTCTGATTACCAACAGCTCATATTTTCACCCTAAGAATTATATTAGAGGTACATACAGAAAAGCATAAGCCACTTCTTATAAATTTAATTTATTTCAAAAAGGCTTATGACAACATACTCAGACAATATAGAAAAATTATTAACATCATCAAAGATCTGTATGATGGCTTCTCATGTGCAGTTCGCACAGAGGCAGAATTGAATGAATGGTTCCAGATTGATACTGGAGTGAAACAATGAATGTATTTTATCTCACTATTTATCTGGAATTGCCAATGACTCCATTATGCAGGAGTATTGTACAGATGACAAAAATTATAGGATGGACACTTGAATCTCAATTGGAGGACCTTGATTTTGTGGACAACAAAGTTCTTATCAATAGCAATGTGAACATGATGCAAGAAAAAACCATGTCAACAATGGCTAGGAAAATTGGACTTGAGATCAACCTAGAAAAGATAAAAGTAATGAAAAATCAAATTTGTCAAGAAGAAAAAATATACCCTGAAGGAAAAGCAGTGGAAGAAGTAGATGACTTTTTATATCTTGGAAGCTGTATAGATCAGGAGGGAGACACAAGGAGGGAGATTAGAATCAGAAAAGTGAAGGCAGCAATGACTTTCAGAAACCTTGATAAAATATGGAAATCAAAATTACTAAGTACAAATTCAATGCTCATGATTTTCAAATCAAATGTATTATTCACCCTTACTTATGCATGCAAGAGCTGAAAACAACGAAAGGAATAGAAAATAAACTGGATGCATTTGAAAACAAATGCCTGAGGAAAATACTTTGTATATATAGGATGAATTTAAGACTAGTTCAGAAATAAGAGAAATGACAAAGAATCCAACAATTTCATCTATAATCAAGAGAAGGTGGTCATATGTTTGCCATGTAATGAAGAGTAACAACAAAAGTATCTCAAAGTAGGCCCTCACATGGGAACCAGAGGTTAAAAGAAAAAGAAACCAACCTATAGAAACACTAAAAAGAACAATAAAGTGAGAGGCAACAACACCAGGGATAAGCTCTGTCACTGAGAGTTTAGCAACTCACCCAAAACAGAGCTGTGTGGCGAAACACAATGCAGCACTTGTGCAATGTCTGACAGTTGAAAGATCGTTGGACACAAGTGTCTAGAATTTTTGCCCTATTTGCTATCTTCAACTCAAAAAGACAATAGATAGATCATCATCATTAATTAGCTTGTTCCTGTTGTTGGCTCCTATGACAGCTCTGAAGTTTAAAGACTGATTACAAAAATATATACTAATGACAATAATATAATGATAATAATATATTTATAAAATATAATGATAATAATATATATATATATATATATATATATATATATATATATATATAATGACAAAATACAATCTTACAAAAATTAAGATGAAATGTACATCAACATAACAGGAAGACCTTTGAGTTGAACTGATTATATTGGCAAGATGTTATCTTTAAGATTAAGCAGGGTATGAACAGGATCAGAGTTTCTGCGAGCAATTTAAGGTACTGTGGTTAAACATAAACCCGGACCTCTTCTAGTAATCCAGGAAGAAAGGATAGTATAGACCAGACTACTGGATACTGTCCAAGTATAGACCAGACTATTGGATACTGTCCAAGTATAGACCAGACTATTGGGTACTGTCCAAGTATAGACCAGACTATTGGGTACGGTCCAAATATAGACCAGACTATTGGATACTGTCCAAGCATAGACCAGACTATTGGATACTGTCCAAGTATAGACCAGACCATTGGGTACTGTCCAAGTATAGACCAGACTATTGGGTACTGTCCAAGTATAGACCAGACTATTGGAATACTGTCCAAGCATAGACCAGACTATTGGATACTGTCCAAGTATAGACCAGACCATTGGGTACTGTCCAAGTATAGACCAGACTATTGGGTACTGTCCAAGTATAGACCAGACTATTGGGTACTGTCCAAGTATAGACCAGACTATTGGGTACTGTCCAAGTATAGACCAGACTATTGGATACTGTCCAAGTATAGACCAGACTATTGGGTACTGTCAATTATAGACCAGACTATTGGGTACTGTCCAAGTATAGACCAGACTATTGGGTATTGTCCAAGTATAGACCAGACTATTGGGTACTGTCCAAGTATAGACCAGACTACTGGATACTGTCCAAGCATAGACCAGACTATTGGATACTGTCCAAGTATGGACCAGACTATTGGATACTGTTCTAGTATAGTGATGATAGATCATCATCATGTGCCTACCGGTTGGCATAGGTGATCATGTCCCTCCATAATCTTCTATCTACAGTGTATCGTATCAGTTCTGTTGTTGACTGTTTTCTATGCCATGACACCAAGCTATCCAGTATTTTCTCTCTCTGTCGTTCGCAATCTCTCTTTCCTTCTATTTTGCCAGTTGTAACCAAGTATTCCAACTTTCCTCTTCTCATGATGTGCCCGAAAAATGTTGATTACTTCTTTTTGATGTTTTTTAAGAGCTTCATTTTTGTGTTGGTGATAGATAGTATGAGAATAATTCAGAATAAAATCAATATGGAATTAGAAGAACAACAATTTGGATTTAGGAAAAACAGTGGGACAAAAGAAGTCATATTCTGAATGAGAACATTAATCGAAAAGTACACAGAAGTAAACAAACCAATATATGCTTACTTCATAGACTACACTAAAGCTTTTGATAGAATTCACCATAAACACGTTATAGACTGCTTAAAGGATATACATCTAGATGACACAGACATACAACTAATATGTATTTTATACTGGGAGCAAACACCAATGATAAAATATAACAAAGAGAACTCTATACCTATCTATCTATCTATTGACCTTTCAAGCCATAGGCGGCCCATAGGGAATAGACCCAGATACTCTTTCTCTTTTTTTTTTCTCTTGATCCCTCCTAGAATCTAGACCGGCCGTACGCTAAACGGACAGTTGTTTGATGAGCGACGGGGGTAATCTGACGACTGACTGTGTGTCTATATGTTCGGAATTGGAGTCAACAACGATGGCCTAACATCATCAAGCGCTATACATTTTTAAAAAATATGATGATCATCATTTTTCAAGAGGACGTGAACTCCCGGTATATGGTGGATAGGCGGCGGGAACAATTGAAGGCTATGCATGAAAAGTGTTCCTTGTTTGCAGTTTCCTCATATTCCAAGTCCGGCTTGTTGCAGGAGCTACTGAGTTAAGTGCTCTGTGCACACCATGAGCTGTGTGTCTCATCCGATTTAATCATGTTTCGATATTCCAATTGCTTACAATGAATGATGATATCGTACGACAGGGAACAGTTGACTGTGTTCACTTTCTGCGCGGTTTCGCCTTATGTCTTTTGGCGTGTGCTGAGACTGCTATGATGGGGACTACAGTTACCTTTCTTTGTTTGGGAGATGAGATTCGGATGATTGCGCTGGCACGGGCGGTTGAGCAATTATGAATTTTAATTCGTTTGCAGTGATACCGAGGCCTTCCATAACCAAATAACCAAATAACTCTTTCTCTTATCTAAATTTTTATTCTAGTAGTTTTCAATCCTTGTAAAGATCTTTTATCAAATCTCATCATTTGTCTCTGTTCTTTGCAAGCAACTCTATCTCATTGAGGGGGCCAATTTCTGCTGCTCTTGCCTCTCTGGTCAATGTTCTTCTCAGTGTCTCTCTAGGTCGGCCTCTTTTCCTCTTACCTGTTGTTTCCCACATGAGGGCTTGCTTTGTTATTCAGTTATTATCTCTCTTCATCATATGTTCAATATAGGACCATCGTCTTTTTCTTTTTATTACTGAAGATATTAGTGGTTGATTGACTCTACACCTCTTGATATAAAAAAGGAGTAAGACAGCGATGCATCCTATCACTAAACTTGTTCAATCTATATGCTGAGAAAATCTTTAAAAACATCACAGAGATAACAGGCCTAAACATTAATGGAAAGATAACCAATAACCATATGCTGATGATACTGTATAACTAGCAGAAAATCATAAATATCTACAACAGTTACTTAATGAAATAAACATGAAAAAAAATGGATTAGATATGAATATCAAAAAGATTAAAACTATGTGCATAAACAAAGATAATACTCAAAACCTACAAGTAGATTTCAAAGTTGAAGTAATAGACCTGGAGAAAGTTCAAAGTTACAACTACCTTGGACATAATATATAACCAGTGATGGAAAATAAAAATCTGAAATAAACAAAAGAATAGGAATGGCAAAAAGTAATTTTAATGCCATGAAGAACATAATAACATCAAGACAAATAACACCAGGGCTAAAACTAAGAATAGCAAAATGTTATATCTTCTCAACATTCCTGTATGGTGCAGAAAAATGGATATTAGACAAGAAAACAGAACAGAAAATTGAAACCTTTGAAATGTGGATTTATAGAAGAATAGGAAGAATTGGATGGAATGAAAAGAAAACAAACAGTCTTAAAACAACTAAAAATGAAAAGTGAACTACTAAACACAATTCAAACAAGACAAAAGTAAAAGTAATCTTGGAAGGGAAAATACAAGGTGAATGAAGCAGAGGCAGACCAAGACTAACATGGATGAGTAACATCAAAAGATAGACAAGTCAACCTATGACAACCTGCACTATCAAAGCAAGAGAGCAGAATAGTGCTCCATGGTAGCCAATCTTCTATGCGGGGACAGCACTCTATTGATGATGATGAACCCTTGCTAGAAAAATAATATACTTTGGTCATATAGAGACATAACTATAAGAAGTCTTCTTATAAAGAAAAGTTCAGGACAAAAATGTTAAAAGGCAGGGAAAATTCAAATGGGCTGATAATATCAAGAGGGTGACTGGGAAATCAGTAACACAAAGTGTACTAGCAAGGCAAGAGTACAATAGTAATCCAGGTAGCCAAGCCTTTATTACAATGATGACACTTGATATCAATACTTGAGATGATTCAATATGTCTGTGAGATATGAACATGTATAACACAATTAGAAAAAAAAAAGAATATACACAAACTGAGATGTTACACATTTAGGCATTTCATTAAACAAATACACATCACCGTTGAGAGTATTCATAAAATTGTTGTTAAAATAAAAACTGATTAACAAAACAATCTACTGACTATCTTCAGAACTTGAAGACAAAATAACATGCAATAATATGGTATTTCATTTCTAAACAATAACACAGACAAAAGATAAACTCATCTTATGTTATGGTGGCCTGTACACTGGATTTAGAGCCTTAAATATTATCACAAAAAACAGCTTATTTCATGACACAAACAATTCATAAAATATTTTATGAGATGTAAAAAAAAAAAATAAACTGATAGAACATTTTAAAAAATAGATTAGAAAGTTAAGTTGAAAGAATCATTACAAAGAAAAAGAAAATCTGATAATCCCATTGTTGAAAAAAAAATCTATTAAACTAAAAAGACTACAATATTTTGAAACATCAGAAAACCCTTCAGTTTTTGTTAAAACAAAACTTTCAATTTATGAATCAAATAAACCAATAAGATGATGAACATAATATCTGAATAAGTCAATCCACAAGACAAATAATGAAATGTGAACAAAAATAAAACTCAGTGAATCTTATAAAATACAATGCCTCAACATATTAATCAGTCAGATTTATACACACAATATCCACAAAAAGTCAATCAGTAAGAACAATGAACACAGTGTCTGACAAAAACATACCATTGATTAAAACAATATATAAACAAAATCATTGTGTGAATAAATAGGTAATTATAAAAAAAACACACAGTATCTGAATAAAGGTCAACAGTGATTAAACACTATCGAACAAATCAATAAATAATTCTGATAACACACTA
Organism: Megaustenia siamemsis; assembly: GCA_032433765.1. Lineage (NCBI taxonomy): Eukaryota > Metazoa > Mollusca > Gastropoda > Stylommatophora > Ariophantidae > Megaustenia > Megaustenia siamemsis. The sequence continues at coordinate 30,941,149 of JAVIAB010000047.1, forward strand.
CCTGAACAAATCATTTAATAAGTCACACATTGTCTAAATAAAAAAAAATTGTAAGCCTGATAAACACACTATCTGAACAAATTATCCAGGAAATCTATAACCACGTTGTCCAAACAAATCAATCAGGTCTAAACAAAAAAATACAATATATGAATCGTTCTTTTGTATATTGTATATTTAAAATTTAGATTTAATAAATCCATAACTCTGATAAACACAATCTCAGGACAAATGAACACATAAAACTGATAAACACAATCTCAGGGCAAATGAATACACTATAACTGATAAACACAATCTCAGGACAAATGAATACATTATAACTGATAAACACAATCTCAGGACAAATGAATACATTATAACTGATAAACACAATCTCAGGACAAATGAATACATTATAACTGATAAACACAATCTCTGGACAAATGAATACATAAAACTGATAAACACAATCTCTGGACAAATGAATACATAAAACTGATAAACACAATCTCTGAACAAATAAAATCAAATTAATATTTGTACAATATGTTAAATATATGTTGCAAATAAGCAAAGCTAATGCTTTAACTCTGGACCACTGATGTGCCGGTTGCTGAAAGATAGATTAAAATGATGGATAAACCGAGGAACTGTTTCGAATTAAAAGCACTTTTTCTCTTGTTCATTTATATTTCTAGATTTGGACCAACCTAGTAAAATATATGGGGGTGATTATTTCCCTTCCTAAAACATTCCATCCAAATCCAATTTAAATTTTACTGCACGGATCAGGAGTATTTATTGAAACTAAGCAAGTGTGTTTTTGTGTTATTTCTATAATAATAATAATAATAATAATAGAAGATATGCATGGCCCATCTGTCCAAGATCATAAAAACAGTATAAAATATCTCATGGCTAAAGAATAATGTTATTGAGTTATTGAGTTATATGCGGGTCATCATCATTGCACTCCGAACATGTCCATAGGTGCTCAGATCCCCTCCTCAGCAATTCCCTCAGTGTCCAGCGACTGACGACTCCAGTTCTATGTTGGTTGATAAGTCTTCTTACACGGCCACCAAGTTTCTCATTTCTGGCTGTGCCCATCTTAACTCCCATTTCCATCATCCGAAGAAGCGACGTTGATCTGTGTTTGTCGAAGTCCCGTGCTCTTCCCACATCTCGGAGTGCATTGATGATGTCCGCCCGATCCATCGGTTGCCCGTCCTCAACGACAGCGCAGCTAGCCAACCTGTCCGCTCTCTCATTTCCCCGCACTCCCGCATGTCCAGGGACATAGACAAAGGTGACCTTACGTATTTTGGATTTCTGCAACGACTCTACCCATTGCATGCGTACAAAGCCCGCCTCCACTTTTTTTATCATGCTCATCGAATCACTCAGTATACATGCGTGGATGTAGTCTTGTGACTCTAACCATTTGAATGCCTTGGTCACTGCCATCACCTCCATTGTCATGCTACTCGTGGTCATGGCGTATGCACCACTGTCTTCCTTGGCCATTCTGCCTGCCGAACGTGCTGTAAATGCCCATGCACTTCTTTCGTGTCGTCTTACAGATCCGTCTGTATAGATGACTGCATCTTTCTCATCGGTGTTATCGCAGATGAGACCGTTGACCTCAGCATTAACCACGACCGGGTTCTGTTCCCTACTTTTCCTGTCGAGTGTGACAATACATGAGAAAGTCCCCTTGAATGTCGTAGGCACCGGTATCCACTCCTCACCAACGCTGAGATTGGTAAGCCCACAGACCTGTTTGATGACATCTTCTGCTCGGCCCACCCATGATTTGCCTCTTTTTAGCCTGGTGCCTTTCTCTGTGTTGAGCACGTGGTGCAATGGATGCTCTGTATCTGTACTAATCTTCAGGTATGCTCGTGCTCTCCAGATCTTGATTCTGTCATCCATGGTTGGAAAGTCAAGAAGATACCTCATTGCCACACAGGGAGTGTCCCTCGTACATCCCAGGATAATGCGCATGGCTTCATTTTGTATTTTCTCCAGCCTATCAATTTGAGTCGTACTAACAGTAAGAATGGCCAGGGCATACTCGATTGGTGCGAGGACTAATCCCTGGAACAGAAGAGTAAGTAGCCTCTGCTCGATGTTGGCAGCTGCCATGACCTTCAAGGCGGCTAATCCTTTGCGGGATTTTGTTATCACATGGTCGACGTGGTCCCGAAAACACAGGCTGCGATCAAACTTAACTCCGAGGTATGTCATCAACTTGTCCCTGGTCACCTCATCAGCTCCCATTCGTACTACCGGTGTGGTCGTATTAACGATATGATTGTTAAGGGAGAACCATGAAACTGATGCTTTATTAGGATTAACCAAGGCACCTGAAACCCCACACCAGGAAGAAATGCGATCGAGTTCGTCTTGCATTGTGGAGGCGATTCCCCGTCTGTCTCTTCCCTGTCGATATACCAGAATATCATCAGCAAAAGTCATAGTTCTTCCCCTCCCATCCAGCTGTTGGGACGTGATCGTTATTGTGTACACATTAAATAGAACTGGTGACAATGGTGAGCCTTGTGGCAGCCCAGGACAAATGGATGTTGGCTCGGAAGACCAACTTCCACATCTGAGTATCACCTTCCTCTGAAACAGTGCCGCGGCGATCCATCTTATGAGGAAGGGGTTCACCGCCAGTTTGAGAAGCATAATGTGTACATATGTAAATATATGTTGTGAAGTACATAAGAAAACATAGTTTGTGCAGACAATATACCATCATCATGCATTGTGAGTGTGTGGTTTAGTTTTCTGAGGTATAACTAAGGATAAGAAATGAGATTTTCTACACTGGTTTTCTTTACCCTGTGCCTAAAACAAAAGTAGATTTTACTTTCAGACTGAACATTCTGAATTGGATAATCAACTATCAAGCACACAAATGGATATGTTACAAAATAATCACACTTGGATATATTTTTTTGCATTCAAAATAATTGTAATTCAATTTTCATTCGAAATTACTGAGCTACGTATTTGTTTCTTATTTATTTTTCATTCTGCTCATTTCTTGTCTTTTGTTAATTAGAAATGAACATTATACACAAGTTTGAATGTGGTGACATTATGGATTCAGTATTTCAAAGGCATATAATTCCATCAAAATCCATAAAATAATTCCTATGTTAAGGAGTTAAAGATATTAAAAAATAAATACTGAATAAATTAACCCACAGGTGGCTGCATTAATTTTGCAGCCACGTTTATCCAATTTTTACCCAAATTTAAAGTGGAGTAAACAAGTGAGTGCTTACGCTCCATTTTAACACAAAATTCTAATGCATTTCTCACTGAATCCACGATATCGTCCCCACTATGTGTCATGGAATCTGCATTCCAGAACTTAAAGGCAACATCTCTAAAATTTAATGTTTCGGGAAAATCCTTTGAGGAAGGCCCACCAATGGGGAAATACTCAGGCAAAATCAGCTCAAAGATTGAAAACAACACCAGAAGTGTAGCTACAAGCTGCTCAATGTCCTTGCTTGCACTTTTTCCTGGGGAAGAATAATTTATTGTTTAATTAAAAAAAAAATTTTTTTTAATCTTTCAAACAGGAAAAGGACCACCCACCAATTAGTTGCCATGTTAAAAAAATTTGAACAAATCAAACAAGAAGAGTAACAATTTCATGATACTCTAAGAACAGGTCCCAATTCTACAAACTCCTTGTCCTATGCTGGAGAAGTGGCGATATATCCCGGGACATGAAAGATGCCAAGATTGTAATGTTATACAAAAATAAAGGGGACAAGGACAATTGTAACAACTATAGGGGTATCTCCCTTCTGTGTATAACTGGGAAAGGTGTTCACAAGAATTGTTTAAAAGAGCCTTCATCAACTGGCAGAACGTATCCTTCCTGAGACCCAGTGTGGGTTTTGAGCTGGACTTTCAACCACTGATATGATTTTACAGCCAACTGCAGAGGAAGTGCAAGGAACAGAGGGGACCACTATTTATAGCCTTCGTTGATCTCACAAAGACTTTTGACACAGTGAGCAGAGCAGGTCTATACAGGATACTGGAAAATGTTGGCTGCCTTCCTACATTACTCAATATGATCAAATTGTTTCACATCTATATGTCTACCACCATTCAGTTTGACGGTAGATCTTCCCAGCCCTTTGAGATGAACTGTGGAGTCAAACAAGGATGTGTCCTTGCCCCTACCCTATTCAGAATATTTTTTGCCCCCTTTTACACAATACTTTTGAAGCCATCTCTGGAGACATCTACATCCGTACAAGATCTGATGGTTCCTTATTCAATCTAGCATGTTTGAGGTCAAAATTTAAAATTACCCTAATCAAGGTGCTCTTATTCGCTGATAGTACAGCTCATGATGAGTCCATCCTGCAGTTAATGATTGACAATCTAGCCGGATCATGTGATTTATTCTCCCTGTCAATAAGTATCCAGAAGACTGGTGCTTCAACAAGGTGTAGCCAGTCCTACAGCTATATCATAAAACACCCCTTGAATCTGTGAGAAAGTTCACCTATCTCAGTTCTATGGTCACAAATGCTGTCTCCCTTAAAGAAGAAATAAATTTCAGAATTGGAAAGGTAGCTTCCACATTTGGTAATCTTAAAGATAGAGCATGGGTCAATGGTTTAACAAGCCGCTATCGTAAAAACGATTTTGTTAATGAAACATAGATATGACCAATAACAAGGCTGCTGGAGAGGACAAGTTAACAGTTGAGATCCTCAGGGCAATTGATAGCCATAATTTAATACATCTCCAGAAAATGTTCAACATCCTTTGGAAAGCAGAGAAGATGCCTTATAAATGGAAAAAATGGAATCATTGTTAAGATTCCAAAAAAGGGCAATCTTAGTGATTGTAAAAACTGGAGAGGCATGACACTTTTGTCAGTTGTCTCAAAGTTATTCTGCAAAATCATCCTAAATAGAATAAAGGATTCAATAGATACAGTAATGCGTGAAGAACAGGCTGGGTTTAGAAAAGGGAGAAGCTGCCTTGACCACATTTTCACTCTACGACTTATATTGGAGGAACACATTGAAAAGCAAAAACCTTTTGTACTTAACTTCATCGACTTCAAAAAAGCATTTGATAGTAGTTATAGAGATTCTTTGTGGAAAATTCTGAAGCAATATGGCTTACCATAAAAAATCATAAATATTATCAAAGACATGTATGATGGTTACACATGTGCAGTTCGAACAGAGGAAGGACTGAGTGAATGTTTCCCAATAGAGACTGGGGTTAAACAAGGATGAATTTTATCGCCCTTGTTATTTGGAATTGTTATAGACTTCATAATGAAGAAATGCTGCACTGGCAGTAAAGGCATCGAACGGATACAAGGAGACCATTTGGAGGACCTCGACTTTGCTGATGACATAGTTCTCATCAGCTGTCAGATAAAAACGATGCAAGAAAACACAAATGAACTATCATCAAAAGACTAAAGTCATGAAAAGCTTAATTCCAACAGACGACAAAATATACATGGAAAGCAAACCAGTGGAAGAGATCAATCACTTTATCTATCTTGGAAGTCACATTGATCGAGAAGGGGATACAAGCAAAGAAATTAGAATCAGAATAGCTAAAGCAGCAATGTCTTTCAGAAGCCTTGAAAAGTTGTGGAAATCAAAACTCATCAGCACAAACACAAAACTTAGACTATTCAAATAAAATGTACCATCAACCCTTACGTATGCGTGTGAAAGCTGGAAAACAACAAGAGATATAGAAACAAAGTTGAACGCATTCAAAAATAAATGTCTAAGACAAAAATACTTGGTATAGCGTGGAACGAATTCAAAACAAACGAGGAAATTAGAAAAATCGCCAATCAACCACTAATATCTTCAGTAATCAAGAAAAGACAATGGTCATATGTTGGACATGTGATGAGAAGAGATAATAACCGAATAACAAAGCAAGCCCTCATGTGGGAAACAACAGGTAAGAGAAAAAGAGGAAGACCCAGAGAGACAATGAGAAGAACATTGATGAGAGAGGCAAGAGCAGCAGGATTCTGCTCTCTCAATGAGATAGAGCTGCTTGCACAAAACAGAGACAAATGGCTAGATTTGATAAAATATCTTTAAAAGAATTGAAAACTACTAGAACAAAAATTCAGATAAGAGAAGGAGTATCTTGGTCTACGCCTCGAAAGGTCAATAGGTTGATAGATAGATGGGTCAATGCCAAATTAACACTCAGAACTAAGATTCAAATTCACCAAAATTGCATACTTAGTACACTTCTATACGGATCAGAAACTTGGATTACCTATGCAGGGTAGGAGAAAAGGTTAAACAGGCTTTCATGTGCATTGTTTTTGAGATTATGAACATCAAATGGTAGGACAAAGTAATCAATTCTAATGTCTTAAAATGAGCTGAACTCCCATTCATCATGGCAACACTTAGGAGTTGTAGACTAAGGTGGCTGGGTCATGTAAGAAGAATGGCAAACAATCGTATTCCTAACAAATATTGTATGGTGAACTTAAGGATGGAAAGAGGCCAAAGGACAGACAAGTACTGAGATATAAAGGAAAAATTGAAAAAAAAAAAAAGGAAAAAATGGTATGTTAGAAGCTTTACGTGATTAGTAGACGACACAGATTCGAACGACGTTTCGGCTCAATAGGCCTTCAGCAGGAACAAACAAACAACATACACACACAGATATGTGAATAAATAAAAATAATCCTACATAGCTAACTAGTAATGAAACATCAAAAACAAAATAATCGAAATATGTTGACTTCCCATATATGTATATGTTGAATTGCTGATTTTTTTTTTTAAATAAAAAGATATATATATATATATATATTTAAAAGTGAAATTGATTTATGTTAATTGTTCATTTATTTTAAAGCATAAATTAAAGTGTCGCTGCAGTTAGATTATAGCCCTCCAGAGCCTGAGGTGCAGCAATATTACTTAATCACTTGTTTATTTTTCAGAATAAATTAATAGCTTGTGGAGTCATAGGTAGATAAAACATATATTAAGTACCATAAAAGATGGAGATGGAGCGAGTAAGGTTAGCAAGACATAATGATGGAACACATAGACAAATAGATGACATTATATATTGTAAATTATTTGTAGGGAATATAGATAAGAAAATAACGGCAGAAGAGTTAAGGAAATATTTTGGACAATTTGGATCAATTACCTATTGTAACTTGATGACAAGAAAAATAGGCAAGATTGCATTTATTTTATTTAAAAATGCAGGTGCCATTAAAAATATTTTTAGACAAGGAGAGCACATACTCTCACACAATGATTTAAAGGTAGAGATTGCTAACCCTTACAGACATAGAAGGGAGTCTAGATAGCAAGGACATGGTCAAGTGAAGTACTGTCAGAGTCATTGTAAAGCCGGTGACAGGACTCAGATATCAGAAATAAGACAGGGGAGATATGAGAGTAATAGGTTGTATGCTATACATTTTAACAAACGCATAAGGAAAGAACGTGAGTGGGAGGAGAGTAGATCAGAAGAAACCAGTGACGTAGAGGAATATAGCACAGCAGAAGAGGAAATAAAGAAGAAAGATTTAATAAAGCAATTCAAAAGAAAGGTAGAAATTAAAAATAAAACTACACAAACAGAAGGCGCCGATAGAGAAGTAATAGTGACACCAGTAAGTTGTGCACAAACACAGACACTAAAAGTCGGAGGAAAAACAAAACATAAAGATAAAGTTACACAAACAGAAAAGGATGAAGAGACAAATTTCTTTGCAAAATGCTTTGCAATTTCTACATATACATGTACATATCTGTGTGTGTATGTTGTTTGTTTGTTCCTGCTGAAGGCCTATTGAGCCGAAACGTCGTTCGAATCTGTGTCGTCTACTAATCACGTAAAGCTTCTAACATACCATTTTTTCCTTTTTTTTTTTTTCAATTTTTCCTCGCATTCAGCTTTACTGCAGCTTCGCATTTTTATGCATTCACTTGCATTTCTTTGCCTTAACCCCTTACTGAGATATAAGGATGTTTGCTAGGCTTCCTTAAGTGAATTCTCTATCAGTGAAAGAAACTGGAAAAATCTGGCTGCAAATCGTAACACATGATAAAAAAATGGCACAACAACTTTCGAGGCAGTGCTGATATCAAATTCAGAAGACAAAAGGCGCAGGAAAAAGGAGATGAGGCCAGGCACCAAACATAAATCTTGTTCATTCTGAGAACAGATCTGTCCATCCAATATTGTCAGATTCAGCCATGAGAGAAGTTATTCAGCAAAGCAGCATCCAGCATAAGACACTAATATTTTACCAAACTACTAACTTATCATGATTGCTTGCTACCATCCATTTTAATCCATCAAGACACCAAAGGCCATATATAGATTATGAACTAACAAATGCTCAAAGAGATGCAACAAAGTCTCAATAAACTAACCCACAGGTGCAGGGTCTATCTTAAAAATACACTTGTATGATATGGCTTGATCACAGAGATATGGTGTTTGGCGATACTCATATATTGAATTTATATATAAAAGTAAACCATTTTTGGGGGTCCCAATATTATAAAAAATACAATATTCAAAATAGAACTTGTATTTATTATTTATGCTGGTAGAACAATTCCAAGCTTACTTGCTTCAAATGTCTGGTAGAACAATTCCAAGCCTACCTGCTTCAAATGTCTGGTAGAACAATTCCAAGCTTACTTGCTTCAAATGTCTGGTAGAACAATTCCAAGCCTACTTGCTTCAAATGTCTGGTAGAACAATTCCAAGCTTACTTGCTTCAAATGTCTGGTAGAACAATTCCAAGCCTACTTGCTTCAAATGTCTGGTAGAACAATTCCAAGCTTACTTGCTTCAAATGTCTGGTAGAACAATTCCAAGCCTACTTGCTTCAAATGTCTGGTAGAACAATTCCAAGCTTACTTGCTTCAAATGTCTGGTAGAACAATTCCAAGCTTACCTGCTTCAAATGTCTGGTAGAACAATTCCAAGCTTACTTGCTTCAAATGTCTGGTAGAACAATTCCAAGCTTACTTGCTTCAAATGTCTGGTAGAACAATTCCAAGCTTACTTGCTTCAAATGTCTGGTAGAACAATTCCAAGCTTACTTGCTTCAAATGTCTGGTAGAACAATTCCAAGCTTACTTGCTTCAAATGTCTGGTAGAACAATTCCAAGCTTACCTGCTTCAAATGTCTGGTAGAACAATTCCAAGCTTACTTGCTTCAAATGTCTGGTAGAACAATTCCAAGCTTACTTGCTTCAAATGTCTGGTAGAACAATTCCAAGCTTACCTGCTTCAAATGTCTGGTAGAACAATTCCAAGCCTACTTGCTTCAAACTTTAATGTCAAACAGGTTTTTGTGATAAATTTATAAATTTGACTGTTGTCTGGAGCTCATAGTTAGCTCCACATAGTTTCAGCTGTAATCTTGAATCTTTGGGTCAATGCATCTTTCTTTGCTGGTAAAATATCTTTATCTTGATTCTTTCAGTGCCTTTAGACATTGCATAGGACTTATAGTGTTTTTCACCATTCATCTCTATTCTGGGCGAGATGTTCAATTCTATCTAAAAGTCTGCATACTTTGCTTCTCTTATTTATAAATATTCTTTTCAGTGTCTCTCTAGGTCTTTCTCTTTTTCTGTATCCTGATGTTTCCCATAGAAGAGTCTGTTTTGGAATTCTCTTGTTGTCTCTTCTCAGTACATGTCGGACATATGTCCATCTTCTATTCCTAATTGTAGATGAGATCATTGGTTGCATGGCCATTTCTCTTATCACAATATTAGTCTTTAATCCATTTCATTGTACACAGAGTTTCTTCTTAGGCATTTGTTTTAAAAAGCATTTAGTTTCCTCTCAATCTCTTTTGTTGTTTTTCATCTTTCACATGCAGGGTTGATAACACATTTTGAGTTGAAAATACTCTAAGTTTAGTTTTTTTGTGCTTTGAATAGTTCCTTTTGACCAGCAGGCATTTCTAAATATGCCACATTGGATGAAGGTATGAAAGATCTGTTAAGTACAGAAAACTTCTACAGTGCTGCAATTATTGCTTCAACCTCATACTAGGACTCATTTTATATAAGATCCATTCTGAATACTAATCTTGTCACCACTTCTTACTTGGCCATTTATACAAACAAAACAAACAGATAAATGAAACAACTTACCCAATGAGTGCAACCCACTGAACTGAAGAATTTCCAAACATTCTGCACCATTAATGCCAAGTATATCATCAAGTAAAATCTGAAACTGCCAGTATCCATCCTGAAGCATAAGGAAATATAAAATGTACCTGAATTTTCTTAATCTCTAAGTTCATGGTAATTAAACTGAGCAAACATGGGCACAGCATATAGAGGAGCAGATGTAGCTTCAATTCATTCATCTTCTGTTAGCCAAAGTTAAATTTAAACCGAAAAGATATACTACAACACATAAAGGTAGAAAGTATTTCAATGTAGGGTTTCTTAAAGTGTAAGGAATTGAAGAGACATTTGAAGTCACAGTATCAAACAAATACCAAATCCTCCAACAACTAGAAAATACAATAAATATAGAAGACCACTGAAAACAGGTAAAGGATATATGGAAGGAGACAGCAGAGACCCTGGAGAAAATTAAAGAAAGAAAGAATAAAAAAGTAGATATAAATAAAAGCATAATGAGAAGTACCAACGCCAAGGCACAGAAAACTTACAAAGAGGTGAAGGGATATTAAAAGGGATAAGAGGAAACTATTAGATGAACTTGCTAAAGAGGCAGAGGAGACGGGAAACAAACAAAATATGAAAGAACTGTACAACAGCACAAATAAGTGGAACATATAAACAGGTCAATGCCCTTATTAAAGATAAGAAAGGAATATCTGCTTAGTAATATAAGGGAACAAATGAGATGGAAAGAGCAATTTGAAGAACTCTAAAACATACTGGGCCCAAATAATCCTCCAGGTATACTACCAGCAGAAGAAAAGTTGCAAGTTAACTGTGGAATGCCAAGCAATGAAGAAATAATGAAAAACATCAAGCTATTAAAAAATGGTAAAGCCAAAAGACCAGATGAAATTCCTTCAGAATCCATCAAACCTCTACCAAGATCTACTAAATAAAATATGGGAGAGGGAATATCTAGAGACTGGAAAGAAGGTTATATGATCAAACTATCAAAGAAAGGATGCTTACAAGAGTGCACAAAATACAGGGGAACTATGCTACTATCAGTGCCAGGAAAAATGCTAAGCAAAATCATTCTGGAATAACTAAAAAATGTCATTGAGAAACATTTGAGAGATGAACAAGCGGGTTTCAGGAAAAACAGATCATGCACTGATCAAATAACTACCCTACATATAATAGTTGAATAAAGCTTAGAATTGCAGTCCCAACTTTATATCAGATTCATAGATTACGTACTGGCCTTTCAGTTCAGACTGAGGAATGCTTTGGAAGTTGCTGAGTCATTACAGAATCACCATAAAGTTTATTAACCTGATAAAATCAATGTATGAAGGAATGAAATGTAATGTGGTGCATGAAAGGCAGCTTACAGAAGCATTGGAAATAAGAACAGGAATAAGGCAATGATGCCCTCTGTCTCCATTTCTCTTTTTGCTGGCCATAATTGGATTATGAGAATAATGCAGAATAACAGAAATGGAATCCAGTGGTCACAGACCAAGCAACTTGATGACTCAGACTTTGCTGATGACATAGCTCTCCTATCATCAACAGATGCAAGATTAGTAGATTAGATGCAACAGATTAGATTAGATACAAGATGTACAGATTAGTACACTTGATTGAAATCACAAAAGCTGGGACTGAAAATAAAAATAGATAAGACCAAAATTATTAGAATTAATGCAGTTGGCAATAACAAAATAACAATAGAAGAAATACCTCTACAAGACATACAATCTTATATATATTTGGGCAGTAATATAGACAAAGAAGGAAGAACAGAGAATAATACCAAAATAAGGACACAACAAACAAGAGCAGCATTTGTTGCACTAGAAAAAATACGGAAATCTAAAGAAATTAGGTCAAATACAAAAATAAAAATTGTCAACTCCAATGTTAAATTAGTCCTACATCAGTCCAGCTGTGAAACAAAGAGAATAAAATAAATTACAATCACAAAAATACAGATCCTCATTTATGAATCCTTGTGCAGAATAAAAGGACGAAAATGGCAGTATAAAATAACTAATGTAGAAATATAGAAAGGTACCAGTCAAATACCAGTGGACAAAGAGATACAACGAAGACAACAGCGCTGGATAAGACACACACTGCGGAAGCCAACTAAGAGTATTACACAACGGGCCCTTTTTTTTTAATCCCCAAGGAAAAAGACAAAGAGGAAAACCAAAATATTCTTGGAGAAGACAGATGGAAGCCGAGATGAAGATGACGGGGAAGACAATGAATGATCTTAAAAGAATGGCAAGAAACAGAACAGCTTGGAAAATGTTTGTTGAAGACTTATGCTCTACAGGGAGTTGAAAGGTAGAAGAAGAAGAAGAAACATGGACACCCTGTGGGTCATGTGCAGAGTTTGATAAACAAAAGGGAAAAACCATCAGGCATTAAATAAGAGTTTGTTTTTTTAATTTCTGCTCCATGTGCCATCATCAACATGAAATGACAATAGATTAGATTAGATAGATATTAGATTAGATTAGATCAAATCAGATCAGATCAGATTAGATTAGACAGGCAGGTTGATTAAAACATGGAATACTGTTGAATGGAGATGGACATAAAGGTAACCAGAAATGATATACAGATGAAAACAAGAAAAAATATAATCTTGAAATATTTTAATGTTTGATTGTTATAAAGAACTTCACAAGAGATAATGAAGTTCTGTTAAAAAAATACTTTACTTTTAAATTATTTAAATTCTTAGATCCACATTCTTAGACAGCAACATTCAAGTTTTACATTCTCAAGCTACAAACATTGTATTATTTTATTGAGAAGGAGAAAGAGGAATGTTAAATTAAGAGCTCAAGGAATATGTAGTGGTAGTCTATTTCCTGGCCCCTTCAACTTAAATCTGAATCTCTATACCTTCCCACACTGTTAGACATCACATAGGGCTTGTAGTGGTTTTTCACCACCCCCTGGGCAAGATTTTCGATCTGATCTAATGAGTCTATGCCTGCCAACTTTACTTCTCTAATAAGTGTTCTTTTCAGTGTGTCTCTAGGTCTTGCTCTTTTTCTGTATCCTGATGTTTCCCATAGAAGAGCCTGTTGTGAAATTCTCTTGTTGTCTCTTCACAGCACATGTCTGACATATGTCTCTCTTATCTTTCTAACTGTAGATGAGATTGTTGGTTGCATGGTCATTTATCTTATCTCAATATTAGTCTTGAATTCATTCCATTGTAAACAAGAGTATTCTTTTTAGGCATTTATATTTTAATTTAATACATAACACTAAAAAAATATTTTTTTTCAGGTACTGAAACAAATGTAAATAGTTTAAACAAATTCAAGATCTGTTCAGAGGCTTAAACAAAAATGGTGTTTACGTCTTTAATCTAATCTAATGTCCATTTTTAAAAATGGCAGCAGGTACCACAGAAACATTCTTTCTTTCAAACATTTGATATCAATGATGGACTGAATGTAGAAATTGTGAAAGCAAGTGCAGCATTTAGACACTTTGTACAAAAGTCTTGGAAATGTGAGGTATCAAATTTCAAACCAAATTGAAAGTTTAAAGTGAAGTTGTTTTGCACTAAAGAGTCACTTGTGGAGCACTGTGCTAAATAAGCCAATCAATCAAACAGAACAATTTTTAAAATACTGCTATAAAGAGCTAAAACCACTTACCTTATTTTGGCACTCCATCAGATCATCAAGAGTTTTCAGACTGAGACAACCGTTTCTTTGTCTTATACAAGTGATGGCAGAACTGGTCAGATAACCTTCTCTTGTAAGGGTATTAGTAGTGATGACAGTCCTGGCTCTGGGTTTAAGTCGTATTTTATTTGAAGATCTATCACTGTCAGCTAAAATACATGAACATGCATTAGATGAAAATAAAATAATATTTGGCAACTTCAGTTAAGTAAACAAAAATAAAAAAGAAAAGAACAAAGGAAAACAAAATTTGAGATCAAATTAATTATGAAAATGAGAAATTAGATAAAACAATTAACTTACCCACAAAGCTGCGAAGGAGGCATTGTTGGAAATGTAAGTTATATTTTTACAAATATTGGGTCAAATATTCCACTCTAGCAGTGGCACTGGAGAATAATGTATAATATTGTTAACCATTTTGTGTGATTTTGTTTACCATTTTGTTTGACTTTAACCACTGGCTTCCTTAAGCTCTGGAGATAGACCATTTGACACTGCAGACATGTAATTGCAGTTCAATTCTTATGTGATGGCTGAATCACTCCATTTCCTGTTTTATCTCAGTAATTTTTCACTCACAGCTTCTCATTTTATTTGGTGAAATTAATGAATTTTTCAAGCATTTCATAATACATACTTCACTTGTGTCATCAATTCACAAAATGTTTGGTATTTTTTGATCTAACATTACCTCCAACAAAAATCTTCACATGGATAAATGCACTAAGGATATTCTCTTAAAAGCATGGATAGGCCATGTTATCAGAATGTTACAGACAGCGATACCAAGAGTAGCCATTCACAGGGTTCCAGCTGGCAAGAGAACAATAGAAAGACCAAAATGTAGAATGGCTGATAGAGGAAATGGAGGAAAACAGTTATGTTTTGGGTGGACTTAAAGGCTGGTTTAAGACAGACAACAGTGATGACATCTAGTGGTGACCTCATATATGTGCCAGAGGGGATAAAGAGAACTAAGTGGTAAGTAAGATAAGAAGAATGTTTAACAATGACAACAGAAGGATGACAAGAATATAAAACAGTAAATATTTGTTATTTTTCTGTTACTTTTTTTGGGTATGTTTGAGTGGGGGTAAAAAATTGGTATGTCATAATTTTTGCTGTCTTGACACCTTACTATTTTTAGTGAAACAAGAGAAGGCAAAAATGCTCATCCATTTTGAAAATAAATGTCAAAAGGAAAATACTTGGTATAGCGTGGAATGAGTTCAAAACAAATGTGGAAATTAGAGACATCGCTAATTAACCACTAAAATCACCAGTAATCAAGAAAAGACGATGGACATATGTTGGACATGTGATGAGAAGAAATAATAACCAAATAGCAAAGCAAGCCCTCATGTAGGAAACAACAGGTAGGAGGAAAAGAGGCCAACCCAGAGAAAGAAGTAAAGGCATCAAGATGCACCAAGATGTGTAGAGATGCGCAGCTGCTGTAAAGCTGATAATAATAGCAATTCTAAAAAAAAAGAAAAAAGTGGTATGGTGACAGCTTTACGTGGTAATGGACAAAACAAAAGTCAATGTTTCAGCCAAGTAGGCCTTCAGCTGGAACAACAAACAACACACAAAAAATATATATAAGGATATGTACACAAATCTGACTACATGGCGATAATATGCTAGATACTCAAGAAAGGAAATTAAAAAAAGTTCACTTCCCTGTGTCCCAGAGCGTGGTCAACCTCCGAATGGACTAAAATGAGAGGGCGGGATGACCAACTATGTATCTCACTGACCAGGCAGTCAGGTGAGAAGACGGAATGGAAGGGTTCTAAAAATATGGGGAGGTGGGAAGTGTGTACAAACTGTGCATATCTAACTCTGTGTGTGCACACCGAACCGATGTGTAAAAAAACATGTATATAACAATACATGTGTACCAGCATAAATCCGTATATATAGTGCCATAAAGCACACAAAAGAAAACACAAAGGTGCCCAAATGTGCCAATACATATGTAGACAAATATATATACATGTATAGGTTCGGAGACACTGTGACCTTCCAGGCATGTCGTAAGAGGCGACTAAGGAGGTTGATCGATGGCTTGACAAGCTGTCATTGTAAAAAGCATTGTTATAAAAACAGAACCATAGAATTTAGAATCAATGATCTCTGCAATATGTGCCACTTTGGCACGCAAGGTTTCTGTTTTTGAGATTGTAGTTCTGCCCTATGTGCTGTCTTCGGCTCGAAAGGACTATAGATAGATAGATAGGTTCGGTAGCGCATGGGGGTAAGAAATGTGTGGTAGGTGTCCTATGTGTATGAGAGTGATATGTTCATACCTTGGGGGGACAGCGAATCCAACTGGGCAATGAGGTGATTCTCAAGGGCGAACCAGCTGTGATTGCTGGAGTGACACGAGAAATTGCCAGTGACTTGCATGTCAGGTTTTCTACTATGGCCAGGGGAGTTGTTGGGCAGACACCAGGTTGCCAGTCTTTTGCTCAACATCATGAAGATGCTCACAAAATCTGTCACTCAAGCATCGACCAGACTCACCCACATACGTCATCTGGCAATGCTTACATATTATGGCATAGATGATATTCTGTGACACACAAGTAAACCCCTCCTTGATGGTGAATCACCTATTAGGGAACAAGACTGAATCGGTGCAGAGCACGTAGTCACAAGTTCTGCATATATGACGTCCACAACGAACAGTACCAAGGTGTTTGTGGTTTGATCGGTGGGAGACGGCTCGTGACAAGAATTTCTCTCAGACTCCTGTCGTGTTTGAAGACTACCAAAGAGGGATCACTGAAAAGTAGGCAGGTAGTGGGATCTGAGTGGAGAATGGAGCGATACCGGTTAAGGATCCTCACTGCAGCCAAGTTGTGAGGGTGGTAGGTGAGGGTAAATATGGTCCTATCAGAGGAATGGCGGGTGGATGGGGTGAGTGCCACAGGACGGGAAATATCGAGAGCTCGCTGGAAGGCAGATTGGAGAACCGAATCAGGATAGAGACGACGCCTAAAGAAACTTAACATCAGGTGGGCATGTTGGAGAAAATCTTGATCATCCTGGCAGATACGATGAAATTGTAATAATTGAGAATATGGAATGGAATCTCTGCAGTGAGATGGATGAGACAAGGTGTAGAGAAGATAACAGTGGGCATCTGTGGGTTTATAGAAGACGGAAGTGTGGAGGCTGGAGGTACCAAGGGAGACGATCAGATCAAGAAAAGTGATGGACGAGGTAGAGATATGAGATATAATCTTGATGGATTTATGAAAGTTGCCAATGTAGTCGATGAACCTGGAGATGTCATCCTCCAGGCAAGTCAGTCAGTCCAAAACCGTCATCAATGTACCGGAGGTATTTAAAGGGAAGAGGGCCATGGTACGAGTTCAGTATTTGATGTTCAAGGTAACCCATGAACAGGAAACATAACTAGGACCAATCTTGGTTCCCATAGCTACACCACTCACCTGGCCATAGAACTGACCATTGAATTCAAAAGTATTAAGGTTGAGAACAAGTTCAGTGAGACGGTGGAGAGTAGAAGTATCCATAGATGGATGTTTTCTTTGGTCAAGAAAGATTTGAAGAGTTATTAGGCCATCGGCAAGAGGGATAGAGGTATACAGTGAGCATACGTCGAGGACGAAAAGTCGGTACGAGCGTTCAGGGGTAAGGGGAAAGAGAAGAGAAGATAGTGAGGGCATGATTTGTGTCCTTGACATAGGTGGGAAGAGATGATACTATGGGTTGGAAAATGCTGTCAAGATAGTCGGATATATGTTCTGTGGGACAACTACATACTGAAACAATGGGACGACCAGGATTATTGAGCTTGTGGATCTTAGGAAGCATGTAGAATGAAGGTTTACCTAGAGCATTGTCCGGGATGATGAGACAGGACGCGCTAGGAGGAAGGGATTTATCGTCGATAAGTTGTTTGATAGTTGAGTGAACCTTCTTGTTGCTGCTAGTAGTGGAATCACTGGGGCAAGGTTTATAGAACGTGGTGTCCAATAATTGTTTGGCACCTTCTTGGATGTATAGGTCCTTATGCCAGACCACCACGGCCCCTCCCTTATCAGCTGGTTTAATGACGATATCTTCCCAACTTCGGAGGTTGGAAAGGGCTCGAAATTCAGTGGGAGTTAGTACCTAACCACAAGGTACCCGGCGAATGGGGAGTTGCTCGATCTCCCGAAGTGTGATCTGTATGTGTAAGTCGAGAGCCTTTGAGTCACCAGAAGACTGTGTCCAATCCGATTTATGAAAGTGAAAGCGAGAAAATTCATCAACATCAGAGGAAGATGAGGTGCTCGATTTCTTGCAGTGATAGTATTTTAAACGCATGCATCTGTGGATATTTATGGACATCCCTTAGGAGACTATGACGATCACCAGCTGGGTGCAAATGGACAAATTGTAACCCTTTAGAGAGAACTGCGCGTTCGTTATCCGATAATGTGAGATCCGTTGGAATGCAGATGACTCAAGAATGGTGGTCAGGAGGGGGGGTGAGAGGGTGGTTTAGGTCGGAGGTCGGATATCTTCTTTTTGTGCTGCGTGGACATGAAGGTATAAAGTTCCCTGTTCAAGTTGTGGATAATTTCGCGAATCAGGTGGTCGAAACTGATCGCTGAAAGACGAAGTTGGGATAATAAAACTTTGTGTCTGTCACAGAAGCTGTTAAGAAGTCTAGAGTGGTTCGCTAGAACTACCCTGATCCGTTGGAAACCGCATCGCTTTTTTATGTTTTCAAAATGACGAATCTCGCTAGCATTTGGATAATGAACAAAATGCTTGAATTTAGAACGAAAGCTGCATGGGACTATTCTAAGTCGTAGGCAATTCTGGAGGAAATTGACGTGACAGGTGAATCTAGTCAATTTATAGGTAGTGAAGGTGAGGTCTTTAGAGAGGACATCAATGCCTTGTGGTAAATGTAGGAGGGCAGATAAAATGGACCGGCGGAGATAGTTACAAAGTTTGTGGAGTCAAATTTTGAGTTGAAAGTAATTTTTTTTGTTGAGTTAGAGCCAAAGTTGAAAGTAATTTTAGTGAAGTTAGTTGGAGTTGAAGTAATATTTGGTGGAAAATAATAAGTAGATAATTAGTATTGAACAATAGAGCATACAAAAATCAGTGTTGGAGATGTTAGCAATTTTCAAAATACTGTTGGAATCAATACTAGTACTTTTCAATGAAGTAACGCTTAACAACAATAACAAAATACTGGAGTCACAAATTGAGACAGTAATAATTTTCAGTGAAACTACAGTTGGAAACTAGTAATTTTCAATTAAGTTTTAGACGGAGACTTTAGCAATTTGGTATTTAAGAGGTAGAGATATTAGGAACTTGTTTGTGGAGTCACAGAATAGTAAAACAGAAAAGTTAGAACTGTACAGAAGAAAAATACAAGAATCTGTGCTGTGAAGTTGGAAACTGAAAGGAACTAAAATTAGAGAAGAAGAAATTGTAGTCAGAGTGATAATAATTTTAAGTTAAGTACAAGTCTTGTACAAGTATATACAGATATGGTCACTAACACCATATTTCCCATATGTCCAACAAGGTGTGGAGGGAGCCTTTGCTTTAATTTTTTTTACAAGTCTTGTAGTAAATGATGGAATCATAAGCATACATTTAATGTAACCACTCCATAGTCCTGTAATCAAAAGGCCATAAAAATTTTTTACAATAAAATATATTGGTCTAAATAAATTAGTGGCAAACATCACTACAAGTTGATTACCTTGAATATCTTGTGGTGTTGCTGCCAGTGATCTACGCAAACTTTTAGATGGTAAAACTTTTCTTCTCAAATAATAGTCTCCTCGAGGAGCCGCAAGATCATTTGAAAACAGTAGTTCCTCTCTAATGGCTGCAGGTGCAGGCACTGCACTTCCAGCCAGCCCACCTTTCACTGCAGTGGTCAAAGATGCAGATGCTGCATTTCTACGTGTTGCTGATAAAGCATATTTACAAGATCTGTGAACTATTGGAGAGATCTGTGGGCTATCAGGTACCACAGGAGGCATATCTAATGACTTCTTATAATCATAAACGCAAGCTGATGCAACTTCTTGAGACACATGTTTCAGCACATGTTTGGCTCTTGATACAGGTTGTGAAGATTGTGACATACACAAAGTTGATGCAAGTGATTCATCGCCAAGTGTGAGTGAATGCAGAAGAGGAAGAGGTGCTGAAGATCCTGGTGGTAATGGTAGAGGTGGTGCTGTTGATAGCAATGGTAGTGGTGGAGGTGGTGCTGAAGATCCTGGTGGAGGTGGTGCTGAAGATCCTGGTAGTAATGGTGGAGGTGGTGCTGATGAACTTAGTGGTAATGGTGGAGGTGGTGCTGAATATCCTCGTCGTGCTGATGATCTAATTCGTTCTATTAATCTAGGTGGTGCTAGAGATTGTGATGGTATGGGTGGAGGTGGAGTTGTATGCAAAGATGGTGCATGTGATTTATCTCCAAGGGTAGGTGAATGTTGAATATGAGGTGGTACCATATGCAAAGACAACATATGTGATGCATCTCCATAGGTAGATGAATCTGACAAAGAAGGTAGTGCTGAAGATCCTGATAATGACATACAAACTTTTTCATCACAATCAGAAGCCATTAATTTTCTAAGTTTCCTTCCCTTTTTCACTGGTAAAATGTCATTGAATGCCATATCACCTAAAATATCAGGAGCAGCATGTTTTACTACAAGAGAATGTGGATGGGGTAGTATCTGAGCAATTTCAGTAACATCTAGTTGTTGCTGTTCTTGTTGCATAGTTATTTCTTTTTCAAGTGGTACATATTCCTTCTTGCCTGGTAAATAACCATGCATAGGTAATGTTATTTTTCCATACCGTGGTGATGTGAGACAATATGATGGTGAGGTTGGACTATATGATGGCACGGTTGGAGTATATGATGGCACGGTTGGACTATATGATGGCACCACCGTTGGAGTATACATTACTTGTGGTGAGGCTGTAACTTCAACTGGTGCTGCATATTTCTTTGCTGAGGATGCAAATTTACGTTGTACTTTGTATAAAGTTTCAGATTTTCTAGAAAATGCTGATTCTCCTTCAGCCAGATCAACAGGCTCATGGTCACTACCACATGACAAAAGGAACAAATCCCTACTTTCAGTCCTGGCCTTTTTTGGTGAGATTTTTGGAAGTTCTTTCTCTTCCGCCACTACACTTTGATCTGAAATGTTTTAAGACACATACCATATTGACCACACACAAACAATAATTAATAAACAAAATGACAATGTGAAAAAAACTGAATGTATTAAAAAAAAAGATGACATAAATTAAACATGGAAATGAGCTGTAGATAGGATGAGCAGATAATAACAATAAAATGTGCAAGAAAAATAAAAATACAGATATGTCATTTCAGACTGTCAATATTTGTAATATTCTTCAGATTAAACAAATTCTTCACATAAATTTCTTTCATTCAAAGTTTAAGTGATTATGACTGGGATAATATTTTGAAACCATTTTACTGGATATGTTAGGGAAAGTAAAAATTTACAAATTTTGCTACATCACAAAAAAAAAAAAAAACCATCATTTAGATTACAAAATACAAACAATTCACCATGGTGTTCATAGTGCTATAGCATGTTTCATAACTCATGCCCAACTTTAAAAATCAATAGCTTTTAACCGCTTGTTGTAAGATATTCAAAATTTGCATGTAAAGTTATAATGATTAGAACCCAACAGGGAATTAATTTCATAAAAAAAAAACATTTGGTTATTATTGTTGCTTATTTGATTTATATAAATTTATAACGACCCATTGATGTAGTCAAAACTTAATGTTTACAGTATTTTAAACTAAAAATAGCGAGTACAAATCCATACACGGTACAATTGACGTTTTTGCACGCTTTCCACGTGGGCTTTCTGACACAATTAGACACTTGTAGAAAACACGAGGCATTGTGTGTTCCATTTCCGTTCATTCATAGGTGGAGACGTGGAACAATAACATTTATCATGAGTCTTAAAATGAAATTCTGCAGTTTACAAAACATCGCAATAAAAATGTATGACTATTTTTGCAAAGAGGCTAAACGAGGAAGATTATTTCATTCTTTAGAAAACCCTGAGAATAGGACAAGACACATTTTGGATTTATCAAACGGTAATTTAATCGCTGGATTCAAGCATGTGACCGTCAATGTTCAAAATATACAAAATCACAAGGAAGAGCAAAAATGTTGGATAATTTTGACAGTGAACTTATTAGAAGTGAAATTCGCAAAATGTTGGGTATGAATGAAACTGTTACAATAAGAAAATTAAAAATTTCGCTGAAAAAGAACAACAGTATTGAAATATCAAAGTCTACATTATGGAGGAATGTGAGAGCTGCAGGCTTTACATTCAGAAAGTATTCCAATGGACGAAACATCATCTGTGAGAAGCCACATATAGTAGTCATGAGAAGCAAGTACTTACGTGAAGTAAAAGAGGTGCGCAAGCAAGGTTATGATATTGTGTACTTGGATGAAACATGGATCAATGCTCACCACACTAACCAAAGGGAATGGCAGTCCTCAGATGGAAAGATTAAGAGATTAATACCTAGCAGCAAAGGACAGCGCTTGATAATTGCTCATGCAGGTAGTCGACAACATGGACTAATACAGAATGCAGAGCTCATTTTTCTTTCAAAATCCATAGACAATCGGGATTATCACTCTGAGATGAATGGTCACATATTTAGACATTGGATTGAAAATTCTGTTCTCCCATCACTAGATCGACCATCTTGCCTAATAATGGACAATGCAGCGTACCACAACATTGTTGCACTTGAAGATAAAGTCCAGACGTCATCCAGTACAAAAGATGCTATTAAGATATGGCTCACAAAGGAGCACATACAATTTAATAACATGTACTTAAAACCTGAATTACCATCTCTAGTAAAGGAAAAACAAAGGACAAAGATTTTTCAAATAGATAAGATTATCCAAGAGCACGGTCATATAAGTTTGAGGCTGCCACCTTACCATGCTCATTTAAATCCAATAGAACTAATCTGGGCAAAATTAAAAGGACAAGTGGCAGATGAAAATACAACATTCAAAATATGCGATGTAAAGAATCTTGCTAATCTCGCTTTATTAAATATAGACAAAGATTATTGAGCTAAATGTGAAGACCACGTCTTAAAACAGGAAGAGGAATATTGGAAAAATGATGGTTTGTGGAATATTAAACCCCAAACAGTTATTAATCTTTTAGACTCGTCTGATTCAGAATGAAAGTATATAGCCCCCACAATGTTGGCCCCTATATTACCTCAACAAATGGTCCTTTTCAGGACCACACAACTATGAAAATTGGACATACAGGTATACCTTGATATTATCGACCGTCCTCGAACTGAGAAGACAATAATTCTCCTGGTGTTTTTCCTTATTCAGTTATTTCCCCATTACGGCCACGCCTTTACCTAGTGAAAATTAATCATAGACCAGCAACTACAGTAATTTCTATTATTTAGGGGTTCACAATTTACAATTTTGACAAACATCAAAGAAATTCGCCGCTTTAAGAAAACTGCAGCTGCAAGATATTTGTTAAATATACATTTAAAGGGTCTTTTGCATTCTAATAACATTTGGAAAATTTCAACAGTATTTAACAAACGGTTTCTGAGCAATAGCGTTTTGAAGTTGGGCAAGTGATTTGAAACGAGCTATAATCACTTCAACACAGCATACAGAATATTAAACACCTCAACAAAACGAGCTAAAAATTGAACATTTAAACATGGTTTGTCTATCTATTGTCCTTTCATGAAGAAAATGGTACATAGGACAGAAATTCTAGACCATCCATGTCTAACGACCTTTGATATTAAGTGTCAAACTTTTCACTGGACCCACATTTTATCTTGCCACATGTCCCAGTTCTGGACACTGCCCCACAATGGAGCTTCTGCCCAGTATTGCTGCTTCTCACCTCAGTGTTCTTTTTAGTGTTTCCCTGGGTTCCCCCTTTTTCCTGTGCCTTCTATTTCCCATTTGAGTGTTGGCTTTTCAATTCTCTTGTCATCTCTTCTCACACATGGCAGATATATATATATATATATATATATATATATATATATTGTCCTTTCGAGCCGAAGATGGCACATAGGGCAGAACCACAATCTCAGAAACAGAAACCTTGCATGTGCCAAAATGGCACATATTGCAGAGATCACTGCTTCTAAAATCTATGGCTCTGTTTCCATAACAATACTTTTTACAATGACAACTTGTCAAGCCACCGATCAACCTCTTTAGTCGCCTCTTACGAGGTTATATAGATAATATATATCTGAGCACATTATTACATACACATTCTATGCTATGCTATTAACATCCTCATCTACTAGTCCACGCTGCATCACTTTATCTGTCCCCTATATCTCTTACCCCATTCTATGACACCTCTATCTTTCCTCCTCTTGGGTACCTTATATTACCCTTCTTATATTAAGTCTCTTTCTTGCATTTTGTGTATGCGCACAGACCTGTTTTGGTGTGTGCACACATTTTCCCTTTTGTGCATGCACACATACCCAGTGCACACTTCCGTTCTTGTCACATCAGAGCATGCAGGGAAGGATTCATTCTTATTTTTTCTTTTCATTTCTCCTTCTAGTTCAATATTATTATATTTTAAAACAGTTTTTTAATTTTAAATATATATTTGTACATGTATTGTATTTTTGTTCCAGTTGAAGACCTATTGCACAGAAAAATCGTTCTGGTTGTGTTGTCCACTTGTTATGTGAAGCTTTAACCATGCCGTTTTTTTTCTATTTTTTTTTATGTCTATATATTTTGTTATTTTTCCTCCAAACTAACTAGATACTAATTCATCTCATTACACTTGAAAGTTTGCCTTGGATCACATCCATCTCCCTTGATAATTTTTTTTCAAGAATTGAGGAAATGTGGCAACAGCATATTCAACTGCAGATACTGCCTCTCTGATATTTTTTATCAGCACCAATATTTTTTTTTAACCAGTGTAATCAACCTTCATTTGCATTAAATTGTTTCATATAATTTTCAAATCATCTACTAAATTTTTCATAAAGCATCCTACTTGGCACTCAAGCAACAAATTGCTAGAAATGAGGTAGCTAATGCCCAATTCCTGCAGTGGTAGCAGGAAAGCCCAGTACACTCACGCAGTGAGCTACAGAGAGGCCAAGACCATCATATGAAACAAGCACAGAACAAACAGCAAAAGCTGCAACTAAATTACATGCAGGGTCCAATTCATCTGCCTCCATAGCACTCCAAGATCATCATTTCTGCCTCAGAACAGATGACTGCAATGTTGTACTATGACACAAACATAAAACACCTTTGCTGAAATTTGATGTCAAACCTGGCCCTACAACACAAACATGCAACAACTTCGCTGAAATTTGATGTCAAACTTGGCCCAATGACAAAAGCATATAACAAAAATTGTGGGGACAGTACGAAGATCTGGAGAGGACTGAACTTTGTCCTGGAGACAGGGGAAAAGACATAACATGGAGTTCCGTTTCCAAGATGGTGGATCTAGTTCACGTTCTCTCGATCGCTGCAGAAAGTGCATTCGGGGTCTGATTAATTTCGGTTCTCCATTGCACTTTTCTGCATTAAAGTAAAAATGATGATCTACTTAATACATCTGCGCCGATAAAGCGGAGTCGTATGCCAGCAATATTCCTTTTTGACAAATTAAGTGTTGTGAATGCGACCTTCCACCATCTAGACTTGGTCTGCACTTTACGTCACATTGGTGCTGTTCATGACCATTGTTGGAATTGCTTGATGAAAGTTATTTACATATTACTCATTAATGTGAACTGCTTCGTCAGCCGCAGTTTTATCTCTTTAGGGAATTTGCACAGTGTTTTGTTCGTCATAGGCTGCATTCACTAAAGTAATCAGGAATCTAAAGGGTGTGGACATTGTTGTGTGTGCTACGTCATCGTAATGGCTCATCATATATCCAAGACCGGCCATATGCTAATCTTACGGTCTGTTGTTTGATGTGCGATGGGGATAATCTGATGACTAACTGTGTGTTTATATGTTTGGAAAGTTTCGATATTCCAATTGTTTACAATGAATGATGATATCATATGACAGGGAATAGTTGGCTGTGTTCACTATCTGCGCGGTTTCGTCATATGTCTTTTTGCGTGTGCTAAGACTGGTACGATTGGGACTACAGTTACATTTCTTTGTTTGGGAGATGAGATATTAATTCGGATGATTACGCTGGCATGGGCGGTTGAGCAATTATGGATTTTAATTCGTTTGCAGTGATACCGGGGCCTTCCATAACCAAATAACATAACATGACCAAAAACTTCTTGAATGCAGAGAGAAAGAGAGAGAAAGGGAGAGAGAGAGAGAGAGAGAGAGAGAGAAAGAGAAATTGAAGCAACACTAGACAGCTTGTAGAAACACATATAGTGAATATATCATCTACCCATATGTTCTGTCATGCACCATGAACATGATAGAGCAGTTTTGGATGCCCCTGAAAGACCCTATTATATTTGTTTCTTCATTTACAGTATGACATATTGGAAATTCATTTTTCCTTAATATTCTCACATTAGAAGTATTTATTTTTTCTCACTAAATTTAACATTCATCATCATCATCAAGTACCATGCCTGCTGGCATAGGTGATCATGTCTCTCCACAACTTTTGATCTTGACAGTTATTTATCATTTCTGTTGTTCACCTTCTGCCAAGCCATTCTCTTAAGCTGTCTGGTATCTTTTCTCTTTGCTTCCCTCTATCTCCTCGTCCCTCAATTTTTCCAGTTGTTACAATATATTCCAGCTGTCCCCTTCTCATTACATGGCCAAAAAATGATGATTGTGTCTTCCTAATATTGGAAATTTTCTCTTTTTTTGCTTTGACCTCTTTCAGAACATTTTCATTACTCTTCATAGCTGTCCATAGTATTCTCAACATTCTTCTGTAAAACCACATTTCTACAGACTCCAGTAATTTTCTTGTCTGTTGTCCTATTGTCCATGATTCACATCCATACGTTTAGACTGGCTCTACATAACATTTAAGAACTCCTTTTCTTGTCTCTATTGTCAAAAATGGATTGCATAATATCTTCCTAATTTTTTTGGAAGCTGTTTTTGCCTGAGCCACTCTGCATCTCACCTTTGTTGTACATCTACCATTTGAGGTTAACAAAGTTCCCAAATATTTAAATTCATTTACCTGTTTTAATTTTGTTCTACTTGTCTTTATTGTGCACTGAGGTGATGTCTTTTTAACATAACAATTATTATTTGCTTAAGAATTTGCATTTTACAACTTTTCTGTTTTGCCTAGATTTGCTTCAACATAAACTTGAAACTTTGCAATTGTTTGTATATGGTGGGGTCCAACTGTTTTCTAACACTATTTTTAACAATTGGCAAAGGTGACTGCTTAAATTAAGCATTAACGTTTGTGCCCTATGTAATGACAATCAGCAGGTGAGAGAGACATGTATTTTCTGCCACCAGGCATCCAAAAAAAAAAAAAAAAAGTCAAAGTTTGTGTCTTGAATATATAAATAAATAAATAATATTAAAATATTATTCAATATTATAGACCCTGACCAAAAATTAATATGTAATTTAGAACAAACATTAAACTACTTTTCTCTTGGGTAATCAGTTTGAGTTAGATTATTTCATTCATTGAGTACCATCTCCACAATGAAGGTTGGCTACTATGGAGTGTCATTCTACTTTGTCTCTTGCCTGAATGGTGCATGTTGTCATAGGTTCACCTGTCCATTTCTTGATGTTATCAGTCCACTTTAGCCTTAGCCTGCCTCTGCCTTGTCTACCTTATAACCTACGTTTCATTCCAAAATGACTTTTGCTAGGGTATTGTGTCTCCTCACATGCTCCCAAAATTTCAGCTGTCCTTTTTAAAAAGTGTGTCAAGTAGTTCTTTCCTCTCTGGAAGAGAAACTATATGAGGCAATCAAATCACTTAAACAGACAGCTGACTTCATGAGAGAGAGTCTGGAATCCTACTCTGATTGAGACTTGATCGCAGAGAGAGAGAGAGAGAGAGAGAGAGAAAGAGTAGTTCTTTTTTTATTCTCAGCTGATTCAGAACTTCACTTTCTTCTTTTCCTTACACCCAATTCTCCCCATTTTTCTATAAATCCACTTCTCCAAACTTCAATTTTCTACACTCTTTAATGTCTAATTAAATTAATTTAATATCCATGTTTCTGTATCACACAAGCAGGAATATTGAGGTGATATAACATTTTACTATTCATAGTTTTAGTTCTTCTGTTATTAACTATATTAAACACTTCAAAATTATTGTAAAAATCATGCTCACCAGTAACTGAACCATCAAACAGGCCAAATCCCATGTCACAATCCTCATCTTCTTTAGCATAACTGTTTGCTGAAGAAAAATTGTTAGACTACAAATAAAGTTAAACATAACTAATCTTTGGGTCCAAAAATGAAAAGGACATTTTAAAATTCTAACTGGCTTTAATTTCTGAGATAAACACTTCTAGTTATGTATTTGGGGTCTAAAAATGTATGTTGTGCAACTGTATTGGCTGGTCACATGTGTGCTAATGACCAATATAGAGTGAACTGGAAATAGATGATGCACTCATATCTAAGTTTGAATCACCACTCTGTATAAATAGCCTAGGACTTCAGGTCAATATGGTGGATAGGCAACAGGGAACTTTTGAGGCACTGTCTGAAAAATGTTCTTTGTTGCAGTTTCCTTATATTCCAAGTCCGGCTTGTTGCCAGAGCTACTGAGTAGTGCTCTGCGCACACCATGAGCTGTGTGTTTCATCCAGATGGTGTTTCTATATTCAGATTGCTTACAATGAATGATGATATCGTATGATGAAGGACTGTTCAGATACATTCACTGTCGGCGCTATAAAACGCCTTATGTCTTTGATGTGTGCTATGTTTGCTATGATGGGGACTGCAACTGACTTTCTTTGTTTGGATATTCTATGAGATGTTAATTTGGATGATTCCACTGGAACGTGTGGTAGAGTAATTATGGATTTCTATTCGTTTGCAGTGATACTGGAGCCTTCAAATAACCATAACCATAAATAGCCTTGCTTTCATATCCAAACTTCATTATTTTGGCCCAGTTCTGTGCTTCTTTCAATATCAAATGTAGTTCAAAAGTGCCTGCTCAGTACAGGTGTTAACAGCGCAGATAATTCTGCTATATTTGTGGTGAAGTGATTTTGGTAGAGCAAAAATTAAATATAACTGCAGTGATTAAAAAAACCAACAACTTGTATTAAGGCTGCAAAGTAGATCAGGAGAAAAGCTGGGCACCACACATATGTTGCAATGCATGCACAATAAATAAATCTTAAAGTGGCTGTGAGGCAAAAGGCATACAACTGTTACTTTTTTCCCCCCAATCTGAAAAGATATGTCAAAGAAGAAAATATGGACTGTAAATATCAGGAACAATAAAAAAAAGGAAAAAATGGTATGTAAGAAGCTTTACGTGACTAGTGGACGACACAGACTAAACGACGTTTCGGCCCAATAGGCTTTCAGCCTGTAAATATCCAAACATTCATTTCCCAATTTTCCTGTACTACATGGCAATAGGGGAGCCGCAATAGCTCAGTGGTTAGTGAACTGGATTATAAAGGACAAGAGATAGGGTTCAATCCCAACCAATGGCTTCCGGTTCACCCAGCCTTTAATGGGTACTTGATTTTTTTCTGGGAAAGTAAAGCAGCATGGGCGTAATACCAACCACATTACCCCAAAAATCATGTACCTATGGTCCATAAAATTTATGGTCAATAACACCATATTCCCTATACACCACTAGGCGTGACGGGGATACTTTACTTTTTACATGGCAATAGGCTACCAGTTCTCAAAGTGTCAAAACAATTTTTAGCTTATTCAGTTGAGAAACAGTCTATTTTCACTTCTAATTTAATTAAGGTCACCATACCTTCTAAATATCAGAATTCATCTACTTGCTTTAGTTAATGATCTGTCTTTCTATAGAAATAATGGTTACTTCCATTTGTTCGTGTTAATTTGCATGTTAATAGAGAACACTGGTAAAAAAAATTTGTTTGTGTTTCAATATTCCGATTGCTTATGATGAAATTGTATGGCGAAGGACAGTTCAGATGCCTTCACTTTTGGTGCCGCTTGACCTTATGTCTTTTGGCATGTGCTAGAGAGGCTATGATGGTGACTGCAGCTGTTTTTTTTCTTTGGATATTCTATGAAATGTTAATTCTGATTATTCCACTGGCACAGGCAGTTGAGCAATTATGGATTTTCATTCTTTTGCAGTGATACCAGGGCCTTTGAATTACTATAACTATAACAGGTAAAAAAACAGATATCAGATTTAAAGTATCTAGGAACAATATTCTCCAAAGGTAACAAAATGGATAATGAAATTAACATTCGATGAGTTAAGGAAAACCGAGTAATGGGACATCTAGCCCCTCTCCTACAACACAAGACAGTGCCAATCAGCACAAATATACAACTTATACAAAGCATATTTATCTCCACTCTATGTTCTTCTTCTTCTTTTCTCTTTCACTGATACCTAAAAGGTGTTGTGGTTTATATCATTTGTCGTTCTTGAGCTGCTCGAACTGTCTGAATTAGTGATTTTCCTTTGTTGTTACATGTCTCTGTCACTGCATCTATCCATCTTCTTCTTTTCTCTTTTCACTGATACCTAAAAGGTGTCGTGGTTTATATCATTTGTCGTTCTTGAGCTGCTCGAACTGTCTGAATTTGTGATTTTCCTTTGTTGTTACATGTCTCTGTCACTGCATCTATCCATCTTCTTCTGGGTCTTCCTCTTGGTCTTTATCCATGCATTCTCAAGAAGAACGCACTTGATGGTGATTGATAAGGATTCATTCTGACCAGGTGGCCAAACCATTTAAGTTGTTGTTGTTCTATATATTCTTGGCAGGGTTTTGTTCCTACTATTTTTCTTATGGTTTCATTTCTCTCTCTCTCTCTCTGCGATCGGGACCCAATCAGATTAGGATTCCAACTCCTCACATGAAGTCAGCTGTCAGGTTAGGTGTGTTACAAACAGAACATCACAATTAGAGTCTGCCAGATCCACTCTGATTGAACACCCGTTAAAAACGTTGCACTGTGTTCTGCGCCAGTGGCCTAGTGCATCCGATTTCAGCCAGCATTTTATTAAGGTTTGCTTTCCCTAGCCTTTGATTGTCCCCAATCTTCCTGCAAGGCAGCAGGTGATCTTTTCTGTAGGGGGATTCTGCCCTTAGATGGTCGGCCCTCCCAGGTTTACGAGCACCATCTGCCCGAGTCACTAGAGGTGACTAACACAGACATGCACACACAAAGATATGAGATGTGACAAACGCAGACATGCACATAGCGATACGAGGCATGACTAACACTGACATACATCAAGATATATGCCACATGACTAACATAAACATGCACATAAAGATATGAGATATGACTGACATAGACATGCACCCACAAAGAAATTACACATGTCTAACATGGACATGCACACTAAGATATGAGATATGACCAACATAGATAGGCACACACAATGATATGAGATGTGACTAGCATAGCCATGCAAACACAAGGATATTAGATGTGACATACACAGACATGCACACACAAAGATATGAGATATGACTAACATAAACATACACACAGAGATATGAGATATCACTAGCCCAAACATGCACACACAAAGATATGACACATGACTAACACAGATACACACTAAGATATGAGATATGACTAAACACATACACACTTAAAGATATGAGACATGATTAACACGGACACTCCAAGATATGAGATATGACTAACATGACACACACCAAGATATGAGCCATGGCCAGCACACACAAGCCAAGATATGAGCCTTGGCTAGCAATGAAAAACACCAAGAAATGAACCATGTCCAGCACAGAAACACATTA
Organism: Megaustenia siamemsis; assembly: GCA_032433765.1. Taxonomy (NCBI): domain Eukaryota; kingdom Metazoa; phylum Mollusca; class Gastropoda; order Stylommatophora; family Ariophantidae; genus Megaustenia; species Megaustenia siamemsis. The sequence continues at coordinate 30,973,116 of JAVIAB010000047.1, forward strand.
AGGTATCCATATGCTTGGGTTTGTTGTAGTCGGAAGACTCTTCTTAACGTGGGAATCATCGACATACGAGACGCCGGCCCCCATGAACTGTTAACAGATATCGTCCAAACAGTTGTACGGAGATTTGAGAGTGCAGTCTGACCCGTAAAACGTTCCCTTGCATGCACAGATCCCGGTTGACTGTTCACAGGTGTCGTTGAAACAGTGGTCAGGACATTTGAGAGTGCAGTCTGGCCCGTAGTACGCTTCCTTGCACGTACAGCCTACACTTTCAGGGTCACATATGATGTCACAGCCATCAGAACACGTCTGTTTGCACTGTAGCCCAAAATTACCATCAGGACAAGTGTCATCACAGGTATAGCCAGGATGTTTGCAATGTTGGCATTTTCCGGATTTTCCTCACATAAAGAACTGACACTAAGACAAGACCCGGAGCAGTCGTGTCCATAGATCCCATGTGAACAGTTGCCGTGACACGTACCGATGATGACGGTTTGCTATTGATAAATGTTTGCACCTCACGCACCGTCAGTGCACTCTCGTCCTACGAAAAGGTCGGTGAGAACTCAAACTTACTGTGTGCCATTGTCGCTTGTGTGGTGACTACAATAGTGTTCACAGAAATATTTGGGTATGATATATCATTATACTGGAACACTACACCGCCACTGTCAGAGAAAGCCTTTGGAGTGTCATTCTTTACCCGAATCATAGTGCTAGCTCGATGATAAATTCGAATGGTGTGAGTCTTCTGGGACGTGTCAAAGTTCAGATACCAGTAAACAGAATTGGTTCCACTTCTCAATTGTGTGTGTGTGTGTGCAGTCATTGTCATAGATTGGTCTTTGTTTTGCCATTAACTTCGGCCTCTGGTCCACATCCGTCCACTGTATATCAAGCATTAAATGTGTCGGTCTGGTTTGCGTTCTGTTTGAGAGCCACATTCCGACCTCCGCCAATGTAGATGGAGCAGATATTTGCAATTATCGCCCCTTCAATCCGTAACATGTTGATTAGACCATGAAACTGTCCGGATCTGTAGGTCCAGATCCCTAGGCGTATTTGCAAACTAGATCAAAGTACTGACACTGGGGTCCGAAACGCTCTCGCCGACAACTGTCACCGTTTGTGCATGTCCCTGTAGCCCTGTCACAAACTGAGGGATTTTAGCAGTGACACTGCAACGCACAATTTGCCCCGAACCAACCATCTACACAAGTTAAGCAGTTAGGTCATTAGCTCCCAATGTCGCAAACAAAGCCAGCAGAATAAAGACTTGATCTACAGCGGTGGTTAACGAAATGTGCACAAACAATTATTTCAAACCCGTGGTTACAGTTCTAATAATCCGCCAACTCGCTGTGACAACAGACAGCGCGATGTTCAAGATCAGCATTGTATACACCACGGCTAGAACTCGGACGAACTTCCATCTTGGTGCGTCCCATGACGTCATATTTGGTATTGTATCTCTTCTTGTGTTATTTGTTACTTTTCTCAAGCATCTCATCTCACATGTATTGATCTTTCTTAAATGTGATTTAGAAAGGGTCCATGTTTGACTTTCATAGCACAAAGTTGGTATGAAAATGCTATTTATCATTTGTTGTTTAGCTGGCATAGAAATGTTTGGATGTCTTAGCAATGGTGAAAGCTGGTATGTGACAGCATTTGCTTTTTGTATTCTCATGTCAATTTCTCTGTCTAGTTTTCCATCTTCTGTGAACATTGTGCCTAAATACTTGAATTCCTCTACTTGTTTTATTTCTTTATCTTTGATCTTAATGTTTAATGGGTGTCTTAATTTGCTTATTCTTATAGCCTCTGTTTTTGCTGTGTTAATTTTCACACTGTAGTTTGTGCAGATTTTATCTAGAGATGTTAAATGCTGTTGTAGCAGGTTTTCATCCTCATATATTAGGCATTGGTCATCTGCAAAGAGTAGCTCATTGATGTTGGAGTTTTCTACCTCTATGTTATTATTTGATTTTTCCTTATAGTTGGTTGTTTCCTGATTTATTTTGTCCATATATATGATGAAGAGGAGTGGCGAGAGGTCGCATCCTTGTCTTACACCTGTTGTAACCTGAAACCATTCTGACAGACCTTCCGATGTTCTAACGGCACTTTGACTGTTTTTATATAATGCCATTATATTATCTAGTAGTTGTCCTGCTACCCCGTAGGTTTCTAAAGTTTGCCACAAAGTTTGTTCCTGTCCACACAATCAAACACTTTTTCCTGACCTATAAACACTATATTTAGGTTTCTGTCATATTCTATTGATTTTTTCACATAGTTGTCTCAATGTAAATATAGATGCAAACATAGTCACTAACAATGAGTCAGAAAGAAAGTTTGTCACCACAGAAATTATATGTATTAGAAAGGCTACAGGAGTGACCAAACAAGACAAAATCAGAAACATGGATATGAGAAAATGAGTTGGCAAGGAACCGATTTTGAATTGAATTACATACAAAGACAAGTAAAACAGCAACAGCATAACACAGCAATAGCTGACGTTATCAGAAGAGCAAGAACCAGAACTCTATATATCCCTCAACATTTGAAGTGGTAAAAAGAAGGAAAAGAGAGAGAGAGAGAGAGAGAGAGAGAGAGAGAGAGAGAAGAGAGAGAGAGAGAGAGAGAGAGAGAGAGAGAGAGAGAGAGAGAATTTTCATACTAAATTGTTTGCCTGTATAGTCTAATTTGCTCAGTGGCTCTTGAAAATGTTGTTTTTTTTTGATTGATGATGACTGTAAATTTAGATTACCAGCTTTTTCCCCACAATTTCTGGGGTAAATATAAACTTAACAAAAACTACTTTTCAAATGTACCTAATGTTAGTTAGCCATTCTCTTATATAGTTTCAGACACATTTTAAAGAAAATTAAATACTCATTCTATTTATTTTATAAAAGACTTAATTATACTTACAGAACTCACACACTCCTTACCACTACAGTCTACAGTTATTTTTCTGAAGAGTGACAATTTTCTTTAGATGGTCATCTCCAGAGTAGAGTTTTGTGGCAAATTCTTGACAGGTCATATTAAAGTTTGCCAAGATGGCAAGTATGGCTCGAGCAGTTCCTAAACTCAAGTTGGACATTTGGGATGTCCACAAAATGTTTATTGAAGAGAAAACCCTCTCCACTCAAGCATTACTTCCAGGAAGATACAGGGACACATCAGTGAGCTTCTGGAGTTCTCAATATGGAATAATTTTGCATAGAAAATTTTAAAAACTTCACCCCATTTTGAACAAAGTGTGGCATTTTCTTCATCCCACTTTGCTATTTTTTCTGACATCACAAAAATCATCCCCCCCTCTCACATCTCATCACATTTGACTGACAGCCATCTACCCACTGGAAGCCTTTGAATCATGCCTCTTTTAAGTCTCGGTTTCATTTTATATATGTTTTAGCTTACTAATCTTTATACATTATCAATTTTTATCCTCCGATATGTAGCACATCTCCCTTTCGCTTTATCATTTCATCTCTTATCCCTCTTTTTATTTCTCCTTCATTTACCTGTCCCGCTCATTCTAGATGTAGTAGAATTTATCTTTATTTTGTTCTCCATTTGTGTGTTCTCATTTTCTGCAGAGGGCTGCATGTAGGCCAAAACATTAGTATTTTGTTGTGTTCTTTTTTTGTAAAGTGGTCACCATAAAAAAAAAAGTTAAGTACCCCCGTCACGCCAAGTGGCGTATAGGGAATATGGTGTTAGTGGCCATAACTTTTACAAACGTTCAGCACATAATTTTTGGGGTGATGTGGTCGGTATTACGCCTGTGCCGCTTTACTTTCCCAGAAAAAAATCTGGTACCCTTTTTAGGCTGGGTGAACCCGGAAGCCATCAGTTGGGATCGAACCCTACCCCTTGTCCTTCGCAGTCCAGTTCAAAGCTGTCACCATGCCTTTTAATGTGTACATTACACCTCACTATTTACGTCTGCTACTAGCTTTACAGCAGCACTGTAATTATTTGCCTGTTCCCTCCCTATTCCTGATTTCCAGACTGCAGAACTTACCTGCCAGAGGACATACAAATAAGTGGAATTCTCTTTTTGAATACAATCTGGCACAGAGTGGTCAGAAGGACTTAGTATGCCTTACTATTGACAGAGCAGCTATTCCAAAACTGAGTGGGGATCAGGACATGGATAATGAACTGTGAGTGAGGGTAGATGATAGTAGGTCAGCTTTACATGGCGCAAAAACAAATACCAGAATCTGAGCTGCAAAGTTGGAAATTGAAAGTAAAATACTAGAAAAAAATTACGTTACAGAATCAGTGGTGAAAGTATGAGGGGTGTACAATAAGTAGTCCATATCAGTGCACCATGTCCAGATGATATATGTTATGATGATATCTTAGATGTAAGTTAGGATGAACTTACCAGCAGGTCAATAAGGGGATGTTACTCATCTCCTTGTCCATATAAGACCAATTTCCTAATCACTGCTTTAACATGGCTTCTACTATGTTTACTTAGTACTATCTTTATTATATTTCAGAGCTGGGGTGGGGGGAGAGGAGCCAAACACCTAACAGCATCTGAGCTGTAAGTGGTATGTGACTCATAGCTGACTGTTTGCATCATGAGTACTCTTCGCAGTACCTCTAGAAACTGACTAACCAGTCTGGTCTAATGATTAGGATTGAGGGGGAGGCAACCCAGTATTAAAAAATGCTATGAAGTTGGATGTGTTGGGCCAAAAGGTGCAAATATCACAGTTATACTACAAACCACAACACAATGCATCTACATCCAATTAATGTTCTTTTAAGGATGGACAAAGAAGAAGACTATTTATTCCTTTAGTACTAATTCAGTGAATGTAAAGAAAGAAAGAAATATTTCAGAATTGTATCTTCCATCTGAAGCTATTGTTGTGTCCTGGTATATAAAGTTGTTGATGTGCAACTAAACATATTCGATTTTGTAGATACAAGTTCAAAATAGATAATAAAATAATTATTGTACAAATCAAGCTTACCAGCAATGGACAATTCACCCAAAGGCTCAAGTTCTTTGCCTGAAAAGAAATGGTTATGATTATTTACAAAAACAAGAGCTAATAAAATGTATTATTATTGTTATAATACATATACAACCTATTATACAATAATACATTGCATGTCTGGACATTATTTCACTAGTTTTTTATTTTTAAGATCTCATGTACAAAAATGTATTAAAAGTATACTTCAAAGTGTGTATAAACAGGTTAAACTTCATTTATCTAAGTCCTGAAACCTTTAACTCTGAAACTATGAATCACATTAGCATTACAGGTCATTACCAAACTGTGAGCCTGCATTAACTTGAGTTTCGCATTGGCTACAATAAAGCACTTAATTATAAGAAAATGTATCGTTAAAATCATGCTTACCTAGTGGTTCTTTAATCTCATCTAATTGAAAATCATCTGTTGAAGAGAAATGTTATAGCTATTTTAAAAAGTGCAAGAGTTAAACAATTATACCATTTTTTTTCTCTGTAAAAAAAAAGTAAAAATAGAGAATAAAAAAATTGTTAAAAATTAGGATGTAAGGAGAAGGGTTGAGTTAGCACCAGTGTTAAGTATTACCAAGAAAGAACAGGTCAAATGATATGGACATGTAACATAATTGCCACAAGACTTCATCCCTTAGAGAGTTTTAACATTCAGAAGTAATGGGAACATTTGAAAGGGTAACCCTAAAAGATAATGAATTGATGAAAAAGCAGACTTCACAATGAACACCATGCAGGACACATTGACCAAAACAAACTTTCCTTAACACTAAATGGCAAAAGTGGAAGGGAAAAGTAGAGAAAATATGTTGTTCCAAAGGTTTCCAAACGTGTCTAATTGTTGAAGGATTTTAAAAGGGCATCAATTTAAAATACAAATATCCCATCATATTAATGAAGATGAACACTTTTGTAAATTAAGCAATTAATAAAAATAAATAAGACAAAAGTGTATTTTGCATTTTAATAATTAAAAAACACAAAATCAAACAATGTTTCAATCTAAGTCTTCATTAACACACTGAAAAATAACAAGCAAAAATAAAAATAAAAAAACAAAGCAATTTAATACATATCTGCCACTGTAGAGAGTATCAAAGCTGGTATCCTCTTACATCTCTCAGATAGTGGCTGCACTAAGCCTAGGAAGTGGACAGGGGTGTAAATGAAAGGTTCTATGTGAACACTAGATAGTGAGCTGTTCTCAACTTAGAAAGGACAAAGAACAGGAGATGATCAGTCTAGTGGGAAGGAGAATAATGAGGAAGGAAAGTTTTAACATTTGCTACAGTCATCACCATCATGTGCCATACTGGTTGGCGAAGGCGATCATGTCCTTCCACAATCTTCTATCTACAGTGCATCGTATCAGTTCTGTTGTTGACTGTTTTCCATGCCATGACACCAAGCTATCTAGTATTTTCTCTCTTTGTCATCCACGATCTCTTTTTCCTTTTATTTTGCCAGTTGTAACCAAGTAACCAAGTTGATTGTTTTTTTCTGATGTTTTTTAAGAGCTCCCTTTTTGTGTTGGCCTCTTTGAGAATTTCCTCATTGGTCTTTTTAGCTGTCCAGGGAACTTTCAACATTCTTCTGAGAAATCCCATCACTGTGTCCTCTAATCGTCTTTTCATTTGTTTGTCTACTGTCCATGATTCGCTTCCATAGGTCAGAACTGGTTCTATATAGCACCGATGAACTCTCTTTCTCACTTCTATTGACATAGATTTCTTGCATAAGATATTTTTCATTTTCTGAAATGCTATTTTGGCCTGAACTATTCTGCTTTTTATTTCTGTGGTGCATCTTGCATCTGATATTATTGTGCCCAAGTATTTGACGTATTGCACTCGTTTCAGATTTGTCCTGTTTATTTTTATGCTGCATGATGGTGATGATTGTTTCTTTGATATGACCATTACTTCTGTTTTCTTACTATTCAAACTGAGACCTTTTTTGTTACTTTCACTTTACTATTATGTCTAACATTTCTTGTAGTTCATTCTCTGTGTCTGCTATTAAGTGAGTGTCATCTGCATATCGCAAATTATTTATGTTGTGACCGTTGACTTAAATTCCTTTTTGTCTCAGAAACCAATTTGTATATTCTTTATTTGTCATCTTGCTACAGTACCAAATATATATTAATAGGTTTGTTTTGTTCAACATGCTGATGAAGGTAGAGGTTCAAACATTACGTTTTGTTCCACTTGTTACTTGTAAAGCTGTAACATACACTTTTGTATTATTATTTTGCTTCTTGGCTCAGCTTTACTATGGTTTGGCATGTTTATATGATTAGAGATTACATTATATATTTATAAATAAAGTAAAGTGCCCCTATCACGACAAGTGGCGTATAGGGAATATTGAGTTATTGCGTTATTTCTGGCTCATCATCATTGCACTCCGAACATGTCCATATGTGCTCAGATCCCCTCCTCAGCAATTCCCGGATTGTCCAGCGACTGACGACTCCAGTTCTATGTTGGTTGATAAGTCTTCTTATATGGCCACTAAGTTTCTCATTTCTGGCTGTGCCAATCTTAACTCCCATTTCCATCATTCGAAGAAGTGACGTGGATCTGTGTTTGTCGAAGTCCTGTGCTCTCCCCACATCTTGGAGGGCATTGATGATGTCCGCCCGATCCATTGGTTGCCCATCCTCAATGACAGCACAGATAGCCAACCTGTCCGCTCTTTCATTTCCCCATTCTCCCACATGTCCAGGGACATAGACAAAGGTGACCTTACGTATTTTGGATTTCTGCATGCAATTTACCCAATGCATGCGTACAGAGCCCCCCTCCTTTTTTTTATCATGCTCATCGAATCACTCAGTATACATGCGTGGGTGTAGTCTTGTGACTCTAACCATTTGAATGCCCTGGTCACTGCCATCACCTCCATTGTCATGCTACTCATAGTCATGACGTATGCACCACTGTCTTCTTTGAATATTCTGCCTGCCGGGCGTGCTGTAAATGCCCATGCACTTCTTTGGTGTTGTCTTATGGATCTGTCAGTATAGATGACTGCATCTTTCTCACCGGTACTATTGCAGATGAGACCATTGACCTCAGCATTAACCACGACCGGGTTCTGTTCCCTACTTTTCCTGTTGAGTGTCCCTTGTACATCCCAAGATAATGCGCATGGCTTCATTTTGTATTTTCTCCAGCCTATCAATTTGAGTCGCACTGACAGTAAGAATTGCCAGGGCATACTTGATTGGTGCGAGGACTAATCCCTGGAACAGAAGAGTAAGTAGCCTCTGCTCAATGTCGGCAGCTGCCATGACCTTCAAGGCGGCTAATCCTTTGCGGGATTTTGTTATCACATGGTCGACGTGGTCCCGAAAACAAAGGCTGCGATCAAACTTAACTCCAAGGTATGTCATCAACTTGTCCCTGGTCACCTCATCAGCTCCCATGCATACTACTGGTGTGGTTATATTAACGATATGATTGTTAAGGGAGAACCATGAAACTGATGCTTTATTAGGATTAACCAAGGCACCTGAAACCTCACACCAGGAAGAAATGCAATTGAGTTCGTCTTGCATTGTGGAGGCGATACCCCGTCTGTCTCTTCCCTGTCGATATACCAGAATATCATCAGCAAAAGTCATAGTTCTTCCCCTCCCATCCAGTTGTTGTTCCGTGATCGTTATTGTGTACACGTTAAATAGAACCTTAGTGAACCTTGTGGCAGCCCTGGACAAATGGATGTTGGCTCGGAAGACCAACTTTTACATCTGAGTATTACCTTCCTCTGAAACGGTGCCGCAGCGATCCATCTAATAAGGAAGGGATGCACTGCTAGTTTGAGGAGCATATACATGAGATATTCAAATGGTACCCTGTTGTATGCATCCTCCAGATCTATAGCAGCAGCACATGTCTCCTCTCGTCTGTGGAAGCCTTCGAAGACGTCATAGACAAAGACTGTCGCATTGAGCCATGTCTCTTTGTTATATCTATAACCTCCGAGTCCGGGTGGGAATGCACGTTTCTGTTCAAGGTGACAGGTGAGGACACGGGCAACTATTTTCTCCAGCAGCTTGCCCGCAGTGTTCTGCATTGTGATGATTCTGTAGGCACTGATCTGAGAATGGTCCTTGTTTGGCTTCGGTAGCAGTAGTAAGTAGCTGTGTAGCTACTCCTCCTTAATCTGGCCACTCCGAATGTTGGCATTAAACTCATTGGCCAGTTTTGTCAAGTCATCATCAGCTAAATCGCCTATGTCATCTTACCGAACACCATCTGGACCTGGAGCAGCGTTGTGTGACCTTTTAAGTGTTGTGTGAATGGTATCGGTTGTGATTGTGAGATCTTTTTCAGCACTACATCCTTACACAGTTTTGACAGCGATCCCTGTATCCTCATTCTTACAGCCTCATTTCTTTGGTCCGTCTGCTCAATGTAGCGGGCAAGCAGGACCTTCCCTTTGCTCTCATCAGATTTGTGCCATATCCAGCCTGTGCTCTGAAAGTCTGGTATGCCTCTGTGTTGTGTTGTGTCATTCATGCTCTAATGAAGGTGCCAGAATGTGGCTAGTGATTTTTCTGAGCACGCTTTTTTACAGAAGTCATCCCATTTGGCATCCTTCGTCTGCTTAGCACATAGTTTAAAGTGCATCATTTTTTGGTCGACCTCTGCTTTCAGACGCTTCAAGAGCTCAGGTTGTGTTCTTTTATTCTTTCTGGCTTTCTGCCATGTCTTGTCTGTTTGTCTCTTGCTCCGCCAAGCTTCCTCGACTTCTACGTTCCACCAGGGTGGCTGCATCCATCTCTCCTGCCTCCTACGAGGGGCGCTCTGTTTTCTATGTCTAATTTTGCTAATGACATCCTTGTCTGTTTTCTCGTAGTGGAATGTGTGGAGCTTTTTTTTTGGCTTCTATTTCTGCTTTTCTCAATTAGGAGGACACATGGATAGTGATCACCTCCGTGGAACCCCAGTGCACTCCACCTGCAAACCGGTGCGAAGGTGGAAGACACCAGTGCAAGGTCTATGACATTATCAGAGTCCCCTGTTCGAGTGGCTATTCTTGTTGCCCTTCCATCATTCAAGCACACTAAATCGACTGACACTAGTGCGTTCTCTAGGTCTTCTCCCTGCTTGTTGGTTATGACGTTACCCCACTGGTTTCCTCTGCATCTGAATACTTACCATCATCATAGTATCATGGATGATTTAGTCGCTGAACATTGATGCTGTGGATGGTCTAGACTCACATGCACTTACTCAGTCGCACGGTCCAGAACCCGTTTCCAAGTTATAAACTGACCAACTCCAGTAAATAGCTCTGCAGCACGCGGATACACTGAGAGCATTTTAAAAATTAAATGAATTACGTGTCCTTGGCGACAGACCAGCAAAAACAAACCGCTATATTTTTACGCGTTCAATATCGCAATTAACAACAAGGATGAGTATAAGTGATTAAATAAGGAAATTGTAATAATATGCAATGAATCAAAAGAAGCAAAGTGATTTACATCAAATAGAAAGCGCGTACAATCACATGATCCCTTCAAATATCAATTAAAAAAAAAAAAAAGAAAAGTTCACTGGAAATCAGCACTTATCTGTGAGTCCTCTGAAGAAGCCAGCTTACAGAGCACCATATTCCCCGGTAGTGAATATGGTGTTAGTGACCATATATTTTACAGACCTTTGGAACATGACTTTTGGGGTAATGTGGTCAGTATTACGCCTGTGACGGTTTACTTTCCCAGAAAAAAATCTGGTACCCATTAAAGGCTAGATGAACCTGGAAGCCATTGGTTAGGATCGAACCTTACCACTTGTCCTTTGTAGTCCAGTTCACTAACCATTGAGCTACCGGTGCTCCTCAATTATATATTTATTCTTATTCCGTCTTATCAATAGATTGAATGTTGGTTTTACATAAACAAAGTAAAATTTTGATGAAAAGTATTAAAATTTCCAGATTACAGAAATTGTTTAGAACATTCAGTGCAATATAAATTATGATACAGTGATATGTTAAATATTAAAATATTATAACTAATTTTATTAAAGAAACAACATACCAAAAATTGAATTTAAAATATATTTCTCAATGTTTTCAACCTCCTAAACTTCAGAACTTGTCCAGCTTACTACTTTAAAGGTCCAAACAGGGTATACAAAATAAAGGCTAGTTAATTAAGTGATACTTTATGATTGAGTTTCATTTTGAGTTTAAATAAATTCTTGCATATTTCATTCAATCCAATATTTTTAACATCATTGCTGAAACTGGTAATACCAGACCAATTTCCTAATCACTGCTCTAACATGGCTTCTACTTTGTTTAGTTAGGACAATCTTTATTATATTTCAGAGCTGGGGGGCACAAATACCTAACAGCATCAGAGCTGTTAGTGGTATGTGACTCATAGCTGACTGTTTGCACCATGACTGTTGAACCAGAACTATCCAGATCCTACACCACCTCTTCGCAGTATCTCTAGAAACTGAATAACCAGCCTGGTCAAGTGAATAGGAATGAAGGGGAGGCAACCCAGTACTCAAAAATGCTATGAAGTTTGGATGTGTTGGAACAAAAGGTGCAAATATCACAGTTATACTACAAACAACAACACAATGCATCTATGTCCAATTAATGTTCTTTTAAGGATGGACAAAGAAGAAGACTATTTATTCCTTTGGTACTAATTCGGTGAATGTAAAGAAAGAAAGAAATATTTTAGAATTGTATCTTCCATCTGAAGCTATTGTTGTGTCCTGGTATATAAAGTTGATGTGCAACTACACATATTTGATTTTTTAGATACAAGTTCAAAATAGATCATAAAATAATTATTGTACAAATCAAGCTTACCAGCAACGGACAATTCATCCAAAGGCTCAAATTCTTTACCTGAAAAGAAATGGTTATGATTATTTACAAAAACAAGAGCTAATAAAATGTATCATTATTGTTATAATACATATACAACCTTTTATACAATAATACATTGCATGTCTGGACATTATTTCACTGGTTTTATTTTTAAAATCTCCTGTACAAAAATGTATTAAAAGTATACTTCAAAGTGTGTATAAACAGGTTAAACTTCATTTATCTAAGTCCTGAAACCTTTAACTCTGAAACTATGAATCACATTAGCATTACAGGTCATTACCAAACTGTGAGCCTGCTTTAACTTGAGTTCCCCACTGGCTAGAATATAAAGCACTTAATTATTAGAAAATGTATAGTTAAAATCATGCTTACAACCTGCATCATCAATCGTATCCATATAATAATTACCTGTTGTAGAGAAATGTTATAACTATTTTAAAAAGTGCAAGAGTTAAACAATTATACCATTTTTTTTCTCTGTAAAAAAAAAGTAAAAATAGAGAATAAAAAAATTGTTAAAAATAAGGAAGTAAGGAGAAGGGTTGAGTTAGCACCAGTGTTAAGTATTACCACGAAAGAACAGATCAAATGATATGGACATGTAGCACAATCACCACCAGACTTCATCCCTTAGAGAGTTTTAACATTCAGGAGTAATGGGAACAGTTGAAAGGGTAACCCTAAAAGATAATGAATTGATGAAACAGCAGACTTCACAATGAGCACCATGCAGGACACATTGACCAAAACAACTTTCCTTAACACTAAATGGCAAAAGTGGAAGGGAAAAGTAGAGAAAATATGTTGTTCCAAAGGTTGCCAAACGTGTCTAATTGTTGAAGGATTTTAAAAGGGCATCAATGTAAAATACAAATATCCCATCATATTAATGAAGGTGCACACTTTTGTAAATTAAGCAATTAATAAAAATAAATAAGACAAAAGTGTATTTTGCATTTTAATAAGTAAAAAACACAAAACAGAACAATGTTTCAACCTAAGTCTTCACTAACACACTGAAAAAAAAAACAAAGCAATTTAATACATATCTGCCACTGTAGAGAGTATCAAAGCTGGTGTCCTCTTATGTGGTATGATAGCGGCTGCACTAAGCCTGGAAAGTGGACAGGGGTGTAAATGAAAGGTTCTATGTGAACACTAGATAGTGAGCTGTTTTCAACTTAGAAAGGACAAAGAACAGGAGATGATCAGTCTAGTGGGAAGGAGAATAATGAGGAAGGAAAGTTTTAACATTTGCTACAGTCATCATCATCATGTGCCATACTGGTTGGCGTAGGCGATCATGTCCTTCCACAATCTTCTATCTACAGTGCATTGTATCAGTTCTGTTGTTGACTGTTTTCCATGCCATGATACCAAGTAAAGAGCCCCAGTCACACCAAGTGGCATATAGGGAATATGGTGTTAGTGACCATAAATTTTATAGACGTTCAGCGCATGATTTTTGGGGTAATGTGGTTTGTATTATGCCCATGTTGCCTTACTTTCCCAGAAAAAAATCTGGTACCCATTTAAGGCTGGGTGAACCCGGAAGCTGTCAAAGTATTCCAACTTTCCTCTTCTCATAATGTGTCCGATAAATGTTGATTGCTTCTTTCTGATGTTTTCAGGAGTTCCCTTTTGTGTTGGCCTCTTTGAGAATTTCTTCATTGGTCTTTTTAACTGTCCAGGGAACTTTCAACATTCTTCTGAGAAATCCCATCTCTGTGGCCTCTAATCGTCTTTTCATTTGTTTGTCCACTGTCCATAATTCGCTTCCATAGGTCAGAATTGGTTTTATATAGCACCGATGAATTTCCTGGACTATCTATATTATATTTCACCTTCTATATTACATCTTCCATGTGGACTTATTATTGTGTCCAAGATAAAGTTGTTGACCTGTTATTAATTATATCCATCTTTTTAAGACATCAGTTCAAAGTATATTATAAAGCACTTAATAATTATTGTAAAAATATGCTTACGTGCACATAAAGCTCTACGGCTGCTCCATTCAAATTCTACCAATGACATGTCATCATCCTCTGAAGAGAAATGGTTATGATTATTTACAAGTAAGAAAGATCTAAAAAATAATTGCTATTATTTTTGTAATTAAAATGTAATTGTAGGCTGTATACAAACTGACCATGTCTCCATAAACTAATATTTTTAGTTATATTATAATATATATTATTATCCATAACTAATTCTGGAAGAATTATAAATGACATTATGCAAAATGTAAATATTCCACATCTTAATGAAGACAGATGGTGCAGCTTTGTAAATTAAGCACACAAAAAATGTGTATAGAAAGCATTATAATTTCCTTATATAAGAGAGAAATTATTTGGAACATCCTATATAGTACAAACTATGATACAATGATATGTTATGTATCACAAAGTTTCACAGGCTATATTAAGAAATCATGTGCAAAAAATGTAATTTAAAATCTAAAAAATGTTTAAACCTCTTTAACTTCAGTTATCCATAGTTGTACCTCAAAACTTGCAGCTAGGAACCACTTAGACACTGAAAAGTCATTACCAAACAGTTGAGTCTGGATTAATCTGAGTTGTTTGTTAATGTAAATCTAGTGAGTTTATTGCTGTCATTTACAAACCATGAAGTCTAGGATATACTGGAATCTAGGAAACCCTGGAGTCTAGGGCACCCTGGAGTCTAGGACACACTGGATTCTAGGACACACGGAGTCTAGGATAGACTCTAGGACACCCTGGAGACTAGGACGCCCTGGAGTCTAGGATAGACTCTAGGACACCCTGAAGTCTAGGATAGACTGGAATCTAGGAAACCCTGGAGTTTAGGACACACTGGAGTCTAGGACACACTTGAGTCTAGGACACACTGGATTCTAGGACACACTTGAGTCTAGGATAGACTCTAGGACACCCTGGAGACTAGGACGCCCTGAAGTCTAGGATAGACTGGAATCTAGGAAACCCTGGAGTTTAGGACACACTGGAGTCTAGGACACACTTGAGTCTAGGATAGACTCTAGGACACCCTGGAGACTAGGACGCCCTGAAGTCTAGGATAGACTCTAGGACACCCTGAAGTCTAGGATAAACTCTAGGACACCCTGAAGTCTAGGATAGACTCTAGGACACCCTGGAGTCTAGGATAGACTCTAGGACACCCTGGAGTCTAGGATAGACTCGAGGATACCCTGAAGTCTAGGATAGACTCTAGGACACCCTGATGTTTAGGACAGACTCTAGGACACCCTAGAATCTAGGGAAGACTCAAGAATACCCTGGAGTTTAGGACACCCTGAAGTGTAGGATACACTGGATTCTAGGACACACTGGAATCTAGGATAGACTCTAGGACACCCTGGAGTCTAGGATAGACTCTAGGACACTCTGGAGTCTAGGATAGACTTTAGGACACCCTGAAGTCTAGGATAGACTCTAGGACACCCTGGAGTCTAGGATAGACTCTAGGACACCCTGAAGTCTAGGATAGACTCTAGGACACCCTGATGTTTAGGACAGACTCTAGGACACCCTAGAATCTAGGGAAGACTCAAGAATACCCTGGAGTTTAGGACACCCTGAAGTGTAGGATACACTGGATTCTAGGACACACTGGAATCTAGGTCACACTGGAATCTAGGACATCCTGGAGTCTAGGACACACTTTAGATTAGGACACACAAGAGTCTAGGACACACTTGAGTCTAGGAGACACTTGAGTCTAGGACACACTGGAGTCTAGGACACCCTGGAATCTAGGACATCCTGAAGTCTAGGACACCCTGGAGTCTAGGATACACTGAAGTCTAGAACACACTGGAGTCTAGGTCACTCTGGAATCTAGGAAACCCTGGAATCTAGGACACACTTGAGCCTAGGACACATTTGAATCTAGGACACACTGGAGTCTAGGACATCCTGGAGTCTAGGACACTCTGGAGTCTAGGATACACTGGAGTCTAGGACATCCTGGAGTCTAGGACATTCCGGAGTCTAGGACATTCCAGAGTCTAGGACATTCTGAAATATAGAACACACCGGAGTGTAGGACACCCTGGATTCTAGAATGCAGCAGACTCTATAACACGCTGGATTCTAGGATACAGTGGAATCTAGGACACCCTAGAGTCTAGGACACATGGGGTCTAGGATACATTAGAGTCTAGGACACCCTGAAATCTGGGACACATTAGAGTCTAGGACACCCTGGAATCTAGGACACACTGTAGAGTCTCAGACACACTGAAGTCTAGGACACCCTGGAGTCTAGGACACACTAGAGTCTAGGACACCCTGGAATATAGGACACACTGGAGTCTAGGACACACTGGAGTCTAGAAAACCCTGGAGTCTATGAAACACTGGAGTCTAGGATACACTGGACTGGAATCTAGCTGATTTTCTAGTTGGAGTCTAAATGGTTGAGTTTAGTCGAGATCTCCTGCCACCTGCTCCCTACTTCTGCTTTGATGGTACACATAAATATATTATCAGCGCAAAACAGTGTCCTCCCCAGACTGGTAGTCAGCTCATTTGTGATCATCACAGTACAAACATTAAAAAGCACTGGAGACAGAGGTGAGCTCTGTGGTAGATCAGGATGTATGGTTGTAGGTTGAAAAGTCCAAGCACCACATTTAAAGATGACCTGCTGGAGAAGGGCCACAGCAATTCATTTAATGAGGACTACACTGATACTGAGCACAAGTAATTGTGTCATCGAGAAATCAAAAGGTACCTTGTTGTATGTATCCTCAAGATCAGTCACAACAAATTAGTTGAATGATATCTTCAGCCTGTGCCATCCATGATTTTCCTCTTTTGAGCCTGCTGCCGTTGGTTTTTCCAAAGTCAGTGTGTAGTGGATGTTGTATATCGGCACTGACATGGACATACTCTGGACCTCACTATTCTGTCTATAATGGTATGGAAAATCATAGATGATACTGCATCAGCCTTCATGATATGGCTTTTATGCAACCAAGTATGATGTGCACATGGTGGGCCACATTTTGAATTTCTTCCTGTCTTTCAAACTGTATGTGACTGAGAGTTAGAATTGCAAGTGCATCCTCAATAGCAGAAACAAACAGTCTTTGATGTGGAAGTAGAAGGTGGTGAAAGCGCCTGCACACGTTATGCATGGTTATGGCATAAGAGTCAGAGTTGAAACCATGAAACAGTGAAATAGAGAAGACAGAGTTGAATTCAGTTAGTAGAGAAATAGAGGGTCAGTTTTGAAGTCTGGAAATAGAAAAACAGAGGGGTCAGAGCTGAAATCAGTCAGTAGAGTAATACAGGGATCAGAGTTGAAATCAGTCAGTAGAGTAATGAAAGGGTCAGACTTTAAATCAGTCAGTAGTAAATAAATGGGGCCAGAGTTGAAATCACTAAGTAGAGTAATAAAGGAATCGTTGAAATCACTCAGTAGAGTAATAAAGGTGTCAGAGTTGAAATCACTCAGTAGAGTAATAAAGGAGTCAGAGTTGAAATCACTCAGTAGAGTTACTGAGTTATTGAGTTATTTGCGGGTCATCATCATTGCACTCCGAACATGTCCATAGGTGCTCAGATCCCCTCCTCAGCAAGTCCCGCAGTGTCCAGCGACTGACGACTCCAGTTCTGTGTTGGTTGATTAGTCTTCTTACACGGCCACTAAGTTTCTCATTTCTGGCTGTGCCCATCTTAACTCCCATTTCCATCATCCGAAGAAGTGACGTGGATCTGTGTTTATTGAAGTTCTGTGCTCTCCCCACATCTTGGAGGGCATTGATAATGTCCACCCAACCCATTGGTTGCCCATCCTCAATGACAGCACAGCTAGGCAACCTGTCCGCTCTTTCATTTCCCCGTACTCCCGCATGTCCAGGGACATAGACAAAGGTGACCTTATGTATTTTGGATTTCTGCAACGACTCTACTCATTGCATACTTACAGAGTCCGCCTCCACTTTTTTTATCATGCTCATCGAATCACTTAGTATACATGCATGGGTGTAGTCTTGTGACTCTAACCATTTTAATGTCTTGGTCACTGCCATCACCTCCATTGTCATGCTACTCGTGGTCATGATGTATGCACCATTGTCTTCGGAGACTATTCTGCCTGCCAGTGTGCTGTAAATGCCCATGCACTTCTTTGGTGTCATCTTACAGATCCGTCTGTATAGATGACTGCATCTTTCTCATCGGTGTTAGCGCAGATGAGACCGTTGATCTCAGCATTAACCACGACCGGGTTCTGTCCCCTCCTGTGTGTTAACGGGGCCTCATTATGAGGAAAGTAAAGAATAGTAACACTGTGACCTTCCAGGCATGTCGTAAGAGGCGAATAAGGAGGTTGATCGATGGCTTGACAAGCTGTCATTGTAAAAAGTATTGTTATGGAAACAGTCATAGATTTTAGAAGCAGTAATCTCTGCAATATGTGCCATTTTGGCACACAAGGTTTCTGTTTTTGAGATTGTGGTTCTGCCCTATGTGCCATCTTCGGCTCGAAAGGACAATAGATAGATAGGGTTCTGTTCCCTACTTTTCCTGTCAAGTGTGACAATACATGAGAAAGTCCGCTTGAATGACGTAAGCGATATCCACTCCTCACCAATGCTGATATTGGTAAGCCCACAGACCTGTTTGATAACATCTTCTGCTCAGATCACCCATGATTTGCCTCATTTTAGCCTGGCACCTTTCCCTGTGTTGAGCACGTGGTGCAATGGATGCTCTGTATCTGTACTAATCTTCAGGTATGCTCGTGCTCTCCAGATCTTGATTCTGTCATCCATGGTTGGAAAGTCAAGAAGATACCTCATTGCTACATAGGGAGTGTCCCTTGTACATCCCAAGATAATGCACATGGCTTCATTTTGTATTTTCTCCAGCCTATCAATTTGAGTCGTACTGACAGTAAGAATTGCCAGGGCATACTCGATTGGTGTGAGGACTAATCCCTGGAACAGAAGAGTAAGTAGCCTCTGCTCGATGTTGGCAAGTGCCATGACATTCAAGGTAGCTAATTCTTTGCGGGATTTTGTTATCACATGGTCGACGTGATCGCGAAAACACAGGATGCGGTCAAACTTAACTCCGAGGTATGTCATCAACTTGTCCCTGGTCACCTCATCAGCTCCCATTTGTACTACCGGTGTGGTAGTATTAACGATATGATTGTTAAAAGAGAACCATGAAACTGATGCTTTATTAGGATTAATCAAGGCACCTGAAACCCCACACCAGGAAGAAATGCGATCGAGTTCGTCTTGCATTGTGGAGGCGATTCCCCGTCTGTCTCTTCCCTGTCGATATACCAGAATATCATCAGGAAAAGTCATAGTTCTTCCCCTCCCATCCAGCTGTTGTTCCATGATCGTTATTGTATACACGTTAAATAGAACTGGTGACAATGGTGAGCCTTGTGGCAGCTCTGGACAAATGGATGTTGGCTCAGAAGAGCAACTTCTACATCTGAGTATCACCTTCCTCTGAAACAGTGCCGTGGCGATCCATCTAATGAGGAAGGTGTGCACCGCCAGATTGAGGAGCATATGTACCCTGTTGTATGCATCCTCCAGATCTATAGCAGCAGCACATGGCTCATCTCGTCTGTGGAAGCCTTCGAAGACATCATAGTCAAAGACAGCCGCATTGAGCCATGTCTCTTTGTTATATCTATAACCTCCGAGTGTGGGTGGGAATGCGTGTTTCTGTTCAAGGTGACAGGTGAGGGCACGGGCAACTATTTTCTCCAGCAGCTTGCCCGCAGTGTTCTGCATTGTGATGATTCTGTAGGCACTGATCTGAGAATGGTCCTTGTTTGGCTTCGGTAGCGGTAGTAAGTAGCTGTGTTGCCACTCCTTAATCTGGCCACTCCGAATGTTGGCATTAAACTCATTGGCCAGTTTTGTCAAGTCGTCGTCAGCTAAATCGCCGATGTCATCGTATTGAACACCATCTGGACCAGGAGCAGTGTTGTGTGACCATTTTAGGTGTAACCAAGTATTCCAACTTTCCTCTTCTCATGATGTTCTCGAAAAATGTTCATTGCTTCTTTCTGATGTTTTTTAGGAGTTCCCTTTTTGTGTGCCTCTTTGAGAATTTCCTCATTGGTCTTTTTAGCTGTCCAGGGAACTTTCAACATTCTTCTGAGAAATCTCATCTCCGTGGCCTCTAATCGACTTTTCATTTGTTTGTTTACTGTCCATGATTTGCTTCCATAGATTAGAACTGGTTCTATATAGCACTGATGAACTCTCTTTCTCACTTCTATTGACATAGATTTGTTGCATAAGATATTTTTCATTTTTTGAAATGCTATTTTGGCTAGAGCTATTCCGCTTTTTTCTGTGGTGCATCTTCCATCTGATGTTATTATTGTGCCCAAGTATTTGAAACGTTGTACTCGTTTCAGATTTGTCCTGTTTATTTTTATGCTGCACAATGGTGATGATTGTTTCTTTGATATAACTATTACTTCTGTTTTCTTACTGTTCAAACTGAGACCTTTTTTGTTGCTTTCAATTTACTATTATGACTATCATTTCTTGTAGTTCATTCTCTGTGTCTACTATTAAGACTGTGTCATCCGCATATCGCAAATTATTTATGTTGTAACCGTTGACTTCAATTCCTTTTTTGTAGGACACACACTATGGAAGCCAACTGAGAGTATTACACAACAGACCCTTTTTTGGAATCCCCAGGAGAAAAGACAAAGAGGAAGACCAAGGAATTCTTGGAGAAGACATATAGAAGCAGAGATGAAGATGATGGGGAAGACATGGAATTATCTTAAAAGAATGGCAAAAAACAGAACGTCTTGGAAAGTGTTTGTTGAAGACCTATGCTCCACTGGGAGCTAAAAAGGTAGAAGAAGAAGAAGAAGATATGTTAAATATTAAAATATTATGTCACTAGTTTTATTTAAGAAATAACATACCAAAAATTGAATTTAAAATATATTTCTCAATGTTTTTAATCTCCTAAACTTCAGAACTCGTATTGTCCAGCTTACTACTTTAAAGTTCCAAACAGGGTATACAAAATAAAGGCTAGTGATACTTTATGATTGAGTTTCATTTTGAGTTTAAATAAATTCTTGCATATTTCACTCAATCCAATATTTTTAACATCATTGCTGAAACCAAACTAGTAATACCAGACCAATTTCCTAATCACTGCTCTAACATGGCTTCTACTTTGTTTAGTCAGTACTATCTGTATTATATTTCAGAGCTGGGGTGGGGGGAGAGGAGACAAACAACTAACAGCATCAGAGCTGTAAGTGGTATGTGACTCATAGTTCAACATGACTGTTGAACCAGAACTATCCAGATCCAACTCCACCTCTTCGCAGTACCTCTAGAAACTGACTAACCATGTGCTGTTCTGAAACAGCTATGCCATGCTACCCTAGAATTGCCTTTAATGGGATTACTGTGACCACAAACCACTCTCCATGTGTGTGCCACATATTTACACCCCAGAAAGAAATACTGAATATAACAACATCATGTGCCGTCTGTGATATTAATGACCACAGACCAGGAGCCTCCAGTATGATTGATACAACTGTTGCACCAAGCATTTCATCAGCAGAGCCATATCTATGGAATGTTAATCTGACATTGTTCTTGAATGATGTCCAAGTTAATGAGACATCAGAATCGTGTGGCGGCAGCTACAAGAAGGGAGCGGAGAACATCAAGTTCTGCTGCTATAAAGGAGACTTGCCTTGCTATCCCAGAATTGCCTTAAATGGGATCACTGTAGTTGAAAACTTCTCCTCTTGTGTAAACTACACATTCACATCTAAGAGTGAATCAGTGAAGGTCACAAAATCATATTCTCTCTGTGGTTTTACTAACTACAGGTCATGTGGCTTCTGTTGGATTGGAAATGATAACTTACCACCACTGTGTGTCTATATGTTTGGAATTGGAGTCATCAATGATGGCCTAACATCATTAAGTGCTATGACGATCATCATTTTTGGGAGGACGTGAACTCCCATGGTATATGGTGGATAGGCGGCAGGAACCATTGAAGGCTATGTCTGAAAAGTGTTCCTTCTTGCAGTTTCCTCATATTCCAAGTCCGGCTTGTTGCATGAGCTACTGAGTTAAGTGCTCTGTGCACACCGTGAGCTGTGTGTCTCATCCGTTTTGATCCTGCTTCGATATCCCGCTTGTTTACGATGAATAATGATATCGTATGACAGGGAACAGTTGGCTGTGTTCACTTTCTGCGCGGTTTCACCTTATGTCTTTTGGCGTGTGCTGAGACTGCTACGATAGGGACTACAGTTACCTTTCTTTGTTTGGGAGATGAGTTAGTAATTCGGATGATTCCACTGGCACGGGCGGTTGAGCAATTATGGATTTTAATTCGTTTGCTGTGATACCGAGGCCATCCATAACCAATAACCAATAACTGACTAACAAGTCTGGTCAAGTGATTCGGATTGAGGGGGAGGCAACCCAGTTCTCAAAAATGCTATGAAGGTTGGATGTGTTGGAACAAAAGGTGCAAATATCACAGTTATACCACAAACAACAACACAATGCATCTATGTCCAATTAATGTTCTTTTAAGGATGGACAAAGAAGAAGATTATTTATTTCTTTAGTACTAATTCAGTGAATGCAAAGAAAGAAAGAAATATTTTAGAATTGTATCTTCCATCTGAAGCTATTGTTGTGTCCTGGTATATAAAGTTGATGTGCAACTAAACATATACGATTTATTAGATACAAGTTCAAAATAAAACATAAAATAATTATTTTACAAATCATGCTTACCAGTAGTGGATGATGCATCACTTTCCACAGATTCACTCCCTAAAGAGAAATGGTTACGATTATTTACAAAAACAAGAGCTAATAAAATGTATCATTATTGTTATAATACATGTACAACCTATAATACAATAATACATTGCATGTCTGGACATTATTTCACTAGTTTTTTATTTTTAAGATCTCATGTACAAAAATGTATTAAAAGTATACTTCAAAGTGTGTATAAACAGGTTAAACTTCATTTATCTAAGTCCTGAAACCTTTAACTCTGAAACTATTAATCACATTGGCATTACAGGTCATTACCAAACTGTGAGCCTGCATTAACTTGAGTTCCCCACTGGCTAGAATATAAAGCACTTAATTATTAGAAAATGTATCATTAAAATCATACTTACAATCTGCATTGTCAATCGTATCCATATAATAATTACCTGTTGTAGAGAAATGTTATAACTATTTTAAAAAGTGCAAGAGTTAAACAATTATACCTTTTTTTTTTCCTCTGTAAAAAAAAAAAAAAAAAAGTAAAAATAGAGAATAAAAAAATTGTTAAAAATAAGGAAGTAAGGAGAAGGGTTGAGTTAGCACCAGTGTTAAGTATTACCACGAAAGAACAGATCAAATGATATGGACATGTAGCACAATCACCACCAGACTTCATCCCTTAGAGAGTTTTAACATTCAGAAGTAATGGGAACAGTTGAAATGGTAGCCTTAAAAGATAATGAATTGATGAAACAGCAGACTTCACAATGAGCACCAGGCATGACACACACTGACCAAAACATCTTACTTTGACACTAAATGGCAAAAGAAAAAGGGAAAAGTAGAGAAATAAGTTGTTCCAAAAGTCTCATACGTGTTTAATTATTGAATAAATGGCATTAATGTAAAATACAAATATCCCATCATATTAACGAAGATACACACTTTTATATTTTTTCGTTGCAGTTATTTATCATCAGCAATATTTTTAAACATCTGTTAAAACAGCGTTTGAAGATATTCTAAGACCCTTGTCAAATAGGAATGTCAGTGGGCATGGCCATTGTGATCACTATAGCTGAAAAAAAGTTATGAAATAAATCAACTGACTGATAAAGAGACAGTAGAAGTTCAAGCAGGGCCTTCCCTTTGCTCTCATCAGATTTGTGCCATATCTGGCCTGTGCTCTGAAAGTCTGGTATGCCTCTGTGTCGTGTTGTGCCATTCATGCTCTCATGAAGGCACCAGAATGTGGCGAGCGATTTTTCTGAGCACACTTTTTTACAGAAGTCATCATATTTGGCATCCTTAGCCTGTTTAGCACACAGTTTAAAGTGCATCATTTTTTGGTTGACCTCTACTTTCAGACACTTCAAGAGCTCAAGTTGTGTTCTTCCATTCTTTCTGCCATGTCTTGGCCGTTTGTCTCTTGCTCCGCCAAGCTTCCTCGACTTCTACGTTCCACCAGGGTGGCTGCATCCATCTCTCCTGCCTCCTACGAGGGGCGCTCTGTTTCCTATGTCTGATTTTGCTAATGATGTCCTGGTCTGTTTTCTCATAGTGGAATGTGTGTAACTTTCTTTTCTGGCTTCTATTTCTGCTTTTCTCAATTAGGAGGACACATGGATAGTGATCACTTCCGTGGAACCCCAGTGCACTCCACCTGCAAACCGGTGCAAAGGTGGAAGACACCAATGCAAGGTCTATGACACTATCAGAGTCCCCTGTTCGAGTGGCCATTCTTGTTGCCCTTCCATCATTCAAGCACACTAAATCGACTGACACTAGTGCGTTCTCTAGGTCTTCTCCCTGCTTGTTGGTTATGACGTTACCCCACTGGTTTCTATCTATCTATTGTCCTTTCGAGCCCAAGACGGCACATAGGGCAGAACCACAATCTCAAATACAGAAACCTTGCGTACCAAAATGGCACTGGTTTCCTCTAGCATTAAAGTCTCTGCAGAAAATGATGTTCTCTTCATCGAACTCGAAGAGATTCTGCCATTGCTGTGTGTTCACCTTCCCATTACAAGCATACACATTTACAATCACGAAATGAACTGGGGTCTGCACCCTAACCGCATGTACCTACAATTCTGCATTGTCCCACACAGACATATCAACCCAAGCTGCCACCATATTGTTGCACACAAGGATGGCCTGCCCAAGGTGTCGCCTATTGTAGAAACAATGAAATCCGGGAGTACTCACTGCCCTGTCACCAAGAGCAGTTTCTTGCAAAACCATTATATCGGCGCCGCACAGTAGCTTATCAAGAATGGGCCGTCGTTGATTTATGGACCCACAATTCCAATATGTAACGTGGACATACTTTATACCTAGTCACACTTCGACAGTTTAACGCCACCACGCTTACCTTGTCGTGTTTTCCTTCTTCGATGTTGTCGTTTGGGCTGCATCTGAATACTTACCGTCGTCATAGTATATCATAGATGATTTTGTCGCTGAACGTCGATGCTGTGGATGATCTAGACTCTCGTGAACTTACTCAGTCGCACGGTCCAGAACCCGTTTCCATGTTATAAATTGGCCAACTCCAGTAAATAGCTCTGCAGCACGCGGATACACTATGAGCCTTTTACAAATTAAATGAATTACACGTCCTTGACAACAGACTGACGAAAACAAACCGCCATTTTTTTCACGTTCAATAGTGCAATCAACAACAAGGATGAGTATAAGTGATTAAATAAGGAAATTGTAATAAAATGCAATGAATCAAAAGAAGCAAAGTGATTTACATCAAATAGAAAGCGCATACAATCACATGATCCCTTCAAATATCAATAAAGAGTTGAAATCAATAGAGAAATGGAGAAGTGGAGCAGAATATTTAGTTATAACACTCACCCTCAGAACATGACTGAGCTATTTTAAGTTCTGTTTCATCAGCTTGGGGATAAAGAGCAACCTGGCAACACAAAGCAAGAGCATGTGATTGTTTTAATAAACTGTTTGGTATAGATTTATGTTCAGAGACATATTTATTTAATGTCATTTTGAGCCGAAGGTGACAGATAGGGACAGATAGGGCAGAACTTCTAGACTCTGACAGCCTTTGTTATCAAGTGTCAGACCTTGCACAGGACCCAAATTGTATCGGGGAAGTCACTCAATCTAGGTGAGGGAGCTGATGCCTACTGTTGTTGTCTCTCGCCTCAATGTTCTTTTAGTATTTCTCTAGGTTGGCCTCTTTTATTTTACCCTCTGGTTCCCATTTAAGGGCTTGCTTTGAGATTTTCTTCTTGTCTCTTCTTATCACATGGTCAAGATATGACCACCTTCTTCTCTTGATTATAGATGAAATTGTTGGGTGCTCTGTCATTTCTCATATTTTTGCACTAGTCTTCAATTTATCCCAAGGTATACAATGTAATTTCCAGAGACATTTGTTTTCAAATGCATCCAATTTATTTTCTATTTCTTTAGTTGTTTTCCAGTTCTTGCATGCATAAGTAGGGGTAGATAATACATTTGATTTGAAAATCCTGAGCTTTATTTTCATTCTCAGTCATTTTTATTTCCATATTTTATCATTATTTTGTATATCTTGGAAGCTGTGTAGATCAAGAAGGGTGTGAAGTGGGTCCCCTAGCATATAATGTCAAATGAGATATCACAGATACCCTCTCATCCATGGTGGAAAGAATAGGACTTGAAATCAACAGGGATAAAACAAAAATAATGAAAAATAACTACTCTAGAGAGCAATATATATCTCAATCGTCAAGCATTGGAAAGATTAGACCACTATATATATCTTAGTAGTAATATAGATCAAGAAGGTGAAACACAAAAATCAGATCAGAAGCAGGAAAGAAATAAATTAGAATCAAAATAGCAAAGGTAGCAATAACTTTCAGAGATTTCCTTATTAAGATACGAAAAAAAAAATGTATTTTCAAACATTTTTTTTAAGAACTGAAGTATATGTTTCAAAATGTAAATGCCATCATTTAAATACATATTTCATTTCCTCTTCTGTGTACATCACACATTTAGACAATGATTCAGAATTCACAAATGATGATCTCTTGCATGAGTATATGAAGTATGTGGAAGTAAATTATGTGCCATATTGCTCAGTGCATACAATTACTGCCAGTAATTCTCCAAGTTTGCAAGCTCTAGTCTTTGGCTATTCATCCTAATTTTTCTTTCCTTCCTCATTTGTTTTTCAGCATGAAAGAGATATATTGTTTGTGGTCTTTTGCTCTTCTGTGTACCTCTCCTGCTATTATGTTCCCTAATGTTTCTAATATTCCATCAATCTATATATCTTTCGTTCGCTCGAAGTATTGTCTATATCAGTAATGTCGTTTCCTGTATGAATTTTACTGTCTTTTGTAATTCTTGCAGTGGCCCATATAGTTTTGTCTGTAGTGTTGTATCTATGGGCCAATGGATTTTCCTCAGTCTACTATATTCAGTGCAGTCTTGAAGTATGTGTTCAGCAGTCTGGGGTGCCTGTCCACATGTACAAGTAGTTGATGTGCCGATCTTGAATTTTGTATACATGTGACTATGGAGTCTATTGTGTCCTGTTCTTAGGCGTATAATGATAACTTGTTCATATCTATTCATATTATGAAAGGCATCCCGATTTGGGGCTTGTGGTCCTCTGATTGATTTGATTATCTGTTTCTTATGATGGTATGTAACTGGTGTATCTAGTTGTGTGCCTGTTGAACCTTCCTTTGCCAACTGATCTGCTTTCTCATTTCCTGGTATTCCACAGTGAGACGGGATCCACTGCAGGGCAACCCTGTGGTGCTTGCAGAGTTCAGTCAATAAGGTCTGCAGATGTGGTAATTTTCTGGATTGTAGTGCCTGGAGTACTGATCTTGCATCTGTCAAAAACACTACAGGCTGTGGGCTAAGATTACTGTTCAGCAGTTTTTCTATTGCCAACTTTATTGCTTGTATTTCTGCATCATAATTGTGACAATATTTCCCTGTTGCTATTTTATTCATATCCCTAGTGTTATTTGGGTACTCTATATATGCACCTGCTCCCCCATTCTTTACTGCATTCTGTGCTGATCCATCTGTGTACACACGGATCCATAGGTCCTGTGGGTATTCTTCATCCAGGAAATTGAGAGTTATTGTTTTTCGCTGTAGACTATTCTGTTCCTCTTTGTCAACTATCCCTTTCACTTCTGTCCGTATTTGAACTGATAATCCTGATTCATCTGTCCAGGGAATCTGTTCAGGTATGGGCAGGAGGGGGTTAACAACTCTTGGCATGTCTGGTGTTTGTCTACTAATACGCTTGGCTTGGTGGATAAAACTGCTTCTCTTAAGTCGTCCCAATGCAAGATTTTGGAATCGGTCCTTCATTGGATGTCTCAGCATGCATACAAATTTTTCTGCCTGTATCAGCACCTTTGTGTCTCTCCGTTCTCTCAGTGCTGGTATCCTCCACAATTTCTCCATCTCCAATATTGGTGTTGATTTCATTGCTCCTGTGATGACCCTAAGTGCCTGGTTTTGTACTTTATCCAGTTCTTGCAATGTGGTGTTTGATGCTGAGCACCATGCGGATGATCCATATTCTAAATGTGGGCGTACACTCTGTTGGTAAACTTTACTGAGTATTTTCCCACTCGCACCCCATGTGGTTCCACACAGCTTTCTTAGAATAGCCAATTTCCTCCTTGCTTTTTGGGTTGCCTTATTTATCTGCTGTTTCCAAGATAGTTTGTTATCAAATGTAACTCCGAGATATGTAGCTTGTATGTCTTCTTTCACAGGCTCATTGTTTATGTAGATGGTTCCTGCTTTTTGTTTTGGGGAGAGTGTGAAAAGTGTATTACTGCATTTGTCTGTATTGATGCTGATACACCATCTATTTGTCCATGAATTCAGTGCATTCATAGCTCTTTGTAGCAATTTGGAGGCCACTGTTGCATACTCCTGCATGCGCCACATTACCAAGTCATCTGCATACATTGCCACTTTGATGCCATGTGGTAGTTCAGTAACTAGGTCATTGATGTAGATCAGAAAAAGTGTTGGAGATAGTACCCCTCTCTGTGGAACGCCCTGGCGCAATAAGACCTTTTTACTCTTAAGACCATCCAGTTGCACTCTGGCTCTCCTGTTATGCAGGTATGCTTTGACCCATTTGTACATCCTGCCATTTACTCCATAATTTATCAGTTTCTTCAAAAGCCCTTCCTTCCATACCTTATCAAATGCTTTCTTTAGGTCTATCCATGCTGCTAGTACCAGTTTCTTTTCTTGAAATGCATCCTCAATTTCCTGGGAAAGATAGGTTGCCTGATCTTCGGTAG
The DNA here is from genome assembly GCA_032433765.1 of Megaustenia siamemsis. Lineage (NCBI taxonomy): Eukaryota > Metazoa > Mollusca > Gastropoda > Stylommatophora > Ariophantidae > Megaustenia > Megaustenia siamemsis. The sequence goes on from JAVIAB010000047.1 coordinate 31,002,142, forward strand.
AGTAACACTGTCTAAAGCCTGCTTGTTGTGGGACAAGGAGATTTTCACTTTCCAGGTACCACTGCAGTCTGAGATTGATTATACGTTCCATTGTTTTACACAAACAGCTTGTAAGGCTGATTGGTCTATAGCTGGATGTCGTTGAACCATCTTTTCCTGGTTTTAGTAATGGTATCATAATTGCTTCTCTCCATGCCTGTGGCACTCTACCTGTGATCCAGCAAATGTTGTAGATCTGCAGTAGTTTTGCTTTAGCTGCAGTTCCCAAGTTCTTAATCATTTCATTGGACACTCCATCACTGCCTGGTGACTTTTTCATTTTTAATTTGGATATTGCCAGCTCTAGCTCTCTTTGTGTAATGGGTATTTCCATGACTTCATGTGTGGTCTCTTCTTGTCTTACATTTTGTTGTTTTAAACGGGTCTCTTGTCGTTTCTCTAGGCTAATTTCAATATTATTGTCATTTGCAAAGGAGTCTGCAAAGTAATTTGCTGCATGTTTACCTGTTAGAATGTTTCCATCCTTCTTCAGTGTAATTTTGGTGTTCCTTTCTGTACCCTCATCATTCAGCTGTTTTACAAGCTTCCACACTTTTCTTGTGTCTCGTTCAAGATTCAAAGACTCTGTTTTCTCTTTCCAACTTCTCCGTCTGGCTTGTAGTTTAGCCCGTTGAAATTTGGTTTTAGCATGCTGGTAGTTATTGTGGTGTTCTAGGCAAGGGTTATTTTCTGCTTGCTTTCGAGATGTTTCCATGTCATTGTGCAGTTGCTCTAGTTCACTACTCCAATATGGTTTGTAGTGTTTCCGTGCCCCTCTAGGTATTGTTTCACTGGCAGCTTGTATTATTAGTCTACTGAATTCATCAACTATTTTGTTGATGTCTCTATCTGTATTTATATCTTTAGTCAGTACACTGGTGTAGTGTTGATACATTTTCCAGTCTGCCTTTTTGTAATTCCATCTGGAGAGAGTGCTGCTCTCCCTGATGGCCTTATTTTGTACCACTAAAAAGACTGGTCGGTGGTTGCTGCCTCCAAGTTGTTTCCCAACAATACGTGTGGTATTCCAATCCAGGTCTGCTGAATGGAAAGCAAGGTCTGGTGTAGATGTGGTATGCCATGATCTGGAGTAGAATGTTGGTGGATCTGTTGCCTGGTTTAATAGTATAAGCCCAATGTCATCCTGCCAATTTTCAAGCTCTTCACCTCTCTTGTCCATATGTTCATAGCCCCAGCTCTGTGAATGGCTGTTAAAGTCTCCACATACAATTATTCTTTCTTTTAATGTAATTGTGTCTAGTGCTAGCGGGCGGTCAATCGGACAGTAGTAGTTAAGTAGATGGAAGTCTGTATTTCCTGTCCTGAGGTGCAGTATTTGATATTCCGCCCCATCCATATACACTTCAATCTGACATGCATTAATGTTGTTCCTTACAAGTGTCAGTATTCCGCCCTTTTGTCTGTTTTTTTCTGTCAGATCGGTAGCACTGGTATCCCCTAATCTTCAAGGCTATGTTGTTGTTTAGATGGGTTTCCTGCAAACAGCATATGCTTATTTGTTCTTCATGCAGGATATTTTCTAATTCTATCTTTTTACTGTACCCATTTCTTTTGCTGTTGATGCCTTCAGCATTCCAGTGCATTATTTTGAGTGGGGTTATTTTGGATTGGCCAGTAGCTCTATTCTCTCGCCCCCTGACTCCACAGAGCGGTTGAGAAGGACATCCAGTAATAGAGGTTGGGCCCTTTCGAGGCTGAGGGCCCGGCGCTGCACCTGCCTGAGTGTCCATCACAGAGCGAGTGCCATATCGATTTGCAGTTATAGACATACTTCCATTTGCGTTGAGTGCGTGGCATCCTGATTGTTGTGCGCCTTTTGGGCCTCCGACTTCAGCACTTGAACTTGCTAGAGCAGACTGTGGTCTTGCTCGGGTGTAGGAAGGCCTGGCCAGTCTTAGTTTTCAGTCCCTGGTGACTGTTAAGCCCCATCCCCACGACAAGGAGCTGGCCTTGATGAGGATATTCCATCAATCCATCTTTTGCTCTTCTGTGTACCTCTCCTGCTATTATGTTCCCTAATGTTTATAATATTCCATCAATCCATCTTATCCATGGTCATAGTGCAGTCTTCCTGCAAAGCAGCAAATTTATTTTCTTTTAAATCTACACTTGAATTATCTGTCCTCTCTGATTCATATAGCATCATCTACTCAAATTTTGTTTAGTTCTCTCTTTCTTCCACACCCCCCCCCCCCCCCAACTCTCTCATGCTGCCTGTTGGTTTAGAGGAAGTTGGATCTCACGAAATGATGAAAATCAATTCTATTGAAACAAGATGCTACAGAAAAATCGTTAAGATGCCTTGAATAATGAAAAAGAGCAATGGAGACATAATAAAATACTTCAATATTAAAAAGAATTGGCTTATAAACACCGTTCTACAGAAGAAATTAAAATACTATGGCCACATTAAAAAAACACAACAGGCTAGAAAGAACAATAATTGAAGGCATGGTTCTTGAGTGATACACCAGGGGCAAACCAAGAAGAAAGTGGTTTAAAGACATCAAAGAGAGTCTGAACATGGCAACAGAAAAAAAGTGGGAGATCTGGCTAAAGAACAGAGATTCTTTCAAACTGGCTGTGGTGAATGCAATGTTCTGTAAATGACATGTGACCTGATGATAGATGGTTGAATGATTATGACTACACTAGTGCACTGACTCATAGCCCCAAAGGTAGGACACTGACTTTAATCTTGTCCTATAGTATTTAAAATACCACAAAAAATTATATCTGTCTATCTATTGTCCTTTCCAGCCGAAGACGGCACATAGGGCAGAACCACAATCTCAAAAACAGAAACCTTGCGTGCTAAAGTGGTACATATTGCAGAGATCACTGCTCTAAAATATATGGCACTGTTTCCATAACAATACTTTTTACAATGACAGCTTGTCAAGCCATAGATCAACCTCCTCAGTCGCCTCTTACGACATGCCTGGAAGGTCACAGTGTCACTATTCTTTAATTCCCTCATAATGAGGCCCCGGTAACACACACAAAAATTATCATTATAAAAGAAATATATGACTGCTATACTTGCGCAGTTCACACAGAAGAGGGAATGAGTGATTGGTTTCTAATTAAAACAGGAGTCAAAGAGGGATGTATACTATCACCATTGCTATTTGGAATTACCATTGATTACATAATGAATAAATGTTGCAAAGACAATCTTCTTCTTTTCTCTTTTCACTGATACCGGAAGGTGTCGTAGTTTATATCATTTGTTGCTCTTGGGCTGCTCGAACTGTCTGAATTAGTGATTTTCCTTTGTTGTTATATGTCTCTGTCACTGCATCTATCCATCTTCTGGTTCTTCCTCTTGGTCTTTATCCATGCATTCTTGAGAAGAACGCCCTTGATGGTGATTGGTGAGGATTCATTCTGACCAGGTGGCCAAACCATTTAAGTTGTTGTTCTATATATTCTTGGCAGGGTTTTGTTCCTACCATTTTTCTTATGGTTTCATTTGGTATTCTATCTCTTCTTGTGTTGTTTGTTACTTTTCTCAAGCATCGCATCTCACATGTATTAATCTTTCTTAATTGTGATTTAGTAAGGGTCCATGTTTGACTTTCATAGCACAAAGTTGGTATGAAAATGCTATTTATCATTTGTTGTTTAGCTGGCATAGAAATGTTTGGATGTATAGCAATGGTGAAAGCTGATATGTGACATCATTTGCTTTTTGTATTCTCATGTGCTGGCAACACGATGCAATTTTCGATGGGAGTCAAATTTAAGTTATAAGTGTATTTCAATGCCCGTTGTAAAAGAAATTCAAGCGTTCTTGTGTGTGATTTCGAACGGATTTTTGGCAAAGACAATAATAGCATTAAATGATACAACCAGAATTACTTGGAAGATCTAGATTTTGCAGAGATACAGTGTTCCTAAGTGACAATATCAACAAGATGCAAAATATCACAGATACCTTATCATCCATGGTGGAAAAAATAGGACTGAAAATCAACAAGGATAAAAGAAAAATAATGAAAAATAACAATACCTCAGAGGGCAAAATATATCTCAATTGCCAGGCATTGGAAAGAGTAGACCACTATATATATCTTGGTAGTAATACAGATCAAGAAGGTGAAACAAAGAAAGAGATCAGAAGCAGGATAGCAAAAGCAGTAGCATATTTTTTTTAAATGTGAAAATAAAAAATACCAAGCAAGAAAACCAAACTTAGAATATTCAACTAAAACGTATTATCAACACTTACCTATGCATGTGAAAGCTGGAAAACAACTAAATTGATTGGGAGAAAACTAAACGTTTTTGAAGACAAATGCCTAAGAAAAATAGTCTGGGTACAATGGAATGAATTCAAGACTAATATAGGGATAAAAGAAATGACCATGCAACCAACAATCTCATCTACAATTAGGAAGAGAAGATGGACATATGTCGAACATGTGCTGAGAAGAGACAACAAAAGAATTCCAAAATAGGCTCTTCTATGGGAAACATCAGGATACAGAAAAAGAGGAAGACCTAGAGAGACATTGAAAAGAACACTTATAAGAGAAGTAAAGTTGGCAGGCATAGACTAATTAGATAAATTGAACATCTCGCCCAGAACAGAGATGGTTGGTGAAAAACACTATAAGCCCTATGTGACATCTAACGGCACAGGAAGAATCTATAGTAGGAAGAATCTATAGTCTTTAACAAGGTGTCACATCCTCTATGTAACAACAATATTACAGTATACACACATTAAGTCATTTTACAGCAGAATGGTAAAGGTAACTATATAGCACTAACTTAAATAAAGACCATATAACGAAACATGACTGCTGCTTTGGATAAAATTGTTAAGATTTTAAAATCTAACCAATTATCTCCATTCTCAAGATCTTCGCAGGTGCTATGGAGTTCATGTAAATGAACTAAAATCATCTTTATTTCTGTAACTAGTGTGCAGCAGGTGTGCTGTATGGTGGGGGAACCAGGTGTTGTTCAATGTGAAATGAAGATGATCTGTTGAAAAAACGAAACAACTTCATTAACAACTCACTGGATCTTTGGTCCAACCCATGTAGCTGAGAATATCAACATTCTCATTTGCCACCAGTTCTTGTATGGTTGGACCTGTCTTTAGGAGATCTTTTTCATTCTGGAGAACAAATTTACTGTTAATGATTACCTAAAATGTTTTTTTTTTTTATTATCATAAAATTCAAGTATGATAAATATAGTGACAAAACTGACCGTAAGTGTTAAATTCATTAAATATTATAAAGTTGTACTGAACTACTTAAGGTAGTAGTAGCCTCCGTCAGTCATAGTTGACTATGGATTTTTCAGCGCCCCTAGAAATGTTATTTTTTCTTTTCTTTTCTTTCGTCATGTATTCTCTTTCTCCATGAATCTAAACTACTTAAGGTAGTTAAATTTAAAAAGGTAGATATGGTTAAAATGAATTACATTACAGAGAACAACTGAATAGTCACATAGACCAATGCAATGATACAGTCAGATACTGCAAGCCAATAAAAAGTTTTCATGACTTGGTGGTCTAATGATAAGACATTAGCCTTTAGATGAGAATATACTGTGTTCAAATCTCAGCACCAGCAGTCTCGCCATAAGTAGTCTAGTTACAGTGTAAACAATCCTAATATAAATTGAAGGACATTTAGAATAGATAAGTAAGAGGAATGAACTTTAGACAAGGAGAGTTGGTTAGCTGGACTTTGAAAATATTCGACTTGGAATTGAAGTAATGAGCATGTAATTGGCATCTCAACGAACAGGAAGAGAGCCATAACTTTAGGTAACATTCTTGTATGCAGAGATCGAAGGCAGGTTCCAGGTAAATAGGCTCCTTTAATGTACAGGCTGAAGTTTTCTCTGAGGTCCAGCAATAGTAAATGTGATCACAGAGCAACTATGAGAAGCCCTCGTATATCTTGGGAGATGAAAGCAATTTTTGTGAAAACCTAACTAAGTTAGTATCAGATAATAGAGGTTCATTTATAGGTCATTGACAATTTATCATTAAATGAGACAGAGCTACAGAGTTATTGGGTGGAGCTAAATAGGTCATAAATAAATCCTGATAAATGGAAGAGTTACATGCTCAAAACTCCCAGAGTTCCTAGAGAAACAAACAAAAAGTTCAGACACAGTTTTTCAAGATGTAAAGAGCAGATGAGTTCAGGTGATGGCTTAGCTTGAACCCTGTTTGGGACTTCCCTCCTAAGCAGATGAGTTCAGGTGATGGCTTAGGTTGAACCCTGTTTGGGACTTCCCTCCTAAGCAGATGAGTTCAGGTGATGGCTTAGGTTGAACTCTGTTTGGGACTTCCCTCCTAAGCAGATGAGTTCAGGTGATGGTTTAGTTTGAACCCTGTATGGGACTTCCCTCCTAAGCAGATGTGTTCAGGTGATGGCTTAGTTTGAACCCTGTTTGGGACTTCCCTCCTAAGCAGATGTGTTCAGATGATGGCTTAGTTTGAACCCTGTTTGGGACTTCCCTCCTAAGCAGATGAGTTCAGGTGATGGCTTAGCTTGAACCCTGTTTGGGACTTCCCTCCTAAGCAGATGAGTTCAGGTGATTGTGATTGTAACAGAATAGTCATAGATTATTGAGAGTGAATCAAAGTAAAAGAATTTCAGAAACTATTGGAGCATTTACACTGTTAAGACTTTCCCAAGGAAATTCAAAGTAGAAGAGCAGATCTGTTGGTCGCTTGCTTGGCTTTCTCCTATGCAGATGAGATTCTTATAGCATAACCAAGCGCTTTACAGTTAGAGATTTTCTGCAGATATTTATACTTATACAGTTTTATAAATTTAGAGAGAGACATCAGAGATTTTATAGAATTTCAGAGAGAGTAGAATTCACGTATAGTTTACAAGCAAATAGGTGGAATAAAATATGATCACATGCATAAACAATTTTGCTAGACTACACATGGCAATATGACATGAACTTGTTAAATAGATGTTGATTCCATTGCTGAATGTGCATGTTATATACAAAGCTTGTAGACAGGATAATAAAGATCTGATTTAAGTGTTGTAATAAACAATTGTGAGTAGTCCATTCATTAGGTGTTTGGTTTTGTGTTCGCCACCTTTATATCTCTAGCAAAGTTACAAAGGACTGAATTTTGCGTGATTATCACTTTTTCCTATTTTTCACATTGGCAGCCATGTGCTCAGGTGTCCCCCACCAGACAGGCAGATATTCTCTGATTTCAGAGGTACTCTCATAATTTCTATCGTTGAGAGTTTTAACATTTTGAGTAGATTTTTTCTATTAATTTTGCCTGTGCAGTGGTAATTTTTGGCCTGCTCTTTTCGGTTTCCAACTGCCGAGGGTATTTAAATGCATGCAGAATGCACACAAGACCTGTTTTTTTTGTCTTTATCTGAGAGGGATAGACATGGAATCTCACTACTCAGATCCCAGGGGAGGGTAAAGACATGAAAAAAACCATGGATTCAATTTTTTCTTTATTCCATTGCATGCAATGGGAACCGAACCTGCAACCTCCTTCTCCAGAGGCAGACGCGTTACCTCTAAACCATCCAGCCCCCATTCATTAGGTGTGATATGTGTGATGTTGTTCCAAGAGTAATCCACTCAAGTGATCTCACTCTTTATGGATCACTTCTTGACATACTCAGAAATCAGCAAGGAAGAATAATATAGACATTAACAATCAAGTAACACTGCTATAGTCTTACCATAAGCATTTTTCACTTTGAATCATTGGTTTTTTTTCATGACATTACACTCATTATATCTTGTGTAGATGTATGCTGAGACCACAGTGTCCTGTTCTGAGTCTGAAGATCTTGGTCTGCTCATATCTACTGAGTATTTTTTACACCATCTTATTTGGTTCATATTATCTATTTAATTCTTTTCATTGATAAGTGACAAGGCACAAAAACTAACAAAGAAGGGATGGTAATTAGAACAGCCAAGTGTACCAACAACTCAACAGACAACTAAACGATTATAAAAAACTACAAACAATGATGCATAACTGAGAGGTTAGACTCGATGAAATACTATAAGTGTTCTTCTTCTTTCTTTCCTTATTTTGCCTTTCAATGCAAGAGGAAATATAATTTTGTCTTTTGCTCTTCTGTTTGCCTCTGCTAGTGTTTTGTTTCCTAGTGTTTTTAATATTCCATCAATCCAACATTTTTTGTTGTCATCCCTTGGGTTTATGTTCTCATGTTTATTCAAAGTTTGTTGACTAGTGTTTTGATCTTTCTGTCTTATCACGCGGCCAAACTATTTAATCTGTTCTTTCTTAATGTATTCAATGGTGGAAATTCATCATCATCATTGGGTGCTGTGTCTACAACGAAGGTTGACTACCATGGATCGCCATTCCACTTTGTTTCTTCCTTTTTGATGGTGCATATTGTCATAGATTAACTTGTCCATCTTTTGATGTTACACGTCCATGTTAGTCTTCGTCTGCCTCTGCTCTTTTACCTTGTATTTTCCCTTCCAATACTACTTTTAGTAGGCTGTTGTGTCTTTTAACATGACCCAAAAATGTCATTTGTCTTGTTCTAATTGTGTTTAGTAGTTCTCTTTTTATTTTTAGTTGTTTTAAAACTTCATTGTTTGTTTTCTTTTCTTTCCATTCAATTCTACCTATTCTTCTATAAATCCACATTTCAAAGGCTTCAATTTTCTGTTCTGTTTTCTTGTCTAATGTCTATGTTTCTGCACCATACATGAATACTGAGAAGATGTAACATTTTGCTATTCTTAGTTTCAGCCCTGCTGTTATTTGTTTTGTTGTTAGTATATTTTTCATGGCATTAAAATTACTTTTTACCATACCTATTCTTTTGTTTATTTCAATTTTACATTTTCCATCATTGGTTATAGTACCAAGGTAGTTGTAGCTCTGAACTGTCTCCAGATGTGTTCCTTCAACTGTGATGTTTATTTGTAGGTCTTGAGAATCTTCTTTGTTTATGATCATAGTTTTAGTATTTTTGATATTCATATCTAGTCCATATTTTTTGCTTGTTATGTTTATCATATTAAGCAATTGTTGTAGGTCTTTAGGATTTTCTGCTAGTAAAACAGTATCATCAGCATATCTTAAGTTATTGATTATCTTTCCATTAATGTTTAGGCCTGGCATCTCTGTGATGATTTTAAAGATTAGCTCAGTGTATAGATTGAACAAGCCTGGTGATAGGATGCATCCTTGTCTTACTCCTCTTTTTACATCCATGGGTGTAGAGTTCTCCTTGTTATATTTTATTATTGCTGTTTGCTCCCAGTACAGATTACATACTAGTCGTATGTCTGTGTCGTCTAGATTTATATCCTTTAGGCAGTCTATAAGTTTATGATGTATTCTATCGAAAGCTTTGGTGTAGTCTATGAAGCAGGTATATATATATATATATATATATATAGGCAGGTGGAAATTACTCCTAGCTTTTTCTCTGTTCCACATTTGTGATTTTATCTCTCATGCTGTTTCCTGTCATGTGTCTAGCTCATTTAATTTTAGTAGTGGTTATTTTTCTTTATGTTCTTGAGTCTAGTGTCCAGGTCTGGCACTGGTAGCATAATATTGTGTTGTAGAGTGCCCATTTTGCTTCTGGTGTTACTTTCTCATTGGACAGCAGTGTTGATATTTGTCCAATGATTGGCTTTGTTGTATCTTGAGTGTCTATTTCTACTGCTTTTAAATTGTCATATTTCACTAGATTTCCTAGATACTTAAATTCCTCCACTTATTTTGATTGTCTGCTGTCTATCATTACGTTGATGTTTTGTTTTCATTTTGTGAATTTTAGGAGGGAAATCTACAAACATATAGCCAGCCATAATATCAAAAACAACATCAGTCATCTTACATCTGAGAATAGGAAGGATCAGATCTTCATTATGAAAATTACCACTTTACACATACAACATAATAGGCATTTGAACAAAATCTAGTCACAAAATACACCTAGGGTCCAAGAAAAAAAATCTTGCTGAAATTCTTAACCAGCAACTTTATGATTAATGGCATCTGATGTTAGTCTTCCTTTAAGCCAAATAAATGAAACACTTAAAATAATAATGACACAACAATTTTAAAACACCTGAAAATGACAAATAACCAAAGGGCTGGGGATCACATGCTGCTGAACCAGCCATCAGCAAACTTGTCAATCAAAAAAGCTAACAACAAAAGCAAATAACTAACCATTTAACTAAAAAAAATATTTATTTAATTCCTTACAAGATAACAAAAAATAGTTATAGAATCACAACAATCATTAACCTCTTCTCTCTTCTCTACAGCAATGAAACTTGTGAACTGTGTGACTATGGAATACTCTTTGCTCAGATCAATGATGTAGTTCTTAAGGTCCATTTTGGCAACCTAAAGAAAGCAAATGTTGTCTGCTTAAGAACATTATGTCAGCAAGACATTATATAATTTAAGATGTTATGGTGCTTATAAAAATGAAATTTTATTTACTTATTTCTAAAATGTGACAGAAAAATGTCCATTTAATGCATAGTAAAAAATGTTTCATGGAGATCATATACTGTTGGGTAATTTGTTCTACCTATCTATTGACCTTTCGAGCCGTAGCCGGCCCATAGGGCATAGACCAATATACTCCTTCTCTTATCTGAATTTTTTTCGAGCAGTTTTCAATTCTTTTAAAGATATTTTATCAGATCTCGCCATTTGTCTCTGTTCTGTGCAAGCAACTCTATCTCATTGAGGGAGCTGATTCCTGCTGCTTTTGCCTCTCTTAGCAATGTTCTTCTCAGTGTCTCTCTGGGTCTTCCTCTTTTTCTCTTACCTGTTGTTTCCCACATGTGGGCTTGCTTTGCTATTCAGTTATTATCTCTTCTCATCACATGTCCAACATATGACCATCGTCTTTTCTTTATTACTGAAAGTATTAGTGGTTGATTGGCGATTTCTCTAATTTCCTCATTTGTTTTGAATTCGTTCCAAGCTATACCAAGTATTTTCCATAAACATTTATTTTCGAATGCGTTCAACTTTGTTTCTACATCTCTTGTTGTTTTCCAGCTTTCACACGCATACGTAAGGGTTGATAGATAGTTCACAAACTACTTTGCACATAGAAATGGTTACTGGTCGATGTCCTCTTGTACATTATATAAAGCAACAAATGCTTCTGTCCATCTGTATTTTGAGCAAGCCACTAAATGGCCACAAAATGCCTATATTGATAAGCTGTGATTGACTGCCACAAACCATGGACGCAGGACAGAGAAAACTTTAGAGTAACTGTCATGGGAGTCAAGATCCAACATGGAAAAGATAGATGATGATGATGGAGATGTATATACAACTAGACAAGTAACTAAAAGACAAAAATTACCTTGTTTTGTAATATAGCTCAGTAATGGAGATCATAGATGACAATGTCTTGTTATTTGCTATATATGTCACTAATATGTGTATAGAAGAGAACAAGATTTGTAACAAGATTGAGCAAAACTGTAAATTATATATATATATATATATATATATATATATATATATATATATATATATATATATATAAATCACACAGGGCCCATAGTGTTTTTTGCTATCCATCTCTATTCTAGGTGACACATTCAATCGTATCCAATGAGTCTATGCCTGCCAACTTTGCTTCTCTTATAAATGTTCTTTATAGTATCTCTCTGGGTATTCTTCCTTTTCTGTATCCTAATGTTTTTCATAAAAGAGCTGTTTAACCCTAAATTATGATGTCAATCTGTGACCAGCGTTTTTACTATACCGTACTAAAAATTACTACCACTTAATTGTTATATTAGGATCTCTAAAAATAGTGTTTTCTTTGATCTTTTTGACACAGTGCTGTGTGTTTACACTAGGACAGACATTGGGAACTTAGATTTCCTGTCTCAGGTTGATTTATGACCTGAATTTTACCTCAGGGATCAGACATGTTACAATGTCTATTGGTACAGATGCCGTAAGTCCATCAATATGTCTGGCTACCTCATAGCGCTATATTCGCTGCACTTTCCAAGTTACAATGGGTTGTTTGATGTTGGCCAATAATCAAGGAAATTTCCCTGGTCACAGTAAAAAATAGGAAAATCAACAACTTTCTTGAAAATTTGTAATTTTTTTTTTTTTTTTTTTTTTTTTTGCAACTATATGAAATCGTATTTCACGAAATCGTAAAAAAATCCAACAACAATGGAAACAAATCAAACACTCAGGGTCACCAAAAGTGGTAATTAGGTAGGTACACATGGGGTGTGGAGGGGGGGGGGTTAATGTTTGAACACAGTAAAATATCAAATTTGGAAGAATTTGTGTTTTGCAGCAGTAATTTTTACTATAGTATCATAATCTAGGGTTAAAAGTATTTTGTTGTCTCTTCTCCTTATGGCTGATATATCTTTATTTGTAGACAAGATCATTGGTTACATGGCTATTTCTCTCATCTCTATATTAGTCTTGAATCCATTGTACACAGAGTATTCTTTTTAGAAATTTGTCTTCAAAACTTTTTAGTTTTTACACAATCTCTTTTGTATAAATAACTAGCAATCATAAATTGAAAAAAAAAAATTTAATTCTAGCAATGAAATAGTTTGAGATGAAAAAGTGACTTTAAAGGGCTTCAAATGGAGCTTGCAAGGTAGAATATGAGAAAAGTGTAAAAATGAGAGCAGGCAAATAAAGATAATACCAAAATAAGAAAACACTACATGGGAAACAAAATTTTATTAGCAATAAGTACAAATTAACAAAGATTATGAGACATTGTTATGTAAGGTATTTGAACTATCATGTTTTGGGATACTCCATAAAGAAGTTATAAAGTTTTGGATTTAAAATATTCATTATACGATATGAACTAACAGACATTACCCCTGGGGCCAACAGTGGAGATCATGCTCCGCTGTGAGATCATTATATGTGATAAAGAAAAAGATCAAAGTGACCATATGTAGACTCTCTATGTACAATGATAACAGGCAGCAAAATAGAAAATAGAAATGTGAACTAAAAGTGTAAAAAAGGATCACTTTACTTCATGTTTTGTCCTGTCTCTTGAGAGAACTCCATCTTCCCAATCTCTGATTAAAGCCCTTGCAGCCAGACGATGTACAAGCTAGACACAAAGAATGAATAACTTTTTAGTTCATGGAAAATTTCTTAAAAACTCAGTGTCATCCCCAAATATATCTTAATGCTTAGTATAGTGTTAATTACATAGTCTTCTAGAGTATGTATTACTAAAAGGTATAAGATTATTAAATTATTTAAAATTATGGCAAAGATGCCAGTGCATGGACTGAAAGTGGTCTGTAACTCATAGCTAACTGTTTGCATCAGGATCAGTGAACAAGAACTGATAAAGATTCTAAACCACCTTACTATAGAAGTTCTGGTAACAGACTTTTCATTCTCACCAAGTGAGTAGGGATTTGGAAAAGGAAGGCAACACTGGGATCCAAAGATGACAAACTGTAGATGGATGTGCTGTGTTTAGACATTGCAACTTGCTGTAAACCATGACATAAAAATACCATGCCAAGTGTCCTTCTGAGTTTGAACAATGAAGAGGAGTCTTCAGGTAAACACAGCAGAACAAGAATTCTATTTACTGAATAACACTTTCCATGTTGCACATTTTAATCATTTGTTTCATTTATCTTATGTACAGGTCATTTAGGTTGCAAACTTTTATCTTTTTCTCCTGTATTAGATAGTAGAACAGTCCTGTTGGTCATCATTGATTACCAGCATCAAAGGGGATTTGGTGAAAGCAGATGCCTCTCCAATTACTTCAAGCTGGACAGTTGGAAAGACATTTTTTCCTAGCACTTAATTATTTGAAGTTTCTACAACAATTTTGGAAATCTAGTAGACTGCTCCAAATTTGATAGTACCTTAGGACTAGTCAATTCATGTTCACCTGAATTAATCTGCAATTTAAAGATAAAGTTTGAGAAGAGTCTCATATCTATCTTTTTCTCTCCATTTTTAGTTTGTTTGCCAATTTGAGTGCACATTAAGTCATGGAGAGCATATATATATATACACACATACTGGCTTGTCATGCCTTAGACAGGATGGTTTCATATCAGTTCCCTTTTTTAATGTCACATTACTTTCTGATAGAATATATATATATTTTTTAAAATAAAGCAACAAATATTGTCCTTGTCCAAACTATAAATATAGCCATTATGGTGATGATATACATTTTTGAACTGATACTTAAAAAATCAGGACATGTTTGCTCTAAATAAACAACTGAATCCAGGATCAATCGGTGGCAAAAACTATTGACTCAATTTAAACCAGAAATATTTTCAGAAACATTTCTAAATCACAACTAAATAAATATCAACTGTAGCAAAATATAATTAATTTAGTAGCAGATAAATACATGATATGAATATCTGTAATTAAAAATAAAATTATTAATTTAAGAAACCATTAATAATTTATTTGTTTGTTTTAATAACTCAGTACTAAAAAGTTTGACATAAAATAATTTTTTAAAAAGAAATATTGAGGACAAATTAAACCTATTTAAGTAAAATATTCATTATTGAAAGTAGGTCTTATGTGATAAAAAAAATGACAAATTCCAGATTTGAAAGTAATCAATACACAATTTTAAACAATTCAAAACAATATATAAGGCGGCTAAAATTCTCTAACTTCACTAATTGTTAATTAATTTATAAATGTGTACTTTACCAATCCTTCTGTAATGGAAAGTTCAGATGTGGAAACAAGTGTGGACACGTCTTGTCCTTCAATGTTTGCTTTGAGAGTTGCCTAGGAAATAGTCATTGAAAAATCATGACACTTCACTCCACATTACAGTTGTCAAATGTTCATGGATTGTTATGTTTTTTAAGTAAAACAATATTTTTTTAAAGCTATCTTTACTGTATTTACTTCTTAATACCACATTTTTTCAACAACCATTTTTCAATTTTTATTTCTCTGCTTTTAACTCAATGCATTTTACATCTGTTCTTTCTAGTTTTAAAGTGGTATTTTAGTTATGCACCTCGCATCATTTATGAGCTAAGAATGCTCTGTATTTATTCAGTGTTCTGTTAGTTCCTAAAATCAATAATTTTTGGAAGGTGTTTCAAATTGTGATACCAAACAAAAACCTAACCCTTTAGGCCTAATTAATTTTGGTGTAAATGGTATTTAAGTTCATTAAAGTTTATTAAAAGAAATATTTTTAAGATTGGCTAATTTGACATTGTGTGGTGCAAAAATTTTTATTTCAATCACATCTACTGTTAAAATTTAAGCAGTTGCTTTGTCTGTACTATCAACCCTAGATTACAATACCATAGTAAAATTTACAGCATGAAAACACAAATTGCTTAAAATTTCAAATTTTTCTGTGTTCAAACATTACCCACCTCAATGTTCCTTCCTAATTACCACTTTTGGTGACCCTTGAGTGTTTAATTTATTTTCATTGCTGTTGACATTTTTTTTTAAGATTGTGAGATACATCGTTTAATGCGAAAAAAAAATTGTAAATTTTCAAGAAACTTGTTTTTCCCTTTTTCCTTTTTTTTTTTTACTGTTGTGACCAGGGAAATTTCCTTGGTCATTGGCAGACTATCAAACAACCCTTTGTGACTCTGGAAACACAGCGAATAACGCTATATGGTTGCTGAACATACTGACAAAATTACAGCGACCGTTCCTATAGGTATTGCAACACATCCAGTTCATGAGGTGAAACTCAGGTCATAAATCAACCTGAGCCAAGATTTTTGAGTCCCCATGTTTTGCCCAGTGTGAACACATGCAGCTGTGTCAAAAGTTCAGAGAAATTACTATTACTAGAGATATAACCTAACGTTATATTTAAGTGGTTGTAATTTAGGTTTAAATACAGTATCATAACTGGGAGAAATACTAACTTAGGGTTAAAAATTTTTAACATGATATTTTTAAAAATAGGCAAATAGAAAAGCAACTAAAATATCACTGATTGAGAGCTGTGAATTGTATCTATATATAGATATATATAAAAAAGATTGAAAACAGTAACTATAAAATTTTATTTTAAAAAGTTGCACAAATAAATTTATATATTTAATGAACAACATTTGGATCAAAATCTTTTACCAATTAACTACACTACATATTCATTTCTACACTAATGTTCATTTCTATAAACATCGTCACAGAGAAAAAATTGAGAGAAACAAAATTAATTAGGTTATAACGCCTATTTAAATCGAGTAGTAAATGTGTACAGTGTTCCTCTCAAACAATACAAAAGGATTAAAAGAGACATTTGAGTGTGTTAAAAAAAACACAGTGAAGAGCAAAACCTTTCTCTAAACATACAGAAAACTGAAATAATTTTCATTGACAAAACAAAAAAGCCAACCCAAAATCATCATAAACAGGGAAAAACTAGAAATTGTAACAAACTATGAATATCTGGGATCTGTAGTAACTAACAATGGAGACTACCAGCAGGAGATCAAAAGATTAGCAATAACAACACAAAAATTAAATGCCATGAAGAACATGTGGTACAACACTCGCAAGGCATAACATTAAAATTATTGAGGACATGTATCTTCCCAATAGCAACATATGGTTGGGAATCATTGACAACCTTGCAAACAGCAAGGAAGAAAATTGATTCATTCAAAACTAAATGTGACAGAAAAATCCTTAACTCACTTTGGATAATGAAAAATAGCAATGAAGACATATTAAAAGACTCCAATATTAAAAAGAACTGGCTCATAACATTCAACAGAGGAAATTAAGATACTATGGCCACATTAGATGAGGAGACCTTGAATGTCTTGACCAACAGAAGAAGCGGCAGATCTGGCTAGAAACATTTTTTTTGTGATGAGCAGTAGTGAATGCAACATTCTGCAAAGGACATACAACCGGAGGATAATAAGTAAATGAGTCAGTATTCATGTCTTCACAGTGAAATATAATAACAATAACAATTGACAACTTCAATTTTACTTCTGTTTTTTTTTATGATTTAACTTATTTTTTCAATTGTATTTTAGTAATGATCATAGTTTTTTAAAACATTTATGCTTAACAGAAATGACCACTT
Organism: Megaustenia siamemsis; assembly: GCA_032433765.1. Lineage (NCBI taxonomy): Eukaryota > Metazoa > Mollusca > Gastropoda > Stylommatophora > Ariophantidae > Megaustenia > Megaustenia siamemsis. Next base: position 31,019,319 of record JAVIAB010000047.1, read on the forward strand.
CCCTCATTAAGGTGGTCTATTAATTCCTCTTCATTTTGAACTATCAATACTGTTTTATCAAAAAGTCTAAGATAAGACAAAATATTATTTTTTGTCAAAGTTGTTTAGTGTCCTGGCATAATAAACAATACAGAATGTTTAGCAAACTTTTTATTAAACAGTGGCAAAATGCATGGAAAAAAAATTCCGGTTTCAAGATGGCGCGGCCATGTTTGCGCCAATGTTCACTGTTACCTTTTTTTTTGCCGGAAAAATGGTTAACTCTATCTTTCCAATGCAGTTAAGTGTATAGATAGGAAGTTCCACTGTTGGGATCTTCACTGGTGAAGCAAATTATGTGCATGTGTGATCTGAAATCCTCTACATTATGTGCAAAGTGTGTTCTGTTTTGAGTCCAATATACGTCATCATTGGAATACCGGTCAATATGGCGGATAGGCGGCAGGAACTGTTAAAGGCTGTCTGAAAAGTGTTCTTTGTTGCAGTTTTCTCATATTCCAAGTCCGACTTGTGCCGGAGCTGCTAAGTTAAGTGCTCTGTGCACACCGTGAGCTGTGTTTCATCCGCATTGTGTTTCGATATTCTGATTGCTTACAATGAAAGATGGTATCGTTTGACAGGGAACAGATGGCTGTGTTCACTCTGTGTACAGTTTCACCTTATGTCTTTTGGCATGTGCTGAGACTGCTGTGATGAGGACTGCAGCTACCTTTCTTTGTTTGGGAGATGAGATTTAAATTCAGATGATTCCACTGGCACGGTGAGTTGAACAATTATGGATTTTAATTTGTTTGCAGTGATACAGAGGCCTTCCATAACCATAACGAAAGCAAACATAAAGATGTTGATACTTACCATTGTACAGTTGGGTACAAAACCGTAGACAACTTGGCGAGAACCGTTGAAAAGAGCAGTAATTTGCTTTGGGGCCTGCACTGGTGGTGGAAGATTATCATCATATTGTCGCCACTCCACTGACACTGATGTCAAGCCTGGTTGTCGAGCTTTGTTGATCTGGTTTTTGACCTGTTCAAACATAAAACCTGTTCTTAACTTCATTTTCGCTACAAGAAAGTCAGTAAATTAAAATCATTAAAATGCTGAAAATAAACACAAACTGAACTGAGAACCCTAAGTGGACTGTTGCTATAGAAGAGACAAAAACAAAATAATTATTGTTACATAGCTCAGAAATATAAACAACAAAGATGAGAATTTTAAAAATATGGACTTTTGTAAATGGATGCTTGTGCTGAATATAAAGATAAAGATGGTATGTTAGTAAAGAACACATAGCAAAATAAAATCCACTGAATATGAAATGAGAATAATGAAGAACAAATAGTAATATAATAATCAAAGAATAGACCACTGAATAGGAAATGATGGTTCAGGTTGTGACATATGTTAAGATAACCAGCCCAAAGTATTGGAACATAAGCACTATTGTCGAATCATCATGGAACTAAAAATGTTGGAATAGCAAAAATCACATAGAAAACAACAATAGAAACAGACAAATAGGACATGGACAACTGTTAAGTTTAGTCTACAAAAGAAATAAACAGAAACACTTTATTAAAGACTGGCACTTTACTATATGTTTGTGAAGCTTATACACTTACAGCAGAACTGCAGAATTATGTACAAGCTATGGAGATGAATTTTCAATCATAAAGTTTTGGGCATCTTTTACTTAGATAGTTTCATAAATGAAAAGTTTGCAAAAGGATACAACAAACAATTAGAGTAACAATAGTCTTTCAAATATTGTGAAGAAATGCAAAATGAAATGGTTTGGTCATGCATCTCAATCATCTGGGCTGGCAAGGACCACTCTGCAAGGAACTGTGAAAAGAGGGGGAAGGAGAGGTGGGTAAAGAGACTGAAAGATCAACATCAAGAAATGAATGAGTCTTGACTTAACAGAGTCCCAATGAGTGGCTGAAGATAGAGATACATAGAGAAGGTTGTTGAAGGTTGACAGTAGTGCCTTAATGACCCCCAGCGTTATGAGAAGAAGAAGTGCTCAACAAGAAAGGAAACACAAAAACCTTGATCTTAAGTTTCTCTCAAGACAAATGCAATTTTTGGGCCATGTTAAAAGACACAATAGCCTACTAAAAGTAATCCTGGAAGGGAAAATAGAAGGTAAAAGAGGCAGAGGCAGAACAAGACTAACATGGACGAGTAACATCAAAAGATGGACAAATCAACCTATGACAACCTGCACCATCAAAGCAAGAGACAGAGAAGAATGGCGCTCCATGGTAGCCAACCTTCGTTGCAAGAGACGACACTCGATGATGATGAAGTTTCTCTCTCACACAACAAACCTTAGGCTCCCACTTGGACTTGGTTTTGGAGTTGAAGAACTCAAAGGCTCCTCCAGAAACTCTTGAGAGAGCCTTCAAGAGGTAGCTGTTGCATGTAGCACTGTGGATATGGAAAAACACTCTACATCTTAAAAGTGTAAATTATCCTTTGTTCTTTGCTGTTAGATTTTTACATCATATCACTCCAGGAAAACCTATAGGTGCTCTGTCACTTTCCACTGATGATAAAGTACATGCACATTGATGCGTCCAGTATCTTGCTAGTTATGTAAACATCAAGTTTGTCCTTGCAAAATGTCACTCCTACTTTGTCAAATTGTTGCAATCTCAAAACTGAACCCTAAATGATAGTCAAGATGATATTAAACACACATACTTTGTCGAAGGCGTGCCTCACAGTGCCAGAGTTGGAGGTTGTCAGCGACCCATAGCTGATGGCTTGCGCCAGGATCGGTGAACCAGAACCATCCAGACCCTACTCCACCTCTCTGAGGTGCCTCATGTAACCAGACTGACCTGTCTAATCTGGCCAAGTGAGTAGGGATTGAAGAGGGAAGACAACCCAGTACTCAAAAATGTTGTGCTGAAGTTGGATGTGTTGGGCCGAGAGGTGCAAATATCACAGTTATACTGCAAACCACAACACAACGCAGACACACCCACTTAATGTCCTTTTAAGGGCGGATGATGGAGATGAATTCTATAGTCTACGAATACTCTAGAATACTTTAGTCATCGGGCAAACGCAAGCAAGCATATTAAATAAACAAGGTGGTGTATAGTCTTGAGGTTTGACATCAGCCACTGGACAAGTAGATCCTGGGTCAAAATCCTTCCACAGACTGGGAATTTTTTTCTTTTAATTCAAATTCTTCATGGCTTTACCCATCTCCTGTATCTGAGTTGTGAGATTTTATGTTTGGCCTTCTCAGATAAAGGTGAAAAACAGATGACCCAGTGTGCATTCTTCGCATGTTAAAGAATTCTTGAACTTTAATAAAAGTTAAAGAAAAAAGTCTTTAAAAGAGTAGACTAAAACAGCTGCTGTCTGAGCACAATTATTAAACAAACCTACCCATGATATAGGTGGAAGTGCAAACAGATATCACAGCTTGCTGTAAACTAGTGACACAACCTACCCATGACAAAGGTGGAAGTGCAAACAGATATCACAGCTTGCTGTAAACTAGTGACACAACCTACCCATGACAAAGGTGGAAGTGCAAACAGATATCACAGCTTGCTGTAAACTAGTGACACAACCTACCCATGACAAAGGTGGAAGTGCAAACAGATATCACAGCTTGCTGTAAACTAGTGACACAACCTACCCATGACAAAGGTGGAAGTGCAAACAGATATCACAGCTTGCTGTAAACTAGTGACACAACCTACCCATGACAAAGGTGGAAGTGCAAACAGATATCACAGCTTGCTGTAAACTAGTGACACAACCTACCCATGACATAGGTGGAAGTGCAAAAGTTACAGACATTTCAGCTTGAGTACATTAATTGTGTGAAAAATAAAAAAATATGTGTCTGTGGTGTGTGTGTGTCACTTAATTGTTGCAACACTGAGTAGCGCAGCCTGTCTGGTGCTTCTCTCTGTTGATCTATCATTTGGGTGAGGGTGCCTACATAACATTGTTGTTAGCTTTAAAATCTGTTCATTTTCACTGGAGGAGCAAGTGTTTAGTGGTAAAGCCATTAAAGAAATACCAGGTTGGGTAGTGAGTGAGATGCAGACCCAATCATATCATAGACATTAGTTCTGAACCTTTTGATACATTGACTGCGGGTTCACTCTGCCCCATTTAAACATGTCTTTGGAAGCTTCTTGAGAGCAGATAAAACTATTTCAATCTCCATTCATTTGCTATAGGCTGCTACAGGATAAGCTCCACTGCAAGACTTTGCCCTTTGGCCAAGAAATCCTATCTTGACTTCTTGCTTTGCAGCACAGATCCTTCAGTGTATATAACTAAATTAATTTTTCAAATATTTCGATTGCTTACGATGTATGATGATGCCATATGAAGGGAAACAGATGGCTGTGTTCACTTTGTGTATGGTTTCGCCTTATGTCCTTTGGGTATGTGCTGAGACTGCTATGGGGACTGCAGCTAGCTTTCTTTGTTTGGGAGATGAGATTTTAATTTGGATGATTCCACTGGCAAGGGCGGTTGAGCAATTATGGACTTTAATTCGTTTGCAGTGATACTGGGGCCTTGCATAATTATAACCATAATTTTTCCAGCATTTTATATCATTCAATAAACTGTAAAATATCTAACACTATTTTCACTTCTAAGACTCATTGTTATTCTTGGAAATAAAATAATTAATGTGCACATTAAATGCATATTCACTCTGATCTATATAGGAAGATGCAGTGAATGGAATTTGTAGCACTGGCCAAAACAATTTTTAAAGCTAATTAAAATATTTTTTTTAAATAATGGTATGAGTTTTAGTGTAAGGATTTTTGGCCTCACAATAAAATATTGTCTGCATTTTGTTTTATTATTATTTTTTTTTTTCAAATTTAAGCTGCCAATAAATCTATTAAGTATTATGATTTGCACAGCACCAGTTTAAGTCATTATGACTTACCTAACACCAGATGTTCATTATGAATCTCATTACAAAAGTATACATACATAGATGAACATAAGTATAACTTCTACGGCTCCCTTATCAGAAGTATAGCTTCTATATTTCACTTAACAAAAATATAACCCCTATAGTTTACTAAAGAAGTATAACTTCTATAGCTTACCTAATAAAAGTATAACTTCTATAGCTTACCTAATAAAAGTATAACTTCTATAGCTTACCTAATAAAAGTATAACTTCTATAGCTTACCTAATAAAGTATAACTTCTATAGCTTACCAAACAAAAGTACAACTTCTATAGCTTATCTAACAGAAGTATAACTTCTATGGCATATCACGAATGAATATAACCCAAACTTACCTGACACCAAAAGAAAATAAACGAGTGTGTGTTGAGTTTAGGCTTGCAGAGTGCAGAACATGTTCTTCATCGTTGATATGGCCATCAGAAATAAGAAACACATTTCTCTGGGTTTCCGCACGAGGCAACAGAAACAAAGTGCGAAAAGGCTGCAAAATGCTTGTGTTACCCTTGTTTGCCACAGAATTCTACAGATTGTCAAGTCGAGAAAAGCATTAACATAGAGAACAGTGTTATTAATTAGTTAAACTTTGAAATAATAAAAATGCTGAAGTGAGAGAAATACATCTATCTATCTATTGTCCTTTCGAGCCAAAGACGGCACATAGGGCAGAACCACAATCTCAAAAACAGAAACCTTGCATGCCAAAGTGGCACATATTGCAGAGATCACTGCTCTAAAATCTATGGCGCTGTTTCCATAACAATACTTTTTACAATGACAGCTTGTCAAGCCATCGATCAACCTCCTTAGTTGCCTCTTACGACATGCCTGGAAGGTCACAGCGTTACTATTCTTTACCTCCCTCATAATGAGGCCCCGGTAACACACGGGAATACAACACAAGGTTTATCCAGAAAGCATAATAAATAAAAGATGATAGACATGAATCACATCACTGGACAGGAAGAAAAGAAAGAGAATGATTAACAATACCATAAATACATAGCATTAACTAAATGTCAAGAAAAGAAAAAATAATTCTGCATCAGTTTCAAACAATGGTCTATAAAAAGGTAAATTTGACCAACAGTTTATACATAAGATTGCTCCATTAAGAATCATACAAATGAGTTACAAAGGAAATTAGTAAATTAAGTACGTGACTTGTGATCACCAAAAAAGTGATTTTCACTTTTAATTTTGGTTGACAATTGCATTCTAGTATAACCTGAAAAACTTAGCCTGAGGTTGAATGGATCATGCCTTGGCAAGTAGAAAAACCTGTAAGAAAACAACAACAAAGGAAACAACCTCTTCTCCTCATGACCTCAGGTACACAAGGTCATCAATAGACATCATCACCTTTGTCTATCCTGAGCCAGTTTCTCAAGTAAAAAAAAAGCAAAAAGCCCCTGTCACGCCAAGTGGTGTATAGGAAATATGGTGTTAGTGACCGTAAATTTTACAGCACATGATTTTTGGGGTAATTTGGTCGGTATTACGCCAGTGCTGCTTTACTTTCCCAGAAAAAAATCCGGTACCCATTAAAGGCTGGGTGAACCTGGAAGCCGTCAGTTTGGATCGAACCCTACCTCTTGTCCTTTGTAGTCCAGTGTTCACTAACCACTGAGCTATCGCAGCTCCCTACCCAGTTTCTCAAGCCAACTTCAAAAGAAGTCATTCAGTCTTAAAAACCATGAACTTTACCAGTTTGCTTTATACTGCTTTTATTCAATTGCCGAGGCATTCTGAAAATTTCTATGGAGGCTGGAGAATAAGAGTTGCATGTCCAGAGCAGTCCACAAGGTCAAGGTCAGAAGTTTTCAACTCTGTAGAAAAAAAAATTGACCCTACCCATAATTCAAACCTTGATTCACTTTATTTGGAGATGACCGGTTTTTATCAATTTCTCCATCCACTCCCAACTTCTATTAACTTTGAGAATATCATCAATAAATATCATATGATCATGTCTCACATCAAGTCAATACCTAGGAAACACATCCCAGTAAAGCAGAAGCTGAGAGGATATCTTGTAAAATTTCCATGCAGGAAGACCATGCAGAATACATAATATGATGCATGCATGGACTCTGGAAGTAGTCAAAAGAAAGGAAGAGATAGTGAGGTCATTACTGCACTTATCTACCGACCAGGTAGGTCATCTAAATTCAATTTCAAAATATTTATTTGATCCAGACCTACATGACTTGAGGGTTCATCCAGGTATGATTCTCACAACATCTTCCCATAGTCATCACTCTAGACAGTGAATGCAGACAATAAAATTCTCTGATCATTGTGGCAGAAGTGCAGGCCTTAGTTTCAGAGAACTGTCCTGAGAATGACATGATCATTTACATAGATGGGTCTGTCATTTGGTACGTACAGAGCTCATGGGCATGAGGTAAAACATTGAATGAAGACAGTGGTGCTTTCACATTGACTGTAAGTAGCTGACTTTGGAAATTATGGCTGTCACTAAAGCATTGGCATAGCTTGAGACATTGACCTATACAGAGGTGTAAACACCTCAGTGATTCAATGAATATGCTTAGAAAAATCACAACTGGCTAGGCTGGACAACAGTGGTTGGAGTCTCCAAGGAGGTCTAGCCTGACAAACATTTTGCTACATTTTCATGCCACAGCACTGGGTGTTAGAGGTAGTGAGAATGCTGACAGAATTGCCAGATTGACTATGTTGAATGCAGAGGAGCAGTAGACTGGCTCTCAAAAAATGACTTTGGATCCGCAACCATGAACAGAGTGCATAAATGTCATGTCAAGGAATTAGATGCCAAATGGGAATGCTAAATAGTAAGCCAGAGAAGGCTTATAAACTGCTTATAAACGTATAAGCAATACCAATGTTGTTAGTTGCTGCACATTAACGGATATACTTCAGGAGGAGATATGAGCACTTATGGACTTGTCTGAAGTGCAGAGAAGATGGCCTATCAAATAAACTAAACTAATTCTCTCAATATCACCTATAAATGTGCCAATGTCAAGGTGAAATATGAATACTAACACCATATTTGCTATGTAACACAAGAGGCCCTTAATTTTTGTGTAACTACAATACAAAGATCTATGCTACCACAAAGATCTATTATGCTACCTGAATAAAATCAGTGGCAAGCTGTAAACTTTCCTCCGTTTTTAACTTTGGTGCTGGAAACAGCTCTTCATAATCTGAAAGTTAAAAAATATTGATCAGAACTGTTCTCATTGCTCAATGTATTTTGGGCACATGTTGCCCAAGTGGTAAGAGGCAACAAGAGAATTATGAAGCAGGCTCTCAAATAGGAAACAGAGATCAAAAGAAAAAAAAAAGGCTGAACGAGATAAACACTAAAAAGAACACTGAGGTTGTACAATGCAAGTCCTGTACAAAGTTTGCTTAATAGCAAAAATTGTTAGAAAGGGAAAGTCTAGAATTTCTGCCTATCTGTCATCTTCGGCGTAAAAGAACAAAAGATTTAATATATAATTGTATAAATTTTGCAACATTTATAGATGAAGATAACGTGAGTGTAATGCATTCCCTTTATTTTTTTAATTTATATTTTAGGTAGGGATATTTTCAATTTGAGAAATTTTTAAAAAAATGTAAATTTTCTAGCTTAATTTTATAACTTACATTTTTTATAGCTTAATTTTAGTGCTAGTGATTAGTGAAATGCTAATAAAATTGACAAATTTTACACTCTCTCAAGTGAAATATTAAGCTGTTAATTTATAATCCACTTGGTAATATTATAAACAATCAACATTTTTTGGACACATAATGAGAAGAAGAAAATTGGAATACTTTGTTACAACTGGCAAAATACAAGGAAAGAGAAATTGTGGATGACAAAGAGAGAAAATACTAGATAGCTTGGTGTCATGGCATGGCAAACAGTCAGTAACAGAACTGATACGATGCACTGTAGATAGAAGATTGTGGAAGAACTTGATCGCCTACGCCAACCAGTATGGCACATGATGATGATGATGATGCTGAATATTATAGAAGAATTCATATACACACTATATGTCTGAAAAAAGACAACTTAAGTATCAATAAAACGTAGCTGTGCCTTTCCTCTTTGTCACTGAGTGATAAAATGGATGACTACAAAAAGACCAGAAGTTGCCTTTTGCCACTGGTGTGTCACTTCAGAACTTTAAATGAATTGACAGATTTTTCTCAAACTCCATTTCTTAATATTTCAGAAAAAAAAGCATCTTAGCTCCAAACTTGCAAAATGAACCTTAAAACAGATATGAAGTTATATGCAGTTTTTGATGTATTATTTTTGTTTATATTTTTTTGATGTGTGAATATTGTCTTATGCCTGTATTTTCTATATTAGATGACAAGATGAAGAACTGAGGGAAAAAAAACAAGGAATAGCCTCCGCCATAGAATATATAAAGAAACAACAGATAAAATGGTTTGGCCACGTGACAAGGCAGAGTGATCAAAACACAAAACAACGAGCCTTCAATAAGTGTTGCGAGAACACCAGACCCAAGGATCGACCATGAAAAAGATGGATCAGTGGAATACTAGAAGCACTAGGAAAAATAACAGCAGCAGAAGCAAACAGAAGAGCAAAAGACTGCAAATTATATCTCCCCTTGATGCTGAAAGGCAAATGAGGAAGGAAAGAAAAAGAAGACGATAAAACGATATAAATTAAATATCCATTATAAATGTCATTGTCCTTTCTCCCATTTGAATCAAATTCTCTGCTAACATCTTCTGTCAAATTCTCTGTTAACATCTTCTGTCAAATTCTCTGTTAATATCTTCTGTCAAATTCTCTGTTAACATCTTCTGTCCCGTTGTAGAGGATAGATTTTCCTGTGCAACTATCTAGTCAATCATTTCCTAACTACTATGTCCCAAGCAAGGCTTTACTCTTCTGCGCCAATGGTTTTGCTATAACTGTCAAACTCTTACTAAGATGTTGTCACCACTCCAAACAAATCTTTCTCTTCTCCTGTGGCAAATCTAAAAATCATGAAGTTCTATTTTGACTATATCTTCTAAGTTTTAACCTTTTAATCCTGCGATTACCTTATTATTTAAACCAATGGTCTTATATTTGTCTGCTCGTATGACCCTTCCAGTTTATCTTTCATGGATTCATATTCATATGGTTTAATTAACCCATTGTTATTTATTTATCTTTAGCATTTTTTTATCCTGGACTTGTAAATTATGTCCATATCAGATTACTTTAACTCTATTTTCTACCGAATGTAGGTCTGTCCTTCTCTTCTCAACCTCTTACACAATATTGCATGACAACAGCAGAAATAAAATGAAAGGTCTATAGTTTTTTTCATTCATTGTGAACTGTACTTTAGTCTGCACGTGTTACATGGGCAATTATTGAGAAATTCAAATAGTCATATTTTATAAGCAATATATAATTATTCATATATATTAATATATGGTTATTAAAACTCATCAGCACAAACACAAAACTTAGGCTATTCAAATCAAATGTACTATCAACCCTTACGTATGCGTGTGAAAGCTGGAAAACAACAAGAGATATAGAAACAAAGTTGAACGCATTCGAAAATAAATGTCTAAGAAAAATACTTGGTATAGCGTGGAACAAATTCAAAACAAACGAGGAAATTAGAGAAATCGCCAATCAACCACTAATATCTTCAGTAATAAAGAAAAGACAATGGTCATATGTTGGACATGTGATGAGAAGAGATAATAACTGAATAAAAAAGCAAGCCCTCAAATGGGAAACAACAAATAAGAGAAAAGGAGGAAGACCCAGGGAGACACTGAGAAGAACATTGATGAGAGAGGCAAGAGCAGCAGGATTCGGCTCCCTCAATGAGATAGAGCTGCTTGCACAGAACAGAGACAAATGGCAAGATTTGATAAAATATCTTTAAAAGAAAACTGCTAGAACAAAAATTCAGATAGGAGAAGGTGTATCTTGGTCTACACCCTATGGGCCGGCTACGGCTCGAAAGGTCAATAGATAGATAGATATATTTATTGAATTACAAAAGGTTAATAAGAATTAAAACAATAATAGTTTATTTCTAGCCACATAATTATAATTTTAGTGTTACTCTTGCAAATACAATCTTACTACTTACTAACTTGCTTACTACTTGGAGAAAGCATGCCATAAAAAATGGTTAATTTTGTAGAAATTTTGATGGCCTTGCCAGTGGGCATGGGTTGAATTAAAAAATTTAAAAAATCCACAGAATTTAGCCAAATAAAAATTACTAACAAAAAAGAATGAATGTTAACCCTGCCAGAAGATTCAGATAATCACAGCCCAATTGTAAATCGCTGAGCAAATTGAAGCCTTTGAAATGTGGATTTATAGAAGAATAGGAAAAATTGGATGGAAAGAAAATAAAACAAACGATGGAGTCTTAAATCAGCTAAAAATAAAAAAAGAACTACTAAACACAATTCAAACAAGACAATTGAGATCTTTGGGGCATGTTAAAAGACACAGCAACCTTCTAAAAAGTAATCTTGGAAGGGAAAATACAAGGGAAAATACAAGGTAAAAGAGGCAGACCAAGACTAACATGGACGAGTAACATCATAAGATGGACACAAGTCAGCATATGACAACCTGCACTATCAAAGCAAGAGACAGAGAGGAATAGTGCTCCATGGTAGCCAACCTTCAATGCAGTGGCGACACTCATAATGATGATGATGATGAGCAATGCAATTAACATTTAAAGCAATTATAATGAGCAAAATAAATAAATTTCAACAAAACTACTTTAATTGATTTACCTGATCCAAACCTAACTAAGTTGATGTGCCAGCCAGAAGGTAGATTCTGCAATACAAGCAGTGCCACTTTCTTGGCTTCTAAAAGTGCTGTTCCTTTCATGGAGTTGGACGTGTCCAAGATAACAGTTACCTCCCCATCTGTAATTTCTGTTGACTCAAACTCAGGGTAAAATGTCAGCATGCAAGCCTTTATGGAATATAAAACAAATATTTGTGGCAAGTCATTCATCTTATTTTCATTGTTAGTAACAGAACTTTTAAAGAATTTATTTCTTAAATTTGGAGACAAGGTAGCAAATAATTGCAAAGACTGAGATTTGCCACAAGAGTGAGAGTTGTTTTTTTTTAAATACATGAAAGAGCCCAAAATAAAGTAATAAAGAAGGAACAAACAAAACTTTGAGTCTTACAATATTTGTGTCAATTATATAGTTTGTTTGAACATCCCAAGGAACTTTTTCTGCCTGCACTTTTAGCCATTAAGAAATTATCTTTACAGTATATACCTAATTTCTGGGATCTCATCATCATCATTGAGTGCCTTCTCCGCAACGAAGGTTGGCTACCATGGAGCACCATTCTGCTCTGTCTCTTGCTTTGATGGTGCAGGTTGTCATAGGCTGATTTGTCCATCTTTTGATGTTACTCGTCCATGTTAGTCTTGGTCTGCCTCTGCCTCTTTTACCTTGTATTTTCCCCTCCAGGATTACTTTTAGTAGGCTGTTGTGTCTTTTAACATGGCCCCAAAATTGCATTTGTCTTGTTTGAATTGTGCTTAGTAGTTCTCTTTTCATTTTTAGTTGTTTTAAGACTTCATCATTTGTTTTCTTTTCCTTCCATCCAATTCTACCTATTCTTCTATATATACACATTTCAAAGGCTTCAATTCTCTGTTCTGTTTTCTTGTCTAATGTCCATGTTTCTGCACCATATAGGAATATTGAGAAGATGTAACCTTTTGCTATTCTTAGTTTTAGCCCTGGTGTTATTTGTTTTGATGTTAGTACGAGGGCTGATCAAAAAGTATCGGTACTTTCTTAATAGGTTCGGAACCAGCGAACAGATTGTATTCAAACTGTACACATATTGACCTTGATATATGTGTAACACTCTGTGCAAGTTGTGTCATTGTAGCACGTGTGGATTAATCACGGCAGCGCCGTGACGTTAGCCATGTACCACGTGGTCGTCGGATTTTCAATGGCGGAAAATGACGGAAAAAATTGCGCAGAGAATTTGCATTAATTTTTGCCAAAAGCTTGGTGATACTTTCACAGAAACTTATGAAAAGTTATACAAAGTATATGGGGAAGAGTGTATGAATCGTGGGTCTATGGTTATGATCCAGAAACAAAGGTTCAGTCTTCGCAGTGGAAGACCGCAAACTCCCCGAGACCGAAAAAAGCTAGGATGAGTCGCAGCAATGTGAAGACCCTTTTGATCGTTTTCTTCGATTACAAGGGCATTGTTCATCACGAGTATGCCCCTTCTGGTCAGACAGTAAACAAGGAGTATTACATTGAAGTTCTGAGGCGTTTGAGAGATGCTATTCGTCGAAGAAGACCAGATTTGCATGCGTCCGGTCAATGGCAGCTCCACCACGACAACGCACCCGCCCATTCAGCGCAGCTTGTACAGCAGTTTTTGGCCAAACACAACATTCCCCAGGTCAGACAGCCACCTTATTCTCCAGATCTAGCTCCCTGTGACTTTTTCCTATTTCCCAAACTCAAATCCCACTTGAAAGGAAGAAGATTTCAAGATGTGGAGGAGATAAAAGAAAATGCGACGAGGCAGCTTCACACCATCTCAGAAGATGAGTTCCAGGAATGCTTCCGACAATGGAAACAACGTTGGATTAAATGTGTGGCCTCAGAAGGGGACTATTTCGAAGGAGATTAAATTTCAAAACTGTAAGTTGTGTAGTTTTTTTTTTATTGCAAAAGTTCCGATACTTTTTGATCAGCCCTCGTATGTTCTTCATGACATTAAAATTACTTTTTGCCATTCTGGGATCTATTGGGCTAAAACCTTAAGCAATAAATATTTAAAAACAGAAGTGGTTAGTCTGAAGCTCTTCATTCCCTAGTTTTTTTTACATGTCATCCAAGATATTTCAATTTTGACATCTTTTGGTTCTTTTACCATTAATTTTGTTTTCTTATAATACTGTAATACCCCAAGACCACTTCAGTGCTCACTACAAAAGCAGGTACGTTTTAATTCATCAGTAACTTGATAATTGATGCTTATGGAATGGAAAACAGTCAACAACAGAAATGATATGATGCACTGTGAATGGAAAATTGTGGAAGGACATGATCACCAACTCCAACCGGTATAGCACATGATGATGATGACTTGAGAATAAATCTCAAAGATCTGATGATGAAACCCCCAGGCCAGGCAGATCAAATATACAAACTGGGAAAGGGATAAGCAACTATTAAAAGAATTGAACAATGAATTGAACTATTTTAACCCTTAATTATGATACCTACCTGTGGTGCACTTTGTTACATTTCATAGTACAAAATACAACCACTTAATTGTAACATTAGGAGTACTAAAAATTGTATTTTCTTTGAACTTTTGACACACAAATTTGTGTTTACCAATTACACACAGAGGGAACTTAGATTTCCTGTCTTAAGTTGATTTATGACCTGAAATTGACCGCTTAGACAGGATTTGTTATTTTGTCTATTCAGATGGATGCTGTAAATTCGTCAGTAAGTTCGGCTGCCTCAAAGCATTATTCACTGAGTTTTTCAAGTCACAAAAAGTTGGTTAGTGTCACTTATGACTGAGAAAATTTCCCTGGTCAAAGAGAAAATAACAAAATGAAAAACTACCAATTTTTTTAAATTTGGCACATTTTTTCATATTACAGGATCATGCCCCACAAAATGGGGGGGGGGGGGGGAGGAATCCTACAAATTAAGTGCTCAGGGGTCACCGGAAGTAGTAATTAGGAAGGTATGCGGAGAGGGGTAATGTTTGAACACCGCAAACTATCAAATTTTGATGAATTTGTGTTTTAATGCAGTAACTTTTACTACAGTATCATAATCTAGGGTTAAAAACATCTTATAGAAGAAATTAAATATTATGGCCACATGAAAGGATACAGTGGGCTAGAAAGATCAAAAGTGGAAGATATGGTTTTGGGAAGATGAAACAAGGGAAGACCAAGAAGAAGATAGTTTCAAGACATAAAGAGACTTTGAACTTGACAAAAGAGAAAGTGGGAGATCTGGCTAGAGACAGAGATTCTTTCAGACTGGCTGTGATGCAAGCAATGCTGTACAAAGTACAAGCAAACTAATGATAGAAACTTGATGCTCTTGTAGAAACAAATAATTCTTGAAAACTAGACATATTTTTGTGCTAGCACTAACTTGGTGATCTTTGTTCACTGGATGACTCTCTACCCACATCCGTGGCACGTGGATCTCTGCCAAACCAATTAGAAGCTGGAACCCTGAACCAAACTCTTCATGTCTAGCCATCTCCACAAATGCTTTTGATGCTGTTTGCTGAGGAAACAAAAACATTTTATATCTTATCTGATCTTGAAACATTTATCATCATCAGTCTTTTTGCTATCTTTCTCATGATTTAAAGATGCTATTTTGGCTTCTGTTTTCTACAGGATGAGGCAACCAGTTTCAAGTCAAACTTAAATGACACACATACATTGATGAAACACTGGCATTTAAAAAAATGATTGTCTATCATCTCTGAGCAGCAATAAACATTTGTTTGTTATTATTGTCTTCATGGTTGAATCTACCTGAAATATCTCATATTACATAAGTGGGTGTATGAATAGGCCATGTTTTGTGGTGGATTTTGAAAATTCTAAGAGTACTAAATACATTAATGTAATCAACATTTAAAATAACTAGCAATCTTTTACATATACTGAAATGATAACAATAAAATGAAAGTGAAATGGAGAGAATGGAATTGAAAATACAAGCCAGAACAAAACAATATTAACAGACTCAAAAGACATGAGCAGACTAAGATAGTCAGAAATATAACGGGGTGCTGTGGCCTCACAGGGTGCCTTCACAAAATAAGTTAAAAAGACTGTGTGTGTGACTGCAGAGCACCAAGCAGACCCCCAAGAAAATACTACAAGACTGCACAGCCTTTAGCAGCCAAAGAAAGTTTGGACTACAGAAGAAATCTTGCATGATAATTTTATGAGGACCAGAGAAGACCTCAAACATACCAACCTGTTCAAAATTCTTGCCAGTCTAGATGTATAGCAAATTATATAACTAAATATTAAGGCTTTCTTTTGTTTTCTGCAAGCCATCAGTTGTTTGTAGTGACAGTTTTTCTCCTTAAAGATCAAACTTACCAGGACTTACACTTAATAATGCATATAGGGGACCAGGATTTATGTGAATAATGCATACAGGGGATCAGGACTTACATGAATAAAGCATATAGGGGACCAGGACTTACATGAATAATGCATACAGGGTACTGACCATAGTCGGTGGAGAAAAGAATAGAGTCACATTCACCAGCTAAGCTTGTTGTTAGAGGTGACTAATGAGGTTGGGGTCAAAGTCATAGCTGGTGCTATGGAGTTTGTGCACCTGAGCTGAAGCTATCTTTAGAGCTTTCATCAGTTGTGGTTATGGTTATGGAAGGCCCCGGTATCCCTGCAAATGAATTTTAAAATCCATAATTGCTCAACCATCTGTGCCAGTGGAATCATCTGAATTACTATCTCATCTCCCAAACAAAGGTAGCTGTAGTCTCCATCATAGCAGTCTCAGCACACGCCAAAAGACATAAGGCGAAACCACAAAGAAAGTGAACACACTTTTGGGGCATGATAAAAGACACAGCAGCCTACTTTAGGAAAGTGTAAACTACTTTACACTCTCCTACATGGTGCTGAGAGAGGTCAAAGCAAAAAGAGAGCTAATTTCCAATATTAGGAAGAAACAATCATCATTTTTTGGCCATGGAATGAGAAAACAACTGGAATATATTGTAGCAACTGGAAAAATTGAGGGACGAAGAGATAGAGGGAAGCAAAGAGAAAAAATAACAGGCAGCTTAAGAGAATGGCTTGGCAGAAGGTCAACAACAAAAATGATAAAGAGCTGCCGAGATCAAAAGTTGTGGAGAGACATGATCACCTACACCAGCAGGCCCGGTACTTGATGATGATGACATGGTATACTTAGAATCTTCAAAGTGTCTGCGTACCCAATTTCATTAGTGTCAGGCAGGAGTGCTCCATACTGAGGAAGATGCTAAGGAGGGGATATAAGCACTATGGAGATGTCAGTCGTGCAATGAAGATGATCCATTGACTAGACTAGAATAGAATAATATATCAGAAATAATAAATAAAACCCCATTACTGTGTGTTCATTTTAATTGCTAGTTTAAAACTGCAAATAGAAAAATTACCTTGATTCTGATCTTGTGAGTTGGACTGTGAAGATTCCTGATATCAAAGGGCATCTCCACAGCAACCTGTATTGTTGTATTAGAGGAAGCCATTCTAAAGCTGCTAAAATCAAACTGTGGAGATAGCACATTGTGGTAATTAAATTAAAATACATTGTGTGAATTAAATTAGAATACACTGTGGGAATTTAATTAGAACACATTGTGGAAATTAAATTAGAACACATTGTGGGAATTAAATTAGAACACATTGTGGGAATTTAATTAGAACACATTGCGGATATGTTTCTGCACCATTCAGGAATGTTGAGAAGACAAAATATTTTGTTATTCATAGTTTTAACCTTGGTGTTATTTATTTTGATGTTAGTATATTTTTAATGGTATTAAAATTACTTTTGCCATTCCTATTTCTTTGTTTATTTCAATTTTACATTTTCCATTACTGGTTTTGGTATGTCCAAGGTAGTTGTAGCTCTGAACTGTCTCCAGGGATATTCCTTCAGCTTTGATATCCACTTGTAGGTTTGAGTATTTTCTTTGCTTGTGATCACAGTTTTAATCATTTTTATATTCACATCTAATCCATATTTTTTGGTTGTCATGTTTATTTCATGTATCATGGCTGCACAGAATATTTAATGCAGCATGGCACCAACAAAAAGCCCCAGAAGACTCACAACAGGCAACCATCATAATAATATGAAAAAAGAAGGGTACCAAGAGACTACAATCAATATAGAGGTATATCTCTTCTCAGCCATGTAGGAAAGTTATACACCAAAATTGTGGGAAAAAGGCTGAGACCAATAGTAGAACTACAGTTAAGCAATTCTCAAATGGGGTTCCGAAAAAACAGAGGATATACTGATGCTCTATTCACATTAAAACAGCCAGCAGAAAAGAAGACAGAACAAAATAAAAATTTGTATATAGCCTTTCCGTTTCCGGTTGTTTCCAAAATGGAGGAATTATTTTTCTCCGGCTTGGTATAGAACCGTTGATCAGAGGTTTAACAAGCCGCTATCGTAAAAACGATGTTGTTAATGAAACGTAGACCTGATCTAAAACAACAACAAAAATAGGATTCTGGAATGTGCGAACAATGGCCGCTCCGACGAAACATGCACAGGTCGCGAGCGAGATGGACAGATACGATCTAGATATTTTAGGATTAAGCGAAATGCGCTGGCCTGGAACAGGTAGGAGATCTATTGATAAATGTCTAAGGAAAATACTTGGTATAGAATGGAACGAATTCAAAACAAACGAGGAAATTAGAGAAATCGCCAATCAACCACTAATATCTTCAGTAATAAAGAAAAGACGATGGTCATACGTTGGACATGTGATGAGAAGAGATAATAATCGAATAGCAAAGCAAGCCCTCATATGGGAAACAACAGGTAAAAGAAAAAGAGGAAGACCCAGGGAGACACTGAGAAGAACATTGATGAGAGAGGCAAGAGCAGCAGGAATCGGCTCCCTCAATGAGATAGAACTGCTTGCACAGAACAGAGACAGATGGCGAGATTTGATAAAATATCTTTAAAAGAAAACTGCTAGAACAAAAAATTCATATAGGAGAAGGTGTATCTTGGTCTACGCCCTATGGGCCGGTTACGGCTCGAAAGGTCAATAGATAGATAGATATAGCCTTTCACTTGTCAGGAAAAAACATTCAACCTAGTAGACAGAGAACAACTGTAGGAGATACTAACAACATATGGAGTAAGCCAACATCTATCCAACTTAATTAAAGTCTCTACATCAACAGCAGCTGCACAATCAGAACAGCAGCAGGTTATTATTGAGTTATTGAGTTATTTGCGGGTCATCATCATTGCACTCCGAACATGTCCATAGGTGCTCAGATCCCCTCCTCAGCAATTCCCTCAATGTCCAGCAACTGATGACTCCAGTTCTATGTTGGTTGATAAGTCTTCTTACACGGCCACCAAGTTTCTCATTTCTGGCTGTGCCCATCTTAACTCCCATTTCCATCATCCGAAGAAGCGACGTGGATCTGTATTTGTCGAAGTCCTGTGCTCTTCCCACATCTCGGAGTGCATTGATGATGTCCGCCCGATCCATCGGTTGCCCGTCCTTAACGACAGCGCAGCTAGCCAACCTGTCCGCTCTCTCATTTCCCCGTACTCCCGCATGTCCAGGGACATAGACAAAGGTGACCTTACGTATTTTGGATTTCTGCAACGACTCTACCCATTGCATGCGTACAAAGCCCGCCTCCACTTTTTTTATCATGCTCATCGAATCACTCAGTATACATGCGTGGATGTAGTCTTGTGACTCTAACCATTTGAATGCCTTGGTCACTGCCATCACCTCCATTGTCATGCTACTCGTGGTCATGGCGTATGCACCACTGTCTTCCTTGGCTATTCTGCCTGCCGAACGTGCTGTAAATGCCCATGCACTTCTTTCGTGTCGTCTTACAGATCCGTCTGTATAGATGACTGCATCTTTCTCATCGGTGTTATCGCAGATGAGACCGTTGACCTCAGAATTAACCACGACCGGGTTCTGTTCCCTACTTTTCCTGTCGAGTGTGACAATACATGAGAAAGTCCTCTTGAATGACGTAGGCACCGGTATCCACTTCTCACCAACGCTGAGATTGGTAAGCCCACAGACCTGTTTGATGACATCTTCTGCTCGGCCCACCCATGATTTGCCTCTTTTTAGCCTGGTACCTTTCTCTGTGTTGAGCACGTGGTGCAACACAGCAGGTTCCATCGACCACTTCGAAGTTAGATCAGGTTTAAGACAGGGGTGCGTACTATCCCCACATCTGTTTATTACATACATGGACTATATTTGCAAGTTAGCCAACCCATCAGAGACAACGAGCTTCTATTTGCTGATGATCAGGAACTTGTACATGGAAAAATAGAAGACCTACAAGAAGACTTAAAGAGACTCAACAGCGCAGGCACAAAATACAACATGAAAATCAATATCAATAATTCAGAAGTCATGAATGTCACAGAAGAGAAACAGAACATCAACATAACTATAGACAGCAAACAACTAAAACAAGTAGAGGAATTTAAATACCTAGGAAGTCTAGTGACAAACGACAATTCATAGACAGCAGAAATAGACGCAAGATGCAACAAAGATTGTCAAATCATTGGACAACTATCACCACTTTTGTCCAACAAGGAAATAAATCTAGAGGCAAATCGGGCATTCTACTATACAATCTTCATCCCAACGTTATGCTACCAATGCCAGTCCTGGACTCTAGAAGCAAGAACAATAATAAAAATAACATCTACTGAAATGAAATGTGTTAGACGAATGACAGGAAACAGCCTGAGAAATAAGATCAGAAATAAAGAACTGAGAAAAAGATAGGAATAACCCTCCATATGGGGATAAATAAAATAAAGAAATAACAGATAAAATGGTTTGGCCACGTGTAAAGGCAGAATGATCAAAACACAACAAAGCGAGCCTTCAATAGATGTTCCGAGAACACCATGCCCAAAGGCCGGCCATGGAAAAGATGGATTGACAGAATATTGGAAACACTAGGAAACATAACAGTAGGAAAGGTGAACAGAAGAGGAAAGGACGCAAATTATATCTCCTCTTGATGCTGAAAGGCAAATGAGGAAGGAAAGAGGAATGTTTATTTCATTTAGGATTTTCTGCTAGTAATACAGTATCGAGATAGAGCTGCTTGCACAGAACAGAGACAAATGGCGAGATTTGATAAAATATCTTGAAAAGAAAAATGCTAGAACAAAAATTCAGATAAGAGAAGGAGTATCTTGGTCTACGTCCTATGGGACGGCTATGGCTCGAAAGGTCAATAGATAGATAGATAGATAGAATAGAATAGAACAGAATAGAATAGAATAGAATAGAATAGAATAGATAGAATAGAATAGAATAGAATAGATAGAATAGAATAGATAGAATATAATAGAATGAATAGAATAGAATAGAATAGAATAAAATGAATAGAATAGAATAGAATGAATAGAATAGAATAGAATGAATAGAATGAATAGAATAGAATAGAATGAATAGAATGAATAGAATAGATTAGAATAGAATAGAATAGAATAGAATAGAATAGAATAGAATAGAATAGAATAGAATAGAATAGAATAGAATAGAATAGAATAGAATAGATGGAATAGAATAGACTAGAATAGACTAGAATAGAATAGACTAGAATAGATAGAATAGAATAGATTAGAATAGAATAGAATAGAATAGATAAATAGAATAGAATAGAATTAAGATAAGATAAGATAAGATAAGATAAGATAAGATAAGATAAGATAAGATAAGATAAGATAAGATAAGATTAGATTAGATTAGATTAGATTAGATTAGATAGATAGATAGATAGATAGATAGATAGATAGATAGATAGATAGATAGATAGATAGATAGATAGATAGATAGATAGATAGATAGATAGATAGATAGATAGATAGATAGATAGATAGATAGATAGATAGGATAGATAGGATAGGATAGAATAGATAGAATAGGATAGAATAGATAGAATAGATAGAATAGATAGGATAGGATAGAATAGAATAGAATAGAATAGATAGAATCGGATAGATAGGATAGATAGGATAGGATAGGATAGGATTGGATAGGATAGGATTGGATAGGATAGGATAGGATAGGATAGGATAGGATAGGATAGGATAGGATAGGATGGATGGATAGGATAGGATGGATAGGATAGGATGTATAGGATAGGATAGGATGGATAGGATAGGATAGGATGGATAGGATAGGATATAATAGGTAGGATAGGTAGGATTGGTAGGATGGTAGGAAGGTAGGTAGGTAGGTAGGTAGGCAGGTAGGTAGGTAGGTAGGATAGGATAGGATAGATTAGATAGGATAGGATAGATAGGATAGGTATAGGATAGAATAGATAGGATAGGATAGGATAGGATAGAATAGATAGGATAGGATAGAATAGATAGGATAGAATAGATAGGATAGGATAGAATAGATTGGATAGGATAGAATAGAATAGGTAGAATAGAATAGAATAGAATAGGTAGAATAGAATAGAACAGAATAGATAGAATAGAATAGAATAGAATAGAATAGAATAGAATAGAATAGAATAGAATAGAATAGAATAGATAGAATAGAATAGAATAGAATAGAATAGAATAGAATAGAATAGAATAGATAGGATAGATAGGATAGGATAGGATAGGGTAGGATTGGATAGGATAGGATAGGATTGGATTGGATAGGATAGGATAGGATAGGATAGGATTGGATAGGATAGGATAGGATTGGATAGGATAGGATAGGATAGGATAGGATGGATAGGATAGGATGGAATAGGATAGGTAGGATAGGTAGGATAGGCAGGCAGGCAGGCAGGCAGGCAGGCAGGCAGGCAGGCAGACAGACAGACAGACAGACAGACAGACAGACAGATAGATAGATAGATAGAATACAGTATCATCAGCATATCGAAGGTTATTGATTATCATTTTTATTAATGTTTAGGCCTGGAATCTCAGTGATGTTTTTAAAGATTTGCACAGTGTATAGATTGAATTAAATTAAAACAGATTGTAAGAATTAAAAGTGTGTTAAACAAAATAAAAGGTAAGAAATAATATGCCATAAGGATCAGTTACCAGAATTGATCAAGATCTTACACAAGCTTCCAATGGTAGACCTGAAGCAGTCTAACTAAATGGCCAAGCAAGATGGGATCAAAGAGAGAAGGTACCCCAGAACCCAAAACTGTTGTACTGAAGGTAGAAATATTGAGTCAAAAGTACAGATATCACAGTTTACTGCAAATTACAAGTGAATGTGTATACACTTCTTTGATGTTCTCTGAAGGGTAGATAGTTATATTGTTATAGTTATTTGAAGGCCCCGGTATCACTGCAAATGAATGAAAATCCATAATTGCTCACCCGCCTGTGCCAGTGGAATCATCAGAATTAACATTTCATCGAATATCCAAACAAAGAAAGGCAGCTGCAGTCTCCATCATTGCAAACATAGCATACGTCAGAAGACATAAGGCATAGTAGCACCGATAGTGAACCCAACTGAACTGTCCTTCATCATACGATATCATCATTCATCGTAAGCAATCTGAATATAGAAACACCATCTGATGAAACACACTGCTGACACTGTGCACAGAGCACTAATCTCAGTAGCTCCTGCAGAAAGCGAGACTTGGAATATGAGGAAACTGCAACAATGAAGCTTTTCAGACAGTGCCTCAATGGTTCATTGTCGCCTATCCGCCATATTCTGTAATCCACCATAGGATGGATGATGAAAACAAGTAGTTGTCATTTGAACACAGAATAAGAAAAATATGGTTAGCTGATCTAATAAGATAGAAGCCTAACCATTCACCAATAAGTATCAAAAAGAGCAGACCATATGGTTCATGACTTGAGAAAGACACAATTTAAGATGGATATATATATATAATATTACAGAAATCCTGCAGTGAAATTGGTTAACAACTACCAGTTTACAATACATTACCCAGGATAGAAACCTGCATTTACCCACTATGCTTCAGGGCCTTTGTGGATTTGATAAACACAAGTAAGTAATCTATTATAATATTAGGTAAAGTCAATAAACCTGTGTAGGCTGTTTCAAAGTAGATTCCTCTTTCCAGGGTGCAACAGTAGCTGGTAGTACAAAACTAATTTGTTCTTCCTCTGCCTGTAGTTCTGCAACGTAGGTGATTTTTATAAGGACACTAGCACCAGGTGGCAGGTTTCCTACACTGACTGTGAATATGTCCTGGACAAGAGATAAAATATATTATATCTTAATTTTTAAAACAATCAATGGAGATGAAGTAGAGAGTCTTTAGAAGAGTAACACCAATCAAAATTATTTTCATATTTCAACTAGAAAGTCTCAGTAGCTGAGTGGTTGGTGTGCTCACTTCTCGACCAGAAGGATCCAGATTCAGTTTCCAGAAGTGGCCAATTTTTCTTCAGATTGACAAGACTCAGCAGTTCATGCAACCTCTAAAAACTGGTTCCAGAAATTTTTCTGGAAAATAAAGGTAGCCTGACATAATACCGACCATATCACTCATAAATGTGCCATTGGTCATGAAAAAATATGGTCACTAACTCCATATTTCCTATACATCTAGCAAGGTATGGAGGAAATCTTTACTTTTTATTTACTACATTTCAATTACAATTTCATTGTGAAAAACATTGTGACTTTAGGTGTCATGACGGCTATGTGTTTGTCGTTTTTATAATTCGGCTCTTATTGATATATTTAAATGATTTACACGACAGTCTAGTTATGAAATAATGTGTTGCTATTCCGTGTTTTGGTGTATGTTTTACTTCTGAGTGGATGGACTGTGAACGTTACCGATATTTAAGTGGAATATGATTTATTCTTCTTTGTGTCGTGTGTTCGCGGTTTGACAGGCAAACACATATTTCGACAACAATGGCACCAGGCGGTTATGCTCAAACCTATTGTAAAAAGTGTGTGATGGTGGAGGGGGCGGAAGAATCAGAAATGATCAACGGCCCAGAAAGTGAAAATAGCAACGTGTGTGGTACACATGAGGCATATTCAGAACACAAAAGACGAATATGGCAGACCACCGTGAAAGAGATTGAAGCCTCATCACGTAACATTCCAAAGAAAGCCATGGAGGGAAAAAATGAAAAGAGAACTACTAAACACAATTAGAACAAGACGAATGAAATTTTTGGGGCATGTTAAAAGACACAACAGTCTAATAAAAGTAATATTGGAAGGGAAAATACAAGGTAAAAGAGGCAGAGGCAGACCAAGACTAACATGGACGAGTAACATCAAAAGATGGACAAGTCAATCTATGACAACCTGCACCATCAAAGCAAGAAACAGAGCAGAATGGCGCTCCATGGTAGCCAACCTTCGATGCGGAGATGGCACTCAATGATGATGATGATGATGTGAAAAACAGCACATTTTTACAGAACTTTCAATGGATGAGCAAAAAAAAAATGCTTTAGTGCAGTCTTCATGTAGTTCATCTGCCATATTGATCCTATGCTTCTGGTAGAGTAAAAAGATAGAATGATGATAATGAAGAGCATTTCATAATTGTGGTAACAATATTTTAATCTAATCTATCAAAAACACACTGCACAACAATGAAACTACACAATCATATATAAATTTGAAACATTGTTTCAATTTTAACAAATTAATTATATACAAAATAAAAAAAACTTAAATATGTATGTATGTATGTGTGTGTGCGCGTGCGTGTGTGTGTGTGTGTGGGCATGCATGTGTGTGCATGCAGTGTGTAAATATATACATAAAGATCAACACCACATCATTATCAAGTATCATGCCTATTGATGTTGGTGATCATATTTCTCCACAACTTTCTTTTATCTTGCTTGCCTGCTTGATTTCACCCAATGACTATAGGAATAGACATCTTCATCATCTGCCCTTAAAAGGAGGTTATGTGGGCGTGGATGCTTTTTATTGTGGTTTGCAGTAGAACTGTGATATTTGCACCTTTTGGCCCAACACATCCGACTTCAGCAGGGCATTTTTGAGTACCAGGTTGCCTTCCCTCTTTGATCCCTACTCACTTGGCCAAACTAGACTAGTTAGTCTGTTTCTAGGGGCACAGCAAAGAGGTGGAGTAGGATCTGGATAGTTCTGGTTCACCAATCCTGGTGCAATCCATCAGCTATGATTCACTGACAGTTTTCAACTCAAAATAGCACCCTGGCCCCCCATTCTATCTGTACAGCTTTTTATCTATTCTGTTATTGACTTTCTTCTCCTTTAAACCATTTTCTTAAACTGTCTTGCATTTTTTTCTCTCTACTTTTAACCTTTCTTCCCTTAATTTTTACTGTTGTCACAATATATTCCAACTGTTCCCATCTCACAATATGGTCAAAAAATGCATATTTCTTCCTGATGTTTGTAATAAGCTTTGTTTTTATTTTTTTGCCTTGCATTGACCTCTCATATAATGTCCTCATTACTCTTTTAGCTGTCTATGGTATTTTCAACAAACTTCTGTAAAATCACATTTACGTGGCTTCCTATTGATTTTTTTTCTGTCTGTCATGCAAATGGCCAAGATTTGCATGCATATGAAAGAATTTTTGTAAAAAAATTTTTCTTCTCTTATTTCCATTGCCAAAAAAGGGTTGTATAATATTTTTCTCATTCTTTGGAATGAAGTCATTGCTTGATATATTCTACACCTCACCTCTGTTGTACATCTATCTATTGACCTTTCGAGCTGTAGCTGGCCCATAGGGCATAGACCCAGGTACTCTATCTATATTTTTATTCTAGCAGTTTTCAACCCAGCCTGTTATAGATCTACCATCTGAATTTATAACCATACAAAGTAAAGTAAAGTGCCCCGTCACGCCAAGTGGCGTATAGAGAATATGGTGTAAAGTAAAAAGTAAAGTACCCCTGTCACGCCAAGTGGCGTATAGGGAATATGGTGTTAGTAACCATAAATTTTACAGACCTTCAGCACATTATTTTTGGGGTAATGTGGTTGGTATTACGCCCGTGCCGCTTTACTTTCCCAGAAAAAAATCCTTATAACCATATACATTACTAAAATTAAAAAGTTGTTCTATTTTTTTTTTATTTATCATAATTTTATTTTATGTAACTTCATATAGCTGTCAAATGTAATATATAAACAGAAATATTCAATATGTCTATCTATCTATTGTCCTTTTGAAGTGAGAGATAAGGCTAGCGACAGAGATACTTTCAGACAGGCTGTGTTGAAAGCAACATTCTGCAAAGGACATAGAACCTGATGTTGATGGTGATATGAGAAGAGTTATCTAACACTCACAGGAGTCTCCTCATCCTGATCCATCAAATACGCCCCATGACCTTCACTAATGGCCTTCTTGTACTCTTTATGGGCTGTCTCTTTCTCCTTCACCTCACCAACAATATGCTTGCCATTGATGAAAGCCTCAAACCCACAGACAGCAGCAGTATCCTCCAAAGGGAAAACATATTTAGCCTCAATGGCTTGCTGACTGTTGTTGCAGTATTCTTGAAGAACCACAACCTGTAATAAAATGTATGAGCTAAGTTGAAATAGTTAACAAAAGTGACCTCATTTCAATCGTTAATTATTTGAATCATCATCATCATCAGGTACCGGGCCTGCTGGCGTAGGTGATCATGTTTCTCCACAACTTTCTATCTTGACAGTTATTTATCATTTCTGTTGTTGACCTTCTGCCAAGCCATTCTATTAAGATGACTGGTATATTTTCCCTTTGCTTCCCTCTATCTCTTCGTCCCTCAATTTTCCAAGTTGTTACAAAATAATCCAGCCGTTCCCTTCTCATTACATGGCCAAAAAATTATGATTGTTTCTTCCTAATATTGGAAATTAGCTCTCTTTTTGCTTTGACCTCTTTCAGAACATTTTCATTACTCTTCTTAGCTGTCCATGGTATTCTCAACATTTTCTTCTGTAAAACCACATTTCTACAGACTCCAATGATTTTCTTGTCTGTTGTCCTATTGTCCAAGATTCACATCCATATGTTACGACTTGCTCTACATAACATTTAAGAACTCTTCTTTTTGTTTCTATTGTCAAAAATGGATTGCATAGTATCTTCCTTATTTTTTGGAAAGCTGCTTTCGCCTGAGCCATTCTGCATCTCACCTCTGTTGTATATCTTCCATCTGAGGTTAACAAAGTTCCCAAATATTTAAATTCATTTACTTGTTTTAATATTGTTCCACTTGTCTTTATTGTGCACTGAGGTGATATCTTTTTCTTTGTTGTTACCATTACTTCTGTCTTTTTGCTATTAAGGCTGAGTCCTTTATTTTTGCTTTTTTTCACTATAATGTCTAATATTTCTTGTAACTCATTTTCACTCTTAGCTATTAATTCTGTATCATCAGCATACCTTAGATTTTTTATATTAATACCTCAAATAATTAAATTATTTGAATATTTAGCAAAAATGGCCTATTTCAATAACTAATCAGTTAAATAGATAAAAGAATTTAACTATTTCTGTCATTAATTAAGAACAGTTAGCAGAAATAACCTAATTTCAGTCATTAATTATTTAAAAAATTAGCAGACCTAATTTCAATCACTGATTAATTAGTTAAGCTGCTACCAGGACTGATCTCCTTTCATTCAGAACAGCCAATATGTGCTCAGTACCTTCATAAAATGACATAGAGTATGTCAATGTTTCCAGTATCTTACTGATTAAGCACATCTATTACTCACCCTCTAAATCTTCATCTCCAATTCAGACCACACTTAATTCAACTTTTCTCCAGCCTTGGGATTGTATTTTCTTTAATTGCTATATCTTCATCTCCAATTCACACCACACTTAATTCAACATTTCTCCAGCCTTGGGATTGTATTTTCTTTAATTGCTATATCTTCATCTCCAATTCACACCACACTTAATTCAAAATTTCTCCAGCCTTGGGATTGTATCTTCTTTAATTGCCATATCTTCATCTCCAATTCAGACCACACTTAATTCAACATTTCGCCAGTCTTGGGATTGTATTTTCTTTAATTGCCATATCTTCATCAAAATAGTGATTACACAGTGACTTTAGAAAATCAGGAGCGACACTTGTCCTGATAACATTATTTTGTCTGTTTGCTTTTCTATAAACTTTTAGGGTTGGTAATCTGATTTGTTTGTGTTTGTTCCCTATTGTAGACTGTGTTAGTTCATATATTGGTTTGCTTCATTTTGTTTTTTCTTTAAAGCTGAAATAATCCATTTTTAGTAATTTTCTTGTATATAGAAAGTCTCCCCATAACTATTCTAATGAAGGTACTCTCAAAGATAATCTGTAACTTTTCCAAGTGGCATGGACT
The DNA here is from genome assembly GCA_032433765.1 of Megaustenia siamemsis. NCBI lineage: Eukaryota > Metazoa > Mollusca > Gastropoda > Stylommatophora > Ariophantidae > Megaustenia > Megaustenia siamemsis. The sequence continues at coordinate 31,048,478 of JAVIAB010000047.1, forward strand.
TTTGCATGATAAAGATACTTTCACCACATATTATGGTAAGTGTGTGTGTGTGTGTGTGAGGGGGGGGGGGGGGATATCACAATAAATTTATGCAAATAAAGCTGACAATCGAGTTAATAAAGTGAATGTGAACAAATATTTTTTAATGTATTGGTAAAAGACACCTATTAAAGGCCTTTGGTCGCAGTATCATGTACTGTCTATGGACTGTCTAGTATTGTATGCATCATTCTCATCATGTGCCATACCAGCTGGTATGAGAAATCAAGTCCTATGGCCTCTAAAAGTCTTTTAATTGGTTTGTCAACTGTCCATTGTTTACTTCCATAGGTCAAAAGTGGTTCTATATAGCATCAATGAACTCTCTTTCTGCCTTCTATTAACATACAGTTCTTGCATAGGATGATTTTTTTCATTTTCAGAAATGCTTCTTTGAATTGTGTTATTATAATTTTCATTTGTTTAGCATCTCTCATCTGATGTTATTGTAAAGGTAAATTTATAACCAAACATTTAAACCATATTTTTTCTACACTATATAGCTTAGAGAGGCAAGAGCAGCAGTAATCGGCTCCCTCAATGAGATAGAGCTGCTTGCACTGAACAGAGACAAATGGCGAGATTTGATAAAATATCTTTAAAAGAATTGAAAACTGCTAGAACAAAAATTCAGATAAGAGAAGGAATATCTTGGTCTACGCCCTATGGGCGGGCTATAAAATTTTTTTTACGGCTATAAAGGTCAGTAGATAGATAGATAGATATAGCTTAGCACGATGTGATAAAAGAACATATATAGATAAGCTGACAGGTGAAGCTGAATTAGCCTCCAAAATTGGAAATCTATCTATGTATCTATTGACCTTTCGAGCCATGGCCGGTCCATAGGGCATAGACCCAGATCTCTCTGGTTAATGTTCTTCTCAGTGTCTCTCTGGGTCAGCCTCTTTTTCTCCTACCTTTTGTTTCCCACATGAGGGTTCACTTTGTTATTCTGTTATTATCTCTTCTCATCACATGTCCAACATATGACCATCATCTTTTCTTGATTATTGGTACTAGTGTTTGATTGGTGATTTCTCTAATTTCCTCATTTGTTTTGAATTCGTTCCATGTTATACCAAGTATTTTCCTTAGATATTTATTTTCAAATGTGTTCAAATTTGTTTCTATGTCTCTTCTTGTTTTCCAGTTCTCACATGCATATGTAAGGGTTGATAGTACATTTGATTTGTATAGTGTAAGTTTTGTTTTTGTGCTTATGAGTTTTGATTTCCATATATTCTCAAGGCTTTTGAAGGACATTGTTGCTTTAGCTATTCTGATTATAATTTCTTTACTTGTATCCCCTTCCCAATCAATGTGACATCCAAGACAGATAAAGTGATCGATCTCTTTCACTTTGAATAAAAAATACTAAGCAAGAAAACCAAACTTAGAACATTCAACTGAAACATATTATCAACATTTACCTACGAACATTAAAGCTGGAAAACATCAAAAGAGATTGAGAAAAAACTAAATGCTTTTGAAGAAAAATGTCTAAGAAGAATACTCCTTGTGCAATGGATTTAATTCCAGACTAATATAAAGATAAGATAAATGGCCATGTAACCAATGATCTCCTCTACAATAAGGAAGAGAAAATAGATATATGTCGGACATGAGCTGAGATGAGCCAACAAGAGAATTCCAAAACAGAATTTTCTATGGGAAACATCAGGATAAAGAAAAAGAGGAAGACACTGAAAATAACACTTATAAGAGAAACAAAGTTGGAGGGCATAGACTCATTAGATAAGATCAAACATATCACCCAGAATAGAGATGGGTGGCGAAAAACACTACAAGCCCTATGCAACACCTAACAGCACAGGAAGGATCAAGATCAATCAGTCATCTTAGCTACAACATTCGTGGGTCATGCATCAACTTTTATAGCCTGGCTCATTGATTTTTCAATCAGAAAAATGAATCAACTTGGGGGGGGGGGGGGGGGGGGGGGGGGGGGCGCTTGATTCCCCACCAGTACCTGGGCTGATAGCAATCAGTATTTCACAGTTGATTGCAAGTGTCAGGATCAGCAACAATCAGAACTGATCCAGACCCTCCAGTGGTGCCCCTGAAAACAGACTAACCAGTCTTGCTAAGTGATTAGGGATAGAAAAAGAAAGGTAACCTGTCATTCTAAAGATGGTGATGTCGGACTGAAAGACACAGATATCTCAATGCTGTATACGAGTGACACAACACATCATCAACTTAACATACTTTTAAGGTGAGTGATGAGAAGGGTATCTCTGAGTGAATGCTGTAGAAGAAGTTCTCACTCTGATGATTGGATGAGTCATTATGTTACCACCAAATAGTTCCCACAATTTCAAATTGTGATTGAAAGTAAATTATTAAATTATTTAATAGTATTTACTTTTATTTACATAGAAAAATAATACTCGTCTCTTTACATTTATGTTAACATAAAAATTAATTTAATTGTAAAAAAAAAACAATTATTAAAAAAATGAATAATTAAAATACAAAACAACAATTAACAGTTATTATTTTTTCAATTGTTATGAAAAGATAGATTGAAATATTAAAAAACAGGATGTATTACACAAAACATGTACCTGTGCTGCTAAATCAATCAGCTTGGCTCTTATGTGAACTCCTCGTAGTTCCACCTCAACATTTTCATTATTGCTTATAAGTCCTGGCTTGACCTTAGACAAGGGGTCAGTGATTCCCAGTACATCATTTATATCTGCAAACAAACACACATAATAAGCATACTACAATCAACATTGTTAACAGTCCAATAATGTGGTAACATATCAAGAAAAACTTTCATTTATGAGAGAAATAGATACAGAACAAAAATAAAACCAGTTTAAAATACAAGACTGATGATAAATATAAACAAAATATTGTACAAATGCCAAAATTTGGGAGGAATATTAAAAAATGTAAAAGAAAATAATTGTACACTATAATATCATCATCGTCAAGTTCTGTACTTTGATAGAGTTAATACAGTAGATTCTGGTTATAACAAGATTATCGGAACCATAAAAATGTTGTTGTTATAACTGTATCTTATTATAATGTTGCTTTTCACAAGCGAAGTCCTGAGGAAATTTACATGAATATCACTTTTTTCCTATTTTTCACACTGACAGCCATGAGCTCAGGTGTCACCTACTTCAAAGGTACTCTTATTTTTTATCGTTGAGAGTTTTAACACTTTGGGTAGATTTTTCCATTTAATTTTGACCAGGCAGTGGCCATTTTTGGCCTACTCTTTTTGTGATTTCCAACTACCAAGAGTTCTTTAACTTACGCGGAATGTAAACGGAACCTCCTGTCTTTTTGCTTTTTTCCAAGAGGGCCAGAATCAGATCTCACTACCCAGAGACCAGTGGAGGGTAAGGGTATAGAATAGATTTTATTTATTTATTTGATTTTTTTATTTTCTAGCACCTGTGGTGGGATTTGAACCAAGAACCTTCTTGTCTAGAGGCTGACATCTTACCTCTAGACCATTCAGCCTCCCTTCTTATATCTATTTTAGGTTTAATAATATGTAAATATATATAATGTAAACTTTAGAAACAGGCTGAGCAAGTGTATGTCCCTTCCAAGAAATTAAATATTATGTAGTATACATAAGCATCAGTCGGTTGGCTTACCACGGCAACAGCCGGGGTTCGTAATCCTGGCGAGGACACCTGGGTTTTACTAATTCCCTAAAAATTAGTAGGAGCCGCGATAGCTCAGTGGTTAGTGAACTGGACTACTACGGACAAGGGGTAGGGTTCGATCCCAACCGACGGCTCCGGGTTCACCCAGCCTTAAATGGGTACCGGATTTTTTCTGGGAAAGTAAAAGCAGCACGGGCGTAATACCGACCACATTACCCCAAAAATCATGTGCTGAAGGTCTGTAAAATATAGGGTCACTAACACCATATTTCCCTATACGCCACTTGGCGTGACGGGGGGTACTTTACTTTTTTACTTACATAAGTATCAGTATACATGTATATTATGTACAATGCATTCAATGTATGTATTATAGGGAAACACAGGGACTCGAAATTCCTGGCTCAGGTTGATTTATGATCTGAGTTTCACTTCATGGACCGGATATGTTACAATGTCTATCTGTACAGTCACCGTATGTCTGTCAGTATGTTCAGCAACTACATTGCGTTATTTGTTGTGTCTCCTGAGTAACAAAGGGTTGCTTGATGTCTGCTGATGACCAGAAAATTTCTCTGGTCACAGCAAAATAATAAAAAAAAAAAAGGGAAAAATGGTTGAAAATTTGCTTTTTTTTTTTTTTTTGCAATAAACAATGTAGTTCACAATCTAAAAAAAAAAAAATCCAATAGCAATGGAGATAAGCACTCAGAGGTCACTGTGCTAATTAGGAAGGTAATGGAGATAAGCACTCAGAGGTCACTGTGCTAATTAGGAAGGTACACGGAGTGGGGTAATGTTTGAACATGGGAAAAAGTCAAATCTTTAGGAATTTGTGTTTTGATAAGGTAAATTTTACTGTGGTATTGTAATCTACAGGGGTAGGGTTCGATCCCAACCGACGGCTTCCGGGTTCACCCAGCCTTAAATGGGTACCGGATTTTTTTTCTGGGAAAGTAAAGCAGCACAGGCATAATACCAACCACATTACCCCAAAAATTATGAGCTGAAGGTCTGTAAAATATAGGGTCACTAACACCATATTTCCCTATACGCCACTTGGCGTGATAGGGGCACTTTACTTTTTTTACTTACTATTGTAATCTATGGCCCGTGTGTTACCGGGGCCCCATTATGTGGGATGTAAAGAATAGTGACACTGTGACCTTCCAGGCATGTCGTATGAGGCGACTAAGGAGGTTGATCGATGGCTTGACAAGCTGTCATTGTAAAAAGCATTGTTATGGAAACAGACCATAGATTTTAGAAGCAGTGATCTCTGCAATATGTGACATTTTGGCACGCAAGGTTTCTGTTTTTGAGATTGTGGTTCTGCCCTATGTGCCGTCATCGGCTCGAAAGGATAATAGATAGATAGATTGTAATCTATGGTTAAAAAAAGAGTTGATTTTACGCTGTTTTGGTACTTTGATTGCAAAATCATCTTCAAGTCTCTTAATATGTTGAGTTTTATCAGTGCACAGAGCTGTCAATGTTGCATGAAAAACATCCAGAAGTTTTCTACTACTTGGGGAAACTGCTTTGATTATTATCCTATGAGAAGAATTTCCAGTCTTTTCTTCTTCTTCCTTTTTCTCAGCAGTGGTTCTGTCCTCCAAGATGGTTTATGCAATGTCTTGTGTTGAAAGATCCTCAGTTGATATCTCAGCTAATCAATCAGGTTATTAGTGTCTGTGCGATTGGCAGTTGTGTTGGATGATAAAGGCTCACAAATGGAATCAAAATGCACTGATGCGTCTGTGACGATGAAACCTGCCTGGTGAAAGCGTTTGATGATGATATTGGCAGAAATAAGTTTTTTTTAAATAATTCTCCTCCTGTAAAGAATTTTTAAAGATTGAATGATGGTCTAATGGTTGCAACACACTTGTCACGTTTGGTGGCAGAATAACAAAGAAATGGCTCTCAAATATGTTAAATGTGGATGAGCTGAGCAACTGTCCACTATAAGTGTGATACTTTTCCCCTGCAATAATATTTCATTCCAGCTTGTGCACCATTGTTGAAATATTGACTCTGTCATCTATGATTTTTTGTTAAACTCGTGCCCTCTCGAAAGTGTTCTTATATTTTAAAACAACATGGCTTCTCAAAATTTCTTATTGCGAGCAGGGGCAGATTGTCACCATTCATGTTGACCATGATCAAAATAGAAATTCTGTCTGTTGAAATATTTTTTTTACCACTGCAGGCATTTCCTTTTTCAGGAAGTATCTGGTTTGGGACATATTTATAAAAGAGACCTGTCTTGTCTATGTTGTATATATTTTTTCATCCAAATTTCATGGAATTTCCTGTAGTTCACTTTGCTTCCACTTATAAGCTGTTTCTTTTGAAACTGACCCAGCTTCACCTCAGACTACTCCCGTTACAATTCCATATAGCACTTTGAATCAGTTCACCCAGCCCATACTTAGGTTGAAGTTAGTATGAGACTTTGCAGCCAGCTCTTTTCCCTTTTTAATAAGGATGGGCCACAAAACAAAATTTACACACCAACAAGAAAAGTAAACACAATTAACAGTTGCTCTTTTTTGGCTATGCAAATTTCACAAGAAGTGTTACAACTGATTTGTAGTCTAAGTAATAGTATTATTAAAGATTATTTAAAATATATGATAAAGAAGAACAAATTTAGGGATTTTTAAAATTAACTTTATTTAGGGATTGTAATTATAGTCGAAGTTGTTAAAAGTGAATTCAACTGTAATATATTTCCTACTCAACTAATTCTTATATTATGCATTTTTTTCTTTATGATTGCTTCCAATTAAAATTTTTCCTCTATCTTCTTCTACATTATGTTGCTTTTCTATTTCCAGCAAATACATTTTTTTTCCCAGCCCTTCTTTTTTAAGAACATACTAATTTGTAAAATGTTGTGTATTTATTTCATATAGAGCTGACATCCTTTTAACTGTTTACTTTAAATTTATCTTCCTTGGGCAAAGGGGAGAAGTTTAAAATTCTTTGCTACCCATGGCACATACTAGTAAGTTTGTTAATTGTAAACTTTTAGAAATGCTAACAAAATGTCTTCATTCTGTTGACTGTAATATTTTTCTTCAGCATTTATCAAACAACTTCACCTCTTCATTGTCAATCCTTAAAAGGATGTTAAGTGGGCATGGATGTATTGTGTTGTTAATTTATGTCAGGCTGCAAAATCTGGGCGTTCTGTCCAACACATCCATTTCCAACATAGAGTTTTTGGGGATCAAGTAACTTTCCTCTTTGATCCATAATTGTTTCACCAGATTGGTTAGTCTTTTTCCAGGAGCACCACAAGGAGGCAAAGTAGTGTCTAGATCAGCTCTGTTATTCACTGTTTTTGATGCACACAGTCAGCTGTGGATTGCTGATCACTCTCAGTTGCTGGTGTATGTCTTGGCCCCTACAGTTCATAATAAAATAGAGTAGAATGTAGTCCTCTGTAAAACAATATTAGACATTTTCCTACATTACAGATAACACTTACTGGTAGCTTCAATGGAATCACACAGCATATTAGTATCAAGGGAGTCCATCTTCTGTAGAGATCTAGTCTTATCCCCCTTGACTGTAAACTCTACAAGATAGCGAACCCTTTGCTGGTTGACTGAGTAAACCACAAACTCATCATTCTGAAAAACAAAGTAATAGTAAGGACATCTATCTATTGACCTTTTGAACCATAGCCGGCCCATAGGGCATAGACCAAGATACTCCTTCTCTTATCTAAATTTTTATTCTAGCAGTTTTCATTTCTTTTAAAGATATTTTATCAAATCTCACCATTTGTCTCTGTTCTGTGCAAGCAGCTCTATCTCATTGAGGGAGCCGATTCCTGCTGCTCTTGCCTCTCTCATCAGTGTTCTTCTCAGTATCTCTCTGCATCTTCCTCTTGTCTTCTCACCTATTGTTTTACCACATGAGAGCTTGCTTTGCTATTCGGTTATTATCTCTTCTCATCACATGTCCAACATATGACCATCGTCTTTTCTTGATTACTGACGATATTAGTGGTTGATTGGCGATTTCTCTAATTTCCTCATTTGTTTTGAATTCATCCCACGCTATACCAAGTATTTTCCTTAGACATTTATTTTCGAATGTGTTCAACTTTGTCTCTATCTCTCTCGTTGTTTTCCAGCTTTCACACGCATACATAAGGGTTGATAGTACATTTAATTTGAATAGTCTAAGTCTGTGTTTGTGCTGATGAGCTTTGATTTCCACAACTTTTCAAGGCTTCTGAAAGACATTGCTGCTTTAGCTATTCTCATTTTAATTTCTTTGCTTGTATCCCCTTCTCGATCAATGAGACTTCCAAGATAGATAAAGTGATTGATCTTTTCCACTGGTTTGTTTTCCATGTATATTTTGTCGTCTGTTGGAATTAAGCTTTCCATGACTTTAGTTTTTTCATGATTGATCTCAAGCCCAATTTTGCTTGATATTGCTGATAGTTCATTTGTGTTTTCCTGCATCATTTTTATCTGACTGCTGATGAGAACTATATCATAATCAAAGTCGAGGTCCTCCAAATGGTCTCCTTGTACCCATTGGATGTCTTTATTACCAGTGCAGAATTTCTTTATTATGAAGTCCATAACAACTCCAAATAACAAGTGCGATAAAATATTTCCTTGTTTAACCCCAAATTAGGACATACATCAAGCCAAAATCAGCAACCAAAAAGTGCTCAGTAATTGCAATCAAGATGAAATAAATATGATAACAGGTAAATAATGAGCAATTACTTTATTTTAAATGGCTGCCAGGCTGGTAGTTTGTTTTTCGATTATCAATATTTTCTGCACAAAAAATTGATTTATTCATTTCCAGCATGTGGATTATTGTGCAAATAATTTCATTGAAGCTAGGTCTGGTCATCCTCATATGTTGAGGCACTGTGATGTAAGCATTTCTTGCTGGAATTGTGATGAGATACAAAAGTAGGTAATTAAGATCCAGATTATGTAACCTCTGGTGTTTTTCTATGTTAAAATGGACTTACAGAGATGGCACTATTTGTGTGAATTTATAACTCCAGAGAGGAATGCTATATTCTAGAAGGAAATTCGTTGGGTAATATTTCCTCCAATAAACAAAGTGGGAAGCGTGCACTTGAAGGTATGGATTTGTCAGCATCAATAGAGGTTGTGCCAGCAGAATGGTGAGACAACATGGGAATGAAGACAGTGTCATTGACCTGGTACTTGTATCCCCTTCACTCACTGGAGTGTACAAGTGGGGTATCTTAGGACATCATGCAATGTGATTGTTGTCCTTGCAGTATACTGGTGGAGATGGGTAAATCTACAACATACTAGTGGAGTAGGGTAGATCTACAGCATAATGGTGGAGTAGGATAGATCTACAGCATACTGGTGGAGTAGGATAGATCTACAGCATACTGGTGGAGTAGGATAGATCTACAGCATACTGGTGGAGTAGGGTCGATCTACAGCATACTGGTGGAGTAGGGTCGATCTACAGCATACTGGTGGAGTAGGGTAGATCTACAGCATACTGGTGGAGTTGGGTTGATCTACAGCATACTGGTGGAGTAGGGTCGATCTACAGCATACTGGTGGAGTAGGGTAGATCTACAGCATACTGGTGGAGTTGGGTTGATCTACAGCATACTCGTGGAGTAGGATAGATCTACAGCATACTGGTGGAGTAGGGTCGATCTACAGCATACTGGTGGAGTAGGGTCAATCTACAGCATACTGATGGAGTAGGATAGATCTACAGCATACTGATGGAGTAGGATAGATCTACAGCATACTGATGGAGTAGGATAGATCTACAGCATACTGGTAGAGTAGGATAGATCTACAGCATACTGGTAGAGTAGGGTAGATCTACAGCATACTGGTAGAGTAGGATAGATCTACAGCATGCTGGTGGAGTAGGATAGATCTACAGTATACTGGTAGAGTAGGGTAGATCTACAGCATAGTGGTGGAGTAGGGTCAATCAAGGAATCAAAATCACCTATCCATTCTTCACATCTAATTCAGACTTTCTTCATCAAAAACATTTCTTTAGTTCATCAGGCTTCTTATTCTTCCAATATAGCTCCTTGTGATTTTTGGCTGTTCCCCAAAATGAAAATGCAGCTGAAAGGGACACATTTTGAATTATAAGAAGACATTGTGTATGTGAAGCGTGACAGCCCGCCCATACTCCATTCCCAAAAAGGCCTTCCTGAAATGTTCACAACAATGGTGGGACTACTGGGAGAAGTTTGTACATTCTTAATGAGAGTACTTTGAAGGGAATTAGGGTTTCAGACTCCGGGCGAGACATTGTATTTTTTTGTTCTATCTAAAGGTTGTTTCCAAAATGGAGGAATTATTTTTCTCCGGCTTGGTATAGAACCGTTGATCAGAGGTTTAACAAGCCGCTATCGTAAAAACGATGTTGTTAATGAAACGAAATGTACTATCAACCCTTACGTATGCGTGTGAAAGCTGGAAAACAACAAGAGATATAGAAACAAAGTTGAACGCATTCGAAAATAAATGTCTAAGGAAAATACTTGGTATAGAATGGAACGAATTCAAAACAAACGAGGAAATTAGAGAAATCGCCAATCAACCACTAATATCTTCAGTAATAAAGAAAAGACGATGGTCATACGTTGGACATGTGATGAGAAGAGATAATAATCGAATAGCAAAGCAAGCCCTCATATGGGAAACAACAGGTAAAAGAAAAAGAGGAAGACCCAGGGAGACACTGAGAAGAACATTGATGAGAGAGGCAAGAGCAGCAGGAATCGGCTCCCTCAATGAGATAGAACTGCTTGCACAGAACAGAGACAGATGGCGAGATTTGATAAAATATCTTTAAAAGAAAACTGCTAGAACAAAAATTCATATAGGAGAAGGTGTATCTTGGTCTACGCCCTATGGGCCGGTTACGGCTCGAAAGGTCAATAGATAGATAGATAGATCTAAAGGTTGGAAGCTTTTCTGAACAGCCTTCGTATATTGTTTATGTTCCAGTTTGCAGTAGAACTAGGTTCTTCTTCCTCTTTTATTACTTTTAAACATCCACATTTCTGATTCTGAAATACTCAGCAATCAACACAATGTTCTCAATATTTCCATAAAGATTTTGATGATTCTGCCATGTACTACTTCTTTTGCTATTGAATGATGGGCAGGTTTGCAAGAGACAAACTATAATTTAGATGAAACTTTTCTGCATGGTTCAATGACCACTAAACTTGTTAATTCACTTGCACAGAGCAAGAAAGTCTGAAGACGACATGGCATAGAATTATCAGCTGTTACATTTATGTATTACCAATCTTACACTAGGCTCAGAAAAATGAGCCTAGCGCTAATATTTTTTTTTTAAACTGGCATTAGTGAGTTAAGTTTCACAAAAATATAATATAGATCAAACCTCAAACACAGAAGTGCTCTTTGTCTTTTTGCTGACTCCATGTGTACTGTTGTAGCCATCAGGTGGAGCTGCTAGGTTGGTGTCATGAGTTGTATAATCTTTGATATGGCCAAGTGCAACTTCATTTACCAGGAGCAGACGTGAACCTTTGATTTTACTGGGAGAGGAGTACTTCACGCTTGTGCTGGAATAATGTAATGTGGAGATTTACATCAGGTGTTTCGGAAATTTACATCAGATTTTTCGGTAAACAAATACCATTGTACCATCAGAACAAAGATAAATTGTGCAGAAATTATATTTTCTTCTGCATATTTTACACAAATTTACACAAACAGATTTTGTTGCTACAGATGACACAAACAATCATTTAAATCTATACAGACAATGATAATTTTTTTGCAGATGACATAGATATATATACATCTCAAATAACAACTATTTTGTTTCTCTGTTTGCTGTTGACAAAAGCACAAAGCACGAATTCTGATTATTTCAGACACAAAAGTTGTTTTAGATAAAGATACAGTTATTTTTGTTTATAGAGGGTGGAAAATATTTTTACAAATGAAGACACATACAGCAATTCTGTTTTTTTTGCAGATGGGAAACATTTTATTGCAGATAAAAACACAAAGAACTATTATGTTTATTGCAGGTAAAAAAAACTCTCTGTCGTAGTTAAATACATAAAGAACTATTCTGTTTATTGCAGGTACAAAAATTTATGTTGTAGTTAAATACACAAAGAACTATTATGTTTATTGCAGACATAATTTTTTGCTGCAGATAAAACAAAATATTTTATTGCTGATAAAGTGATTAAGACTTGTTCTGTTTATTGCAAATACAATGTATTTTTATGATATTATTGACACAAGTTATTAAATTATTATAATTGATTAATGAAATTATTTTTCAAGTTGAAAATGCATCTAAAATGGACATGTTTTGACTAAAATCCTTAAAGTTGTAAACAAGGCACAAAAAATTAGCACATTTTGTACCAATCGAAAACTATATCTTATATGAAACTTTTCTGCATTGATCAAATGACCTCTGAGCTTGTTAACTCACTTGCACAGAGCAATGAAGTGCGAAGAAGACATGGCATACAGTTTTCAAGATATTTTGGCCCAACAAAGTAAGCAGTGAAAAGCAAATGCTAAGTGTGATAACAGGCAGATGCTAGAACTGGATAGGTCAAATATTCCAAAGACATTCAGAACCCAAAACAGATACTACATGCAATGGACTCAAGTAAGTTTTTTCTCCAAAGCTAATGGAGTAAGGGGAATATGGAGTTTATACCAATATTTTGTTCAACCAGCAGCATATTTTATGGGCAAATGTGACCTATAACAAACTCTAGAGGGAGAGCAAAATTGAAGGGAAAACAAAAAAAACAACCTGAAGAAGAACAGAGCAGGCAGAGATACACAGTGTGGGCCAGATTTCGGAGCACTCTGCAAATGGAATAGATTTTTGCAGTTGCACTACAAGAAGCCACAAGGAACATGACACAATGTCTGTTTTGTTGATCTACAGTGAAGAACAAATAAGAGATATGCTATTTGAGGATAAAAAAATAATGTAGACTGAGGATGCTATATAACTGGAATGCTCTGATAACATTATGGTTCTGATAATATTATGGCCCTGATAACATTATGGTTCTGATAATATTATGGTTCTGATATTATGGTCCTGATAATATTATGGTTCTGATAATATTATGAAAGGTACATTTTCAGCTTTAACGCACTGTATATTGCGAGGTGATACAAATTTAATACTAGGAAGGCAAAAATGTCAAAGAAATAAAACAAGGAAACACATAACAATGTTTGCTGTTTATGATATATATTCTTTAATTACCTGGCAGAAGAAGCAAAATAGATTCCACTTCCCAGCATTCCTGCATCACTTCGCTTTCCTCCAAAGTCATCAACAACTACTTTAGGCAGCAAGAGCCCTCTGATAATATCAACACATATTTTAATATTTGATTGATTCCTAATTTTAAAAAGATTATTTTTAAATAGCAAATTTAACTAGTAAACTGCCAAATTAATGTCTGGTTTATGGTTAGGTTAAAAGTTGCTAGGGGCTAGATTTATGTGTGCTCAGTAGTAGTACATACATGGACTGTTACCACCCCCCCGAGTCCTTTCACCAACCTGGTATTGAACCCCTTATGCCCCCTCCCCCCTCCACCCCCCCCCCAAGCATATTATTGTATCTTAATCCTAGATTATGATACCGTTAACTGTATGATGGTTGCTTTAAGTGAATTCATACATGGTTTATTAAATATATCCAACTTTAAGTAGAGCATGAGAAAAATAGTACAGTCACTCAGCTTTCTCACAATGGCAAAGAAAGTCACAGACTGTTCTAACACCAAATCCAAGAACATTCCAAGACTAAGCAAATGATTGTTATGTTGCAGAAACACTGATTTGGGATTCTTATCCAAAATAACATTATCTTTAAATAACAGCATAGCCAACAGAGCATTAATGTTCAACGACAATGGTAAAAGGCAGACCTAGAAGATGATGGACTAATAAAATATCAAACATGACAAGCACCATGCATGAGACAAATCACCAATCCAAACACTCTATATTCCCTTGACACTGAAAGGCAAAAGATGTGGAGAACAGCAGATGAATTATTTCAAGTGTTTGTCTATTTACCTGTACATGTATTTACCTGGACAATATTCCTACAAAATTCTCCACCTTAGATGAGTGAAACAAAAGTTGTTTTCCATCAAGGTCATGACGGAAACTTAAATCCTCCACCTGTCTCCACACCTCATAAACATTCAAGATGGTTAGGTCTTGGGAAGGACTAGACAAACAAGAATATGGAGGAAGAATATATTTTATATTATCATCATTTATGTTCCAAATAAAGTTTTATTAAAACATCTAAATGGTTTTTTTTATATTCTGCTTGTGAGTGTTTCTAAACTTTCAAAATGTAACCATTGTATGTTGCCACAGATGATTAAATAACCTCCAGTTGTTTTTTTTTTAGAGCTAGTTACATCTATTGATTGTGTTCATCAATTTTGAGCCATTCATCACTAACGAAAATAACAATTTAAGGTCTGTGACATTTTGAACTTTTTTAAATCTACTGTCCTAGTTACTTCTGATTCTACTGCAATATAAAAGCAGATAGGCTTGTTTTTAGCATTGACTTGACAGGAGAGAAATAATGTGTCAATGATTGCTTTAGGAGGGTGTCAATGATTGCTTTAGGAGGGTGACTGGGTATTTAATGAGGAGGTAGTTCCGAGATTTATTAATCTAGAATTAGTCTACCTTCAAGAATTATTGCATAACTGAGAGGATGAACAGGAAGTGTATGTAACAGGTGCAATGTGGGAATATGTTCAAGCACACTTTGTATCTTCTCTAGAACCTGTGTGGAATGCAACAATATTGATTCTATCAATCATTAATACAAAATATCTTTATTGCTATATAAGACAGAAAAATGAGTTGCTTATCATGCATGTCAAATGTACTCTCATTTCTAGCTTTATCCAAGTGGGTTTCAAATTTTATCTCTGCAAAATTACATCACAAAATAAATGACAGTAAAGGCATCATCATGTGCCATACTGGTTGGCGTAGGTGATCATGTCCCTCCACAATCTTCTATCTACAGTGCATCGTATCAGTTCTGTTGTTGACTGTTTTCCATGCCTTGACACCAAGCTATCCAATATTTTCTCTCTTTGTCACCCGTGATCTCTCTTTCCTTTTATTTTGCCAGTTGTAACCAAGTAATCCAACTTTCTTCTTCTCATGATGTGCCCGAAAAATGTTGATTGCTTCTTTCTGATGTTTTTTAAGAGCTCCCTTTTTGTGTTGGCCTCTTTGAGAATTTCCTTATTGGTCTTTTTATCTGTCCAGGGAACTTTCAACATTCTTCTGAGAAATCCCATCTCTGTGGCCTCCAATCGTCTTTTCATTTGTTTGTCTACTGTCCATGATTCGCTTCCATAGGTCAGAATGGACAGTAAAGGCACTTTATAAAAAACATATATGACGGCAATACTTGCACAGTTCGCACAGAGGAGGGAATGAGTGATTGGTTTCAAATTGAAACAGGAGTAGAACAGGGATGCATACTATCACTATTGCTATTTAGAATTACCATTGATTACATAATGAGTAAATGTTGCAAACACAATAATGGCATTAAATGGTACAACAATAATTACTTGGAAGAACTAGATTTTGCAGATGATAGTGTGCTCCTGGGTGACAATATCAGCAAGATGCAAAATATCACAGATACCTTATCATCCATGGTGGAAAGAATAAGACTTGAAATCAACAGGGATAAAACAAAAATAATGAAAAATAACAATACCCCAGAGGGCAAAATATATCTCATTCATCAGGCATTGGAAAGAGTAGACCACTATATATATCTTGGTAGTAATATAGATTAAGAAGGTGAAACACAAAAATTAGATCAGAAGGAGGATAGCAAAAGCAGCAATGAATTTTAAAAACCTGGACAAAATAAATATAGAAATAAAAAATACTAAGCAAAAAAACCAAACTTAGAATATTCAACTCAAATGTATTATCAACCCTTATCTACACATATGAGAGCTGGAAAACAACAAAAGAAATTGAGAGAAAACTAAATGCCTTTGAAGTCAAATGCCTAAGAAGAATACTCTGTGTATAATTAAATGAATTCAAGACAAATATAGAGATAAGAGAAATGGTCATGCAACCAACAATCTCATCTACAATTAGGAAGAGAAGATGGACATATGTTAGACATGTGCTGAAGAAACAACAAAATAATTCCAAAACAGGCTTATCTGTGGGAAACATCAGGATACAGAAAAAGAGGAAGACCTAGAGCAACACTGAAAAGAACACTTATAAGAGAAGCAAAATTGACAGGCATTGACTCATTAGATAAAACAACTTTAAAGCAGAGGCTGAGGCCATCAGAGATGCTGCAACACTGGCTACTCAACACAAAAATAACATGAACAATAAATTGGTGATTCTGAAAATAAATTGGTGATTCTGACTGATGCACTGTCAGTACTATCAGCTCTAAAAAACCCCAAGAACAATGAACTAGATGACTTGAGATCTACCCTGGACCAACTATGCAATATCTTCCAGAGAGTAGTCATTCAGTGGATACCATCACATTGTAATATACACGGGAACGAACACGCAGACAAATTAGCTAAAGAAGGAGGGAAATTACCACAAGAGAACAATCCGCTCAGTTATGGTGAAGCCAAATCAATCCTCAGGGGTCAGTTCCATGAAAAAAGGAAACGTGAACACCCAAAGCATAACGAGAGTGACGGATACCACCAACTATCAAGGAGGGATCAAGTCATCATACTTCACCTAAGCACAGGCCACAATAGAATGAGAAATCACATGTTCACCAAATTCAAAATAGGAACTACCAGCCTATGCCACTGTACACTGGACAATATGACTACAAATCATGTTCTACAGGATTGCCCCCAGTGCACGGACCTGAGAAGTGCAATGTGGCCCACGCCCACCTCCCTGGAGGAGAAATTATATGGGGTGATCGATTCGTTTAAACAGACAGCTGACTTCATAAGAGAGACTGGAATCCTACTCTGACTGAGTCTTGATCGCAGAGAGAGAAAGAGAGAGAGAGTTTGTGACAAAACTACATGCTCAAACAATGACAGTTGTCAGCACAAATATTTAGGACCGCAGTGTCAGTACTTGGTTATCGTGTACAAATATGCCAAAAATCTGAACCTCATTTCCTGTTTGGTGACAGCGACACCACATGTGATTCAGACACAGGGTCTACATCAGTTGAGGCAGCTCTCAACCAGTTTTTGCTGTTCTCCTGGTTTGGGATTTATGTGGGTGACTTGACAGTTCCGGACAGTTTCACGGTGGAACTAGACGGTTCTGCCTCATGTGGCAATGATTCAAGGTTTGTAGTTAGTCAGCATGAGATTGATGTCTTTTGCTCTGGGGCTGGTCTGATCAACAAGTTATGGATTAAAGGGACGATAGTTGCAAATATCTGCTCCATCTACATTGGCGGGGGTCGGAATGTGGCTCTCAAACAGAACACAAACCAGGCCGACACATTTAATGCTTGTTATACAGGAGACGGATGTGGACCAGAGGCTGCAGTAAATGGCAAAACAAAGACCAATCTCTATGACAATGTCTGCACACACACAAAACTGAGAAGTGGAACCAGTCCTGCTTACTGGTATCTGAACTTTGCCACGCCCCAAAAGATTCACACCATTCGAATCTATCATCGAGCTAACACTATGATTCGGGTAAAGAATGCCACTCTAAAGGCTTTTTCTGACAGTGGCGGCGTAGTGTTCCAGTGTAATGATATATCATACCCTAATGTTTCTGTGAACACTATTGTAGTCACCACACAAACGCCAATGGCACACATTAAGATTTAGTTCTCACCACCCATTTCGCAGGCCGGCAGTGCACTGACGGTGTGTGAGGTGCAAACATTTACAAACACCTATTGTCTGGACGGGTATTCTTGGTCATTTTGTGCAGTGTGTAGCGGGTGTAGCAAAAGCTGTGACGTCATCATCGGTACGTGTCACGGCAAATGTTCACATGGGATCTACGGACATGACTGCTACAGGTCTTATTTCAGTGTCTGTCCTTTATGTGAGAAAAAATCAGGAAAATGCCTACAATGTAAACATCCTGGCTATACCTGTAATGACACTTGTCCTGATGGTAACTTTGGGTTACAGTGTGAACAGGAATATTCTGATGGCTGTGACATCATTTGTGACCCAGAAAATGGAGACTGTACATGCAAGAAAATGTCCTACGGGTCAGACTGCACTCTCAAATGTCCAGACAACTGTTTCAACGACACCTGTGAACAGTCAACCGGGAACTTCGCATGCATGGAAACGTTCTACGGGTCAGACTGCTCTCAAATCTCCGGACAACTGTTTGAAAGAAACCTGTGAACAGTTAATCGAAGCCTGTGTCTCGTATGTCGATGATTCCCACGTTAAGAAGAGTCTGCAGACTACAACAAACCCAAGCATATGGATACCTCAATGTGTTTATATGCTAGACTTGGTTCATTTCTTGGTGTTTTTCCGTGAAGTCATGGCTCATATCTTAATGTGTTTCTGTGCTAGTCATGGCTCATATCTTGGTGTGTTTTTGTGCAAGCCGTGGCTCAAATCTTAGCTTGTGTGTGTGCGTGTGCTAGTCATGGCTCATATCTTGGTGTGTGTCATGTTAGTCATATCTCATATCTTGGTGTGTCCATGTTATTCATGTCTCATATCTTTATGTGCGTCTGAGTTTAGTAATATCTCATATCTAAGAGTGTATCTGTGTTAGTCATGTGTCATATCTTCATGTGTGCATGTCTGGGTTAGGGATATCTCATATCTTGGTGTGCATGTTTATGTTAGTCATATCTCATATCTTTGTGTGTGCACGTCTGTGTTTGTCACATCTCATATCCTTGTGTGTGCATGGCTATGTTAGTCACATCTCATATTTTTGTGTGTGCATGCCTATGTTAGTCATATCTTATATCTTTGTGTGTATGTCTATGTTAGGTATGTGTCATATCTTTGTGTGTGCATGTCATTGTCAGTCATATCTCATATCTTTATGTGCATGTCTACGTTAGTCATGTGTCATATATCTTGATGTGTGTAGGTGTTAGTCATGTCTCGTATCGCTGTGTACATGTCTGTGTTATTCACATCTCATATCTTTGTGTGTGCATGTATGTGTTAGTCACCTCTAGTGACTCGGGCAGATGGTGCTCGTAAACCTGGGAGGGCAGACCATCTAAGGGCAGAATCCCCCTACAGAAAAAACAATCTGCTGCCTTGCAGGAAGATTGGGGACAATCAAAGGCTAAGGAAAGCAAACCTGAATAAAATGCTGGCTGAAATTGGATGCACTGGGCCACTGGCGCAGAACACAGTGCAATGTTTTTAACGGGTGTTCAATCAGAGTGGATCTGGCAGACTCTAAATGTGATGTTCCGTCTGTGGGGGCGATCAACACACTTAATCTGACAGCTGACTTCATGTGAGAGTCTGGAATCCTACTCTGATTGAGTCCTGATCACAGAGAGAGAGATTCTTTTACTACATTTTCCAAAGCAAAGGTTCTTTAACACACTTCAATATGTTCTAAATCTATCAAAAATACTGATGATCTTTCACCATGTGAAGATGTAAAAGGCAGTAATGACTTTCAGAAATTCTGAAAGGTATGGAAACCATGTGCTCAGAAGAGATCCATAAACAATTACATGAATTACCATGCAGCAGTCTCCAGAGAGAAAGAAAAAAGAGATACAAACTGAAGTCAATGTGGTGGAGGAAAGCAGTAAAAGAGATGAATAACATAGGCTTGGTGTTCCCTGCAATGAGTGGCCATGAAATGCATAGAATGGTAGAAATCTGCTATTGTTCTACGAGATGCCATGAGGTATAAGTCACTAGCAGTTTGTCAAGATATGATTTTGGCAAAAGAGAGGAAAAATACTTGCAGCATGGGAGGAGGGCATACAAATAATTTAATGTCAATGTTGAAGTTATCTGTTGTAATGATAACTTAGCTCTTACCTTTCAAGTGATGACTTCACCAACTCTTCTACTTTGTCTCTCTGATCTTCAGAGAGATGTGTAATTTTGCATCTCAGGGCTGCATACTTTGCTTCAACATATGCACGAGTTTCATAGTATGTCATCTCACTGACTGATATCACATCTCGAATCAACTGTGACATAATGAATTTATCAATTACAAAATATGAAATGATGCTATGTGTATATGTCTTCAATACGTGTAGTTATGCATGTCTCTGTCCATGTACACATTTCCTAAAGGTAACATATAAAGCATGCCAAAGTAGGTGACTCAAAAGAATTAAGTGTATTGAACTGGCTACTACACACTTTATTTAAAAAAAAAAAAAACTAAAAACCCTCAACAAATCATATAATTAATCTACTGAAAAATCTGTCTTCACAAGAATATTGAATAATGATCATTTTCTATATATAATGCATTATCAACCCTTATTTATGTAAGTGGAAGTCAAAAATCAATTAGATTTAGAGAATAAACTAGATGCATTTGGAAACAAATGTCTAAGGAATAATCTATGTTTAAAATGGAACGAATTCAAGACTAGATCAGAAATAAGAAAAATGGCCATGTAAAAGTCTTATCTATAATCAGGAAAAGAAGGTGGACATATATTGGCAATGTGAATGAAAAAAGTAAATCAAGAATCACAAAGCAAGTTATAACAAATAGGAAACAAGAAGGAAAAGGGGTCAAACTCAAGGGATGCTCAGAAAATGTTGACAAGCAAAAATTGCAGGCATTGACTTCCTTACTAGATTGACTCAACCAAGATAAGGACTTAAAACAGGATCACTGTGAGCTCTGTGTGATAACTGATGACACAGGAAAGATGTAAATAATGCAAAAGTAAATGGACCTTTGAGTGCAGAATCGAATATAACTTTATGAGATCGTAACCTAATTAATTGGTTATGTCTGGTCTTTAGAATGTGTTTTATGTAATTTTGCTTTTTTCTACATCGCTTGATGACTACTCTTCATCCTTCGTCTTTAGAATGACAAAAGTGGGAAAAGATGCATTATATTGTCAATAACATCAAACTGTTATATTTTGTGCATTTCAACCCAATACATCCAACTTTAGCAAGACAGTTTTGTATACCGGATTGCCTTCCATCTTCAATCCCTACTCACTTTGCCAGACTAGTTAATGTAAAGGTAAAGGTAAAGTACGAGACTTGAACCGGCGTCTTAGCACGCGAGTTTACACCCATATGTGCTCGGCCGCCTATCCAGAAATGTTCGGATATTTCTGTATAGTGTAGCCTCAAGCATCGAAACTCAGATGCGAAGCGACATTCCTCACCTTCCCAGGATAATACCCTGGTACCCATTTCTGCCAACGGCTGGGTCGACCGTGGGGGTATTTTTTTTTCCAACCACGAGTACAATTCACACTGCTCCCAGCGGGAATCGAACACGGGTTGTCCGAACGTCGGTAGTCCAGTCGGGTGGTTTTCCCAACTAGGCTACCGAAGCCCCAGTTGATGTTAATGTGTTTCCAGGGTCATCACAAAGAGGTTGAGTAGAATCTTGATCCACTTTAGTTCACATATCCTGACACAAGTCAGTCAGCCATAGGTCACTGACCACTTTCAGTCCATTCTAATTTTATTTTTAACATGTATATGTCTGTGTATATGTCTGTGTATATGTTTGTGTGTATGTTTGTGTGTATGTTTGTGTATATGTTTGTGTATATGTCTGTGTATATGTCTGTGTATATGTCTGTGTATATGTCTGTGTATATGTTTGTGTGTATGTTTGTGTGTATGTTTGTGTATATGTTTGTGTATATGTTTGTGTATATGTTTGTGTGTATATGTATTCCAAGTGCATACAACAAAAACATATATAGCTGTTAATTAACTACAACAACTATAATTTTATTATTCTTACGACACAAAATTAATTGTTCCCTTATATACATTATTTGGTATTGGTATACTGAGCTTTGTTACATCTACCTTAACACAAATTACTTTTAAAAACACTGAATTTCTATACAAATTAAGAAATCAATTAATATGTCAAAAAGTAAAAATATAAAATAAGAATCAAAGAAGTCATACTTTACTGCACAACGAACAAAGCTTCAATACTGGAGTCCTACCTGACACATGTCTTGTTTCTTCGCCACCCATCTCCTAAAGTCCACATCAACTTGTGAGCTTTCATTCATGTGTTGCAGGGTGGAGTAGAACTCACTGATCAGTTCCTGGATGACATTCTCATCACTCCCTGACTTTATAGCATCGCGTACTTTGATCAAAATAGCTTCTGCTTTCTCCACCTAATTTCAAATCATAAATTCGTAAATAATAAAAATTATTATAAAAAAAAAAAAGAATCTCCAGCTGACATATCCCAAAGTACAGTTCTAGTCATCATAACCACAACCTGAGTGTGATAAGACTCATCAAAAGCAGTTTCTTACATAAATAGCAGTGCAGCTAGTGCCTCCAGTATTCCTCCCTTACCCATTAAAAAAAAAAAAAAAAAAGTAAAGTGCCCCCATCACACCAAGTGGCGCGTAGGGAATATGGTGTTAGTGACCATAAATTTTACAGACCTTCGGCACATGATAATTGGGGTAATGTGGTCGATATTATGCCCGTGCCGCTTTACTTTCCCAGAAAAAAATCCTCCCCTACCCATAATCATGGTAATTGAATCTTCTATACTTCTACACCAACAGTGGAGGAAAGTTGTATCTCTCCATCTGTAATAAACATCTGACCTTAGTTTGTGAAGAAGATCTAATCTCCATTTATAAAGATCTAACCTCCATTTATTAAAAGAGTCTGATCTTACATTAATAATCATTGGCACATGATGATATGACATTTCTTACAAGGGAAATAACTCTAGTGTTGATCTTATGCTTATTAATGTGAATAGTTTTGTTCATAATAAATAAAAAATAACTAAATTAAGTCTAAGTTCAGTCAGTTCAAGAGCAGTCTCAATCTTCGCAAAAGTTATACATATAGGCCAAGGACAATGCCACAAATTACATTTCTGTTCAATCATTAATCACATTTTTTGAGGTATACAATTTCATATCCAAAATGTTCATATCCTTTATGAAGCCATCTAAACCACAGATGCAATCACCTAGTCCTACTCTTGCCTTCTACTTGCAGGTTATAGAAAATAACCTTAATAACACATTGAAAATGGCATCACCATTTGTGCTATCTGGTTATGGTGAGAAAATGTGTATGTTAAATTACCACAACAAAGTGTATCAAAAATAATTAAAATATAACAAATTATTCTAATGTTTATAATCACTGTCTGATAATCATCATCCTTATCATCGAGTGCTGTCTCCGCAATGAAGGTTGGCTACCATGGATCGACATTCCACTGTCTCTTGTTTTGATGGTGCAGGTTGTCATAGGCTGATTTGTCCATCTTTTTATGTTACTCGTCCATGTTAGTCTTGGTCTGCCTCTGCCTTTTTTACCTTGTATTTTCCCCTCCAGGATTACTTTTAGTAGGCTGTTATGTCTTTTAACATGGTCCAAAAATTGATTGCATTTGTCTTGTTTGAATTGTGCTTAGTAGTTCTCTTTTTATTTTTAGTTGTTTTAAGACTTCATCGTTTGTTTTCTTTTCTTTCCATCCAATTCTACCTATTCTTCTATATATCCACATTTCAAAGGCTTCAATTCTCTGTTCTGTTTTCTTGTCTAATGTCCATGTTTCTGCACCATATAGGAATATTGAGAAGATTTAACATTTTGCTATTCTTAGTTTTAGCCCTGGTGTTATTTGTTTTGATGTTAGTATGTTCTTCATAATGCCATCCATCGGAAACTAAAGAACTTGAAGAAAATATTGATTTATTCACTCAATCATCATTATCATCGAGTGCCGCCTCCGCTTCGAAGGTTGGCTACCAAGGATTGCCATTCCACTCTGTTTCTTGCTTTGATGGTGCAGATTGATCCACTCTATACTCACAATTTAAACATTATTTAAAATTAATAATGCTTCTGATTAATTTTCTATTAACTAAATAGAAGGGTTACCCACAATATGTAACATACCAGTATGCTGCTCATGGTTGATATATGTTGAACCATCCCGCCCTATCTTAAAAGTATTGCAATTATATTTGAATCATTTTTGTTTACATATATTTCCGTACAAGTGCAACGTTTGAAATACTTGGGTGATGACATCAGATGGAAGATGCAACACAGAAATAGAGGGCAGAGTGGCTCCGGCCAAGATAGCATTTCAGAAGATGAAAAATATCTTGTGCAACGGGTCTGTGTCAATGGAAGTGAGAAAGAGAGTTCATCGATGCTATATGGAATCATTTCTGACCTGTGGAGGCGAGTCATGGACGGTGGACAAACAGGTGGAAAGATGATTGGAGGCCACGAGGATAAGATTTCTCAGAGGAGTGTTGAAAGTTCTCTGGACAGCTGGAGAGACCAGTGGGAGGGTTCTCAGGGAGGCCAACACAAAAAGGGAGCTCTTAGAAAGCATCAGAAAGAAACAATCAACATTTTTTGGGCACATCGTGAGAAGAGGAATGTTGGAGTACTTGGTTACAGCTGGCAAGGTGAAAGGAAAGAGAGATCGCGGACGACGGGGAGAGAAAGTACTGGATGGCTTGGTGTCATGGCATGGAAAAAGGTCAACGGCAGAACTGGTGCGATGCACTGTGGATGGAAGATTGTGGAGGGACATGATCACCAACGCCAACCGGTACGGCACATGATGGTGATGTTCTTCATGACATTAAAATTACTTTTTGCCATTCCTATTCTTTTGTTTATTTCAGTTGTTTCCATCACTGGTTATAGTATGTCAAGGTAGTTGTAGTTCTGAACTGTCTCCAGGTCTATTCCTTCAATTTTGATACCTGATAATAAATTAAAATAATTTAGAAAATAAGAAAAAAAATCACCTGCTCAATTTTGATAGCACTGATATCTCCCAGCACAGATGCCACCTCTGTCATGGCCTCATTCCATATATGTTGAACCAGCTGTTTCACTTCATCATCACAACTACTGTGAACATCAACCATCTCAGCCATCAGCTGTACGCCATGGCAGTAAAAGAGAAACATAAATTTTAAACCATAATACAGGTATTTGTTGGAATATTTGTATGTCAACTTAAAATAATGTATGAAGCATGTTCAAGTGAAACCCACCAGATCTGTGCCAAGTGGACATACATAGGAGACATGATGATGTACACCAGTGTACAGTTGTGTATATGTTCATTCTCCATGTGGTATTCATTGGTTTTGCTACAGACCATTGGAAAAATGACCTTTGTGATACAAAATCTGTATATTTTTACCTTGAAGAGTTATTGGCAGACTCTTCTTTAAACAGCCTGGTGTGAACATCAATAAATCATTTCAGTGACAGAGGTATGACAAACTCAAATGACTCACTGATCTATCACCTCGGAAGTTTCCCACCATAATAATATTAATTTATTATTTGTCTCCAGTGTGAACATCAATGCCATCCACTTCAAAGACACACTAGACAACCTGCATAGAGCCATCAAGAATAAGAGACCCGGCATGCTTTCACATGCTGTGATTCTGTTGATAACAATGCTCATCCACATGCTGTGAACATTGTGTAGTAAGTGTTAGCAAGGCAACGGTGGGAAATTCTGTTACACCCAGTCCACAACCCTGATATGTCACCATGTGACTTTCATTTGTTCAGACCCTTTTAAAAATACTAAGGAGACAACAATTTGACTCTGATGCAGGTGTCATGGCCTCAGTGACAATATGGTTCAATGAGGAAAGAAATTCACTTATCTCAGACAGCATATGCCATCTATCCAATTAGTGGGATGTGCGTCTAAATATATATGGCAACTGCAACTTTTTTTAAAGAACCCTGCTGAGTACTTCTATCTATCTATTGACCCTTTGAGCCTTAACCAGCTAATAGACCATAGACTCAGTTACTCTTTCCCTGTTTTGAAAATTTTTCTTTCTAGCAGTCTCAATCCTTGTAAAGATCTTTAATCAAATCTCACCATTTGTCTCTGTTCTGTGCAAGCATCTCAATCTAATTGAGGGAGCCAATTCCTACTGCTTTGCCTCCCTGATCAATGTTCTACTTCATGTTTCTCTGGGTCAGCCTCTTTTCCTCCTATCTGTTGTTTCCCACTTGAGGGCCTGCTTAGTTATTCGATTATTATCTCTTCTCATCACATGTACTTTCTTCATATCAGTTTCTTTATTTCATTCTGCCACACCTACTGATGTATCTTACATGTATTTGTAATAAAGCCACTGGGATGGGTTTCATTTGAGCATGCCTTGTATTATATTGAATTGTTCTTTGCTTTTTAAAATGATATATTATTTCTATTTTTTGTACATTCATTAACTCTTTGAGCCAGGTACCAACTTTTATAGCTTAGTCAGCCAGCACACCTATCAGATATTAAACCCCCAATCTATTGACTACAAGGGCTACTTACTCTAACTATACCAGTGCTATAACTACAATACTTCCATGTTCTTTCTGCATAATTTAGAGCAAACACAATTTTATTTTCCAAAGCTAATCTTTCTGTTGACAATATTTTAAAACAAATTCTTAAAAACAAGACATGAATGTTGTGTGTTCAGTCTTCTTGTGCCTTACTGCAAGGAAGGAAATATGAAGTGTTCTTGGTAGAGTCCTGCAGTTTGTTTTGTATATAATTTGTGTGGCTTTTGAAATTTCATAACCTTAGATTATGATACTGTGGTAAAAATTATCACATCAAAACACTGATCGTTTGCCATGTTCAAACATTTCCCTTCATCATTACTTACCTCAGTACCTTCCTAATTACTACTTCCAGTGACCCTTGAGTGTTGGATTTGTTTCTAATGATGTAGGATTTTGTATTTTTTTCATTTTGTGATATTCTATCTATTCTATTGACCTTTCGAGCCGTAACCGGCCCATAGGGCGTAGACCAAGATACACCTTCTCCTATATGAATTTTTGTTCTAGCAGTTTTCTTTTAAAGATATTTTATCAAATCTCGCCATCTGTCTCTGTTCTGTGCAAGCAGTTCTATCTCATTGAGGGAGCCGATTCCTGCTGCTCTTCGAATGCGTTCAACTTTGTTTCTATATCTCTTGTTGTTTTCCAGCTTTCACACGCATACGTAAGGGTTGATAGTACATTTGATTTGAATAGCCTAAGTTTTGTGTTTGTGCTAATGAGTTTTGATTTCCACAACTTTTCAAGGCTTCTGAAAGACATTGCTGCTTTAGCCAGTCTGATTCTAATTTCTTTGCTCGTATCCCCTTCTCGATCAATGTGACTTCCAAGATAGATAAAGTGATCTATCTCTTCTACTGGTTTGTTGAAGAGATAGATCACTTTATCTATCTTTGTGATATACAATCCTATAATATGAAAAAAATTCACCAAATTTCAACAAATGTGTTATTTCTCTTTTTTTTTTTTTTGGTTTGCCCAGGGAAATTTCCTCAGTCAACAGCTGACATTAAACACATGATTCAGAAAATGCAACGAATAACGTTTTAAGGTAGTCAAACACTGATGGACTTACGCAAATGTCTGAATAGACAAAGTAACAAGTCACAGGAAATCCAAGTTCCTCATGTGTCTACTTTGGTAAAAACATAAGCTGTCTGTCAAAATTTTTATGTTACGATTAAGTGGTAGTAATTTGTACTATGGAATGTAACGATGCGCCTCACAGGTAGGTATAGTAATCTAGGGTTAATCAATTGTTTGGGTGGCCTTTGGCAGATGATATGACATAAAATAAAGCAAAATTGGAATATATATTAAACATGTTAGAAAATAAAGCCCAGAAAAGTAAGAGTGATCGATACACAGTGATAGAGCTGACATCAATCAGTGAGACCTGGTTGACTACTGGTATCAGGAACAGCAACCCAAGACCCCATTCCATCTCCATGTAGTGATCCCTGAGAAAGATAAGTCAGAATGACTCTAAAAGTAAGCATTTGTGAGAGGGAAAACAAACTCATCAAAAGTAAATGTAATGATGAAGTCAGACCTGGTCAAACGGCATATACATTACAGTTTCACTGTTAATTGAATGACAATACTGTCCAGCAAGCAAGCAGTATATTAAGCAAACATTTTATAGGATAAGAAGAAAATAGGAATTAGACTATCAATGGTCAACAACTTGGAAACTAATGGAAAAAGGGAAAGAAAAGTAATTGTAAAAATAAAAATGATAAATATGTGACTTTAAAGATAAGAAGAAAAAAATAGAGGCTACAATAATATTTGAATGAGTGGAATGAGGCACATACAGATAAAAACATTAAATTAAACAAAGAAATCATGACCAGAGGCAGAAAAGTGAAGATTCAAGAACAAAGAATTGAAACAAGTAAAAGATTTTAGATATTTTTAAGACATATATTATTGAACAATGATATAGTTGTTGAAATAGATGCAACAAGGTAAACTAGTTCAATTTTGAAGGCTCTCTTTATCATATCAATCTTTTGAATGAAGATTGATCCATGTAAAAGAAAAGTTCAAAATTTATAAGGGAACAGCAGAACTAAGGATGAGTGCCAGATCTATGAATCTATAGATCCCCTTAGGTCTGAATTGCCTGTTTTGTTGTTGTTTATCTTTGAAGATCCTTATCTGCAGTTTTAGTCTTTCCAGCACTCACTTATTTTTAAAAAAAGTAAATATTTAAAATGTTAAATTTGTGTTGCTTAAAAGAACGTTACCTTCTGGAATTTTAAAGATCCAACAGCCCGAACTGGACCAGTCAATTTGGTCATATCAGCCCTTTTCTTGGTGTTTTCATACAACATAGCAAACACTGCCAGAGCTTGATCAGCTGTTGATACATAACGAACTTCTTTTTGGCATGTCTTGCCTGCCTGAATAAAAAATGAAGAAAGATATTGTTAAATTTGTTCATAATTGACCGCCATAGCAAATGTGGTTCCAAGAGCACATCATCAAGTTTGTGTTGTTTAAAAGAACATTACCTTCATTTCTTCAGAGAAGAGAAGGAGAATGGGTGAGACAATTATGTATATATTGAGAGACTGAGGAATCTATAGGTGGAAAAGGGATATGGTGGATCCAGAATGCTTAGTGGGAAAAGCAGATATTTTTATATAAGCACTTTAGAGAAACAGTCAGTCTGCTTACGCTTCGAGAAATGCAGGGACTATCAGTGGAGTGGATATGGGGATGCTCTGACTGCAGTGATGCTAATTCCATCAATAGAATAGAATAGAATAGAATTGAATTGAATAGAATAGAATAGAATAGAATAGAATAGAATAGAATAGAATAGAATAGAATAGAATAGAATAGAATAGCAAATTGGTTTGGGAACTTGTTTACTGTTTCATACCTTCCATATAATTTTTAGGAGAACCTGTACACCAGACCAAAAATACACATACAAATAGGGAAAAAAATGTACATGTCAAATATAAGTATTCATTTATATGATGCCCTAGGTGAACTTGAAAAATGGACGAACACCTGGTTCTTACCAACCAATAAAAAAAAAACTACATATGTAATTTTCAGCCTATCAAGAAACACACTCTCTGAAAACTTTAAGATAAAAGACCATACACTCCCTATTGACCAAAACCCAACATATCTTGGCGTCACCATGAATCGCAGAATGACTTGGAAAAATCAGATACACAGAGCAAGGAAAAAAGCTAGAAAACATACAAATATTATGAAGAAATTGGCAGGAATGGACTGGGGTCAGACAGCAATATTTTGAAAAGACTATATGTAGGAAGAGTCAGACCAGTTCTAAAGTATGGTGTCACAGCCTGGGCTATGGCTTCCAAATCACACCTTAGCAAAATTAACAGAACACAAAACCAAGCTGCCCGTATCATCTCTGGTGCTATGAAATCTACACCTATCAAGACTCTAGAAACAGTAACAGGTTTACAACCCTTAGATGACAGACGAGTCATTAAAGTATTGCAACAAGCGGAGAGATATAGAAGGCTCCTTAGCCACCCCATGCACCATGCTTCCAGGTATATGAAGATATGACATTGGTGACCATATTTTTCCATGACCAATGGTACATTCTTGGACGATGTAGTGAGTATCACACCAGGCTACCTTTACTTTCCAGAAAAATCTCTGGTTCCAGAGGTTGGGTGAATTCTGAGGCCTTATAGGTTCGAAGAAAATCAGCCACTTCTGGAAAAAATGATCCAAAATCTTTCTGGTCAGGAGTAGTGCACTAATCATGCAGCAACTGAAGGCTCCATAATGTAAAGTAAAGGCAAGAATATTTCAGCCTCAGTGTCATTTTAAACTGCAAATTGAATACCAAAAAATATTAATATTTCTTAAGTTTATCTTATAAGTAACATCTTACAGAGGCAATCCCAATTTTATAGACACATTAAAAGACTCAGTAGTCTAAAAATAAGAGTAATGAGAGGTATGGTTCCAGGAAGACAAGACAAGGGTAGATAAGAAAGATAGTTTTATCAAACTAGGAGATCTTGAACAACAGAGAAAGTGGGAGATCTGACTACAGACTAAGATTCCTTCAGATGAGCTGTGATGAGAGAAATATTCTGTAAAGTACACAAAACTAGATGAATGTTATTGTGTCTTAGACCTTACTGTAGTAAAGTAGACATAATCCCAAAGCAAAAAAATACCCCAGGGAGTGAAATGTTAATGCTAGGCTTTAGGAAATAGCAATGTGACAATTTGTGACAGAGTGAAAAATATTGAATTAAAAATTGGCTACATTCAAGATCTTATGACAATTTCCATGTGATTTTTTTATTCTCATAGTGGTTTACCTCTAAATCCTTGCTGCGGCCTGTCTGTAGAAAAACTCTGTAGTTGAACTGGGTCTCTCTCTGATTTTTGTCAACATTAAGCTTTGAATAGCTTGTCCCAATAGATGTAGCAGGAGGTGCATGTAGTTCTATGATGGTCATGCACTGACACTTCATGTTTGGGATGTAGCCCTTTGAATAGAAACATATACCTGTCAAAAGTTTACCATCTGGTTATGACCAACGGTAAAATATCTACCTATCTATTGACCTTTCGAGCCATAGCCAGACCACAGGGCATAGATCCAGATACTCATTCTCTTGTCTAAATTTTTATTCTAGCAGTCTTCAATCCCTGTAAAGATCTTTTATCAAATCTCCCCATTTGTTTCTGTTCTGTGCAAGCAGCTCTGTCTCATTGAGGGAGCCGATTCCTGCTGCTCTTGCCTCTCTCATCAATGTTCTTCTCAGTGTCTCTCTGGGTTGGCCTCTTTTCCTCTTACCTGTTGTTTCCCACATGAGGGATTGCTTTGTTATTTGGTTATTATCTCTTCTCATCACATGTCCAATATATGACCATCGTCTTTTCTTGATTACTGAAAATATTAGTGGTTGATTGGCAATTTCTCTAATTTCCTCGCTTGTTTTGAATTCGTTCCATGCTATACCAAGTATTTTCCTTAGACATTTATTTTCAAATGTGTTCAACTTTGTTTCTATGTTGTGTTTCTTTGTTTTCCAACTCTCACATGCA
The DNA here is from genome assembly GCA_032433765.1 of Megaustenia siamemsis. Lineage (NCBI taxonomy): Eukaryota > Metazoa > Mollusca > Gastropoda > Stylommatophora > Ariophantidae > Megaustenia > Megaustenia siamemsis. Next base: position 31,079,879 of record JAVIAB010000047.1, read on the forward strand.
TACGTAAGGGTTGATAGTACATTTGATTTGAATAGTCTAGATTTTGTGTTTCTGCTGATGAGTTTTGATTTAATATAGATAATGGTAAAATATACACACTATAAAAGTAAAGGTTGCCTCTACGCCTCATATTCTATGACCATGTACATTTTTGGGTGAAGTGGTCAGTATCATGCCAGGCCACCTTTACTTCCCATAAAAATCTCTGGTGGCCATTTTTAGAGGCTGGGTGAACCCCGGAACATTGTTGGTTAAAAAAACCTGCCACTTTTCTTTACGCTATTATCATAGTGGTTCTCTTACCAACATCAGTTTACATAACCAGCTTTGTTTTGTCAGATTGATTAGTCTGTTTCCAGTGCCACCATCAATAGGTGGAGTTGGATCTTGGTAAGTTTTGGTTTTTGGATCTTGAAGCAAGAAGTCAGCCATAAGTCATTGATCAATTTCAGCCCCATTACTTTTGGGTACCAAATGAAAATCCTCATCATTTAACTTCAGAGATCACCTTATTCCACAAATTTACTTCCTGTTGAACTTTCCAGTATTTCTCTGTTTTTTACACAAACTAATTTTTTCTTGAATAAACCTTCGTTTACTTGTTGGATATCAGTCAAATGTTCCATATTATAAAAGGAACATAGCTTTTTTGTCACTACCAAACACTTTCATACATATTCAAGTCACATTCTTTCTTGTGTTCCTTGTTGCAGTTTTCTCATATTACAAGTCCATGCGGGACTGGTTGGTCTTGAGACAAGACGCCGGCCTCAGGACAGAGAGGTTGTGGGTTCAAATCTCGGCTACACCGGTTGGGATTTTTATTTATGATTTCTCTCTGTGACAACCACCCCTGGTCTCAGCAGTGAGGTCTGGCTTGAAACGTAAATTACTCATCAACGGAAAAAATATGAGTACCTCCGAAATCGGAGTTATCTGCCTGTGCGGTGAGGGACTCCTGTGTACACGGCTGTCAGGGATAAATGGATTAACACGCAAAATTCAGTTCCTAGTCTCTAGGGTCAGAGTTAAAAGCTGGCGAATGCAACAACAATAACAACAAAAAGCATTGTGTTGCTAGATTTACGACATTGCTATGATATCTGCACTTTTCAATCTGACATGGATGGGTAGATTTTCTTAACAATTTTTGCCAGAACAACAATAATTTTTGGTCTACTCTTCTCAGCTTTAAACTGCCAAGGGTTATTTAGAGCGCATGAATGCACACAGGACTTTCTGTTTTTCGCCACTTCCAAGAGGGTTAGACATTGGACCTCACTACCCAGAGAAAAGGTGAGGGTAAAGCCATGAAGAAACCATAGGTTCTATTTTTTAAAATTCCCACATTCTATGGTGTGAATCAAGCCCGGGACCTGCCTGTCAAGAGGCCAATGTCTTACCTCTAGACCACCCAGTCCCCATTATGTACATGTCTATAATTCCCACTTACACAATAATATTTCACCTACAGATAAATTTATGCTAATGTGAAATACTTTATGAGCTTGAAAGCTCACAAACTTGTTCCTTAAATTTGGGTGTAAATTTTCTCTCTTTTAAAGTCCAGTGCCAAATGAAAGTGCAATCACATCATCCCCCACAACTTTTAACATCTTGTGTAATTTATCTGTCTGACCACTTTCAATCCATGTTTTAAAGTTGTCCATGATTTTAATATAGCAAATCCACAAGCTATTCTTTCTACTAATTCTTTTTTCAGCCACATTATTCTCTATTAACTTATCATCCAAGATTAAGATATACTAGCCATCTTAACAGTCCAGCAACATACTAAGACCCTAACAATCATGTCAATGCTCAGAAGCCGACGGTTATGATGGTTGGGGCACATCCAAAGAATAGAAGAAAACTGCATTCCTAAGCAAATACTATATGGTGAACTAATACACTGAAAAAGACAAATCAATAGACCTAAACTATGATAAAGAGATATTTCTAAATCATCTCTCGGGGGACTGGTTGGTCTCGAGGCAAGACGCCGGCCTCGAGACAGAGAGGTTGTGGGTTCAAATCCCGGCTGCACCAGTTGGGATTTTTATCTTTGGTTTCTCTCTGCGGCAACCACCCCTGGTCTCAGCAGCGAGGCCCGGCTTGAAACGTCAATTACTCATCGACGGAAAAAATATGAGTACCTCCGAAGGCGGAGTTATCTGCCTGTGCTGTAAGGGACCCCTGTCCACATGGCTTCCAGGGAAAAATGGATTAACACGCAAAATTCAGTTCCTAATCTCTAGGAACTTCATCAGAGGTCAAAGCTGGCAAATGGGGGAAAAAAAAACCATCTCTGAATGACTTCTCCATCTGTGAAAATGACTAGGGACATCTGGCAATAGAGTAAACCAAGAGATCGCACATCATGGAGAGCCTGTATAAAAAAATGGCATAACATCATTTGAGGTTGTATTATGGCAAAACAAAGAAGAGAAAAGACTCATGGAAAACCCTGTGGATCAGTGGGCCTGACTTGTTCATTCTGTGGCCGTGTATGTCTGTCAAACATTGGTAGAATCAGCCATGAGAGAAGATGTTCGACAAAGAAAACCTAAAAAAATATACACAACAGTCTCCACTAAACCATCTGACAAGACAAAATGTGCCACATATATATATAAGACATAAAATGCCAAAATAAAAAATTAGTACTTTTCTGAGTTTATTTTCCTATAAAGTCTTGAAACATTCAGAAATTGAAAATAGATCGTCTCAGCAATTAGATTTGTCTTAAAATGAAGTTGTTATTCATTAATTAATTGGGTACCCATCTCCACATCGAATCATCGAGCGCCACTTTACTTTATCTTACCTTGATAGTGCATATAGTCAGTCATAGGTCACCTGTTCACCTTTTGATGTTATCAGTCCACTTTAGTCTTGGTCTGCCTCTGTCTCTTCTACCTTGTACTTTCTCTTACAAGATGATCTTCAGTAGGATATTATGTCTCTCCACATGTCCCAAAAATTTCAGTTGTCTTTTTTTAATTGAGTTAGGCAGTTCTTTTTTTTCATTTTTATCTTCACTTTTTATTTATTTTCCTTCCATCCAATTCTCCCCAAATTTCTATAGATCCACATTTCAATGGCCTCAGTTTTCTGCTGTTTTTTTTATCTGCACCAATTAGGGATGTGGAGTAAACATAAAATTTTAAAATTTATAGTTTTAGTTCTGGTGTTCTTTAATGTGATTATAATTTTCATGTTCTTAAAATTGCTTTTCGCTACTCCTATTCTTTTGTTTATTTTTCTGTTATATTTTCCATCGTCTGTTATAGTATGTTCCAGAAAGCCATATTCTTGAACTCTTTCTGGGTTCTTTCCAATTATTTTTATATCCACTTGTATATTTTGTGTGCTATCTGTACATAATTCACAGTTTTAGACTTTTAAAAATGTATATCCAAACCATATTCTTTGCTTTGAGTTGCTATTACTGAGAATAAATAAAATAAATATGCTATACATTAAAACCTCTTTGGTTTATAACTCATAGTAATTTTGTTTGTTAGTGTTTCTATAATAGAGATGTGCACAAGAATGTTGTGGGCATTTTCATTTAAAACTGATTATGCCCGATTTTGGCTTATTTACTTCATCCATATTATGCCAAACCTCAGTCTTAAATTTTACTTAGCACACTGTTATACAGACTGAGTTTAAAAAATAAGATCACCTTAATCAACTCAAATTAGTTTACAAGATTCTAGATTCTTGATCATTCCAGTGCTATTAGACTGTACATAGGGCCATTGAGTCTTCTACCAAATGTCTCTATTCTGGGTGAGCTGTTTGATTATAGAGAGTTTGCTAGAACTGAATATTGATTCTCAGACCTTGTACGCAAATGCTGATAGTTTCATAAGCTTGGTGCTTAACTCCTATTTCTCAATGTCTCGTGAATGTTGCAACCTTTTTAGTTTGTGTAGCTGAAAGTGTGCTGAAATGCAGGTTTTACGTGGCAAGGTTATGTGTTGAGGAATATGGAAACCATGCAAGGGCTGTATATCGTTCTGTACTTTCTTTTGTTGTTTGTTTGTATATTTTTTCTGAGTAATATAAGCATACCACTGTCCCTTGTTTATCTCATTTAAGTACCATGATAAATCACAACATTACTCTCAAAAAAACATTCATAGAAAGAGTCCAATATATTTCTCCACAAGCTTTAAAATTTCCTTTAAATATAACGAATGATTACCAGTGCTGTGATAATCAGTGCTCACTGACTAAATCTAATTATTAGTTTCTGATGACAATAACCACTTACTGAAAACACTGCATATTTGGCAACCTCATGACTGTCCTCAAAGCACCAAGGATGGTTATCTGTCACCACTTTGACAGCTCTGGCATTGAAAACTGACTTAGAGATAAGCTTCTTTGTATTTTCACTGTGTAGAGAAGCTGTTTGCAAGATGAAATTATAGAATGTCCTTTTTATAATTTAATAACATTATTTTACATTTTTTTTTTAAATTGTACATATATTCAAAAGCATTTGCATTATAGCAATGAAGAAATGTTTCATTTTTCAAATGATAAAACATATTACATGCTTACGTACACATGCACACATACATGCAAGCACACACACAAATATAAATTAAATGTAAAAATTCACATTTAAATATTATTTTCATATTGTGGTGAATCATCATCATCATCATGTGCCATACCGGTTGGCGTAGGCAATTATATCCTTCCACAATCTTCTATCTACAGTGCATCGTATCAGTTCTGTTGTTGACTGTTTTCCATGCCATGACACCAAGCTATCTAGTATTTTCTCTCTTTGTCGTCCGTGATCTCTCTTTCCTTTTATTTTGCCAGTTGCAACCAAGTATTCCAACATACCTCTTCTCATTATGTGCCCGAAAAATGTTGATTGTTTCTTTCTGATGTTTTTAGGAGCTCCCTTTTTGTATTGGCCTCTTTGAGAATTTCTTCATTGGTCTTTTTAGCTGTCCAGGGAACTTTCAACATTCTTCTGAGAAATCCCATCTCTGTGGCCTCTAATCATCTTTTCATTTGTTTGTCTACTGTCCATGATTCGCTTCCATAGGTCAGAATTGGTTCTACATAGCACCGATGAATCTAATTTATCTAATCTATCCAATTTATGGATATTAAATAAACATATAATAATGGATTAACTCTTCCCGTACGTTCCGCCGCATGGTGCGCCATTTCCATTTCGGTTGCGTACGTTCAGCCGCATAGTGCGCCACGCACAATTTTATTAGTGTGAACGCCATCAGACCATATTCGTTTTACATATCTTGTATCATCTGGATATTGGTGAAATCTAATACCTTGTTCAATTATCTAAATACTCATATATAATATGTTATATGTTAGATAAATATAAATATATAGATTGATTCTTAAAACCATGAACAATTTTGTCTCTGAAATCTCTTCCGTTGCGTCGATAAAAAACTTCTGTATGGAAAGAGTTAAGGCCCTTAAAACATTAATATATGGATGAATTTAATACATATTGTAAAAAATGGGCAAACAAGTCAATTAGATTCTAAAAAAGAAAAGAAAAAGAATTAATTAAATTAGAAGTACTAAAGAAAGTGCTGACCACTGACCACTTTGAAGTTAGATCAGGTGTATGACAGGGTTATGTACTACACTGTTTATTACATACATGGACTATAAATGTAAGTTAGCCAACCCATCAGAGATCAGAGGAGATCAGCAAGCTTCTATTTGCAGATGATCAGGCAGTAGTACATGGAAAAATAGAAGACCCAAAAGAACACTTGAATAGACTCAATAGCACAGGCATAATATACAACATGAAAATCAACAAAACAGAAGTCATATATAGTTGAATAGTACAAAAAGAGAAAAAGAACATCAACATAACTATAGACGGCAGACAACTAAATCAAGTAGAGGAATTTAAATACCTAAGAATCTAGTGACAAATGACAATTCACAAACTGCAGAAATAGACTCAAGATGCATCAAAGCTTGTCAAATTATTGGACAGCTATTACCACTTTCGTCCAACAAGAAAATAACTCCAAAGTCAAAATAGGCACACTACAACACAATCTTCATCACAATGTTGTCCTACAAACGCCAGTCCAGAATCCAAGATGCAAAAGCAATAAGAAAAATAACCTCTACTGAGATGAAATGTCTTAGCCGAATGACAGGAAACAGCTTGAGAAATAAGATCAGAAAAGAAGAATTGAGAAAAAAGCTAGGAATAACCCCCCAGCCTAAAATATATAAAGAAACAACAGATAACATAGTTTGGTCATGTGACAAGGCAGAAAGATCAAAACAAAGCACAACGAACCTTCAATAAAAACATTGCGAGAACACCAGACCTAAGGGCGACCATGAAAAAGATGGATTCAAAGAATATTATAAACTCTAGGAAACATAACAGCAGCAGAGGTGAACAGAAGAGCAAAAATCCATACATTAAATTTCCCATCGACGCTGAAAGGCAAATGAGGAAGGAAAGAAAAAGAAAGAATATGCTAGCAAGGTAAGAAACAAGTGACTTTAGAGATCCATTACAGCTAACCTTCTAAATTTGCCTGTTCCCTTCTAAACTTTCCCACTTATCAAATAGATCTTTACTTGGATATACAGAGACAGAGGAGAGAAGAAACAATAAAAAAATACAAGTGAAATAAACAGAACAAACTTATCTTTAGAAACTGAACTCGGAGAGATAATCTAAAATAGAAATAGATCAAGATGATAATTGTAGTCTCTATGTTCAAGTTATAGTTGCTGGCTCTCCATTGCACACTGGACGAAAAGGACTAGATGACAAATTACTTTCTTTCTTCATTTCCTCTTGTTTGGGTGCCGAGGGAGATACAAAGTTCTGGTTCTCACCCTTTTGGCAGCTTCAGTCATTGTCTGTTGATGTTCTTGTAGCATTTCTGTGATGTTATCTGTCCATCTTACTCTAAGTCTGCCTCTTGTTCTTCTGCCTTCTGCTCTTTTAATATATGCTTTATGTGGTAAGAATCGCATGACATTCTTTCTTGATGGGCAAACCAGTTTATTTGTTCTTTCTATATATAGCTTAGGATTGGTTCAATGCCTACTTTTACTATTATAATATCATTTCTCATTCTGTCTTTTCTGGTAACCCAAAGTGCTTTTCTCAGACATCGCATCTTTGTGGTGACAAGGCTTCCTGTATATCTAGTAGTAAGTGTTTTGTATTGGTAGCACAATGTTGGAATGAATATACCCTGTATAAGATGTTTCTTGGTGGTAATAAGTATTGCTTTGTGTTGAAGTATAGGGGATAACTATCTGAGTATTTGATTTGCCTTGCTGCATCATATGTCTATTTCTAAGAAACAGAAAAGAAATAGTCAAATTACTATAGCACATAAATGTAAGAAAAATTCAGCCAATCAGAAGCTAACTTTACTAACCTGAAATCTTTCCACACTTGAAGTCTAGTGTTTTGCTTTTCCCACCAACAACATATAAATCAAAAGGCAACAACAGATTTGCCTGCAAACTATCCAATATATAGTCCAGCTTCAGAACTGGCAATCCATACTTGACAGCCATGCGGCATTTTGAAGATACATCACACTTTTCTGGATCACTTGAGACAACAAAATTACACTGGAAAAAAAAAATACAGAAATATTATTCAAGAAATAAAAATTTTGCAAGTAATGAAAAAAAAAAAACATATATCTATTACATACAGGAATCTGGGTGGTCCAGAGATAAGACGTATGCCTTTGGACAAGAATGTTTTGGGTTCCAATCCCACAAAAAGTGGTAGGAATTTTTATCTTCAAATCTGTGGTTCCTTCGCTCTTTTACCTTCTCCCAGTCTCTGGGTAATCTCTGGATGGTAAAATTCAATGTCTAATCCTCTCAGATAATGATAATAATGATAAAAGACAAAAGGTCCTGTGCACTCTGTGCATGTTAAAGAACCATTGACAGTTGAAAATCTAAAAGAGTAGGCCAAACAGTCGTTTCCAGGCAAAATTGATAGAAAAAATTGTATCCAAAATGTCACATTCTTTATGATAAAATATGAGTACCTCTGAAATAATAGAATATCTACCTTATTTCCTCTCACACTAGTGAGAAATATACAGCTCTTGAAAAAACCGACAGGGACTTTGCCTGATGATAAAAACTAGAGAAGACAAACAACAACACATCTTTTACATTTATTTGATGTAAGTTTATTTTTTTTTAATATTTGACAAAACTTTATCTAAATGGAATTAAGACAAAATAAATGGGAAACACTAAATAGTCAGAATGCAACAAGATGAAATAACAATACAATTTAAAGACTTGCACTTAACTCAAAAGAAATGTATCCAGGATTTGGCTTGAGAAAAAAGACTGCATATCATTTTTGTATAGTACTTTCTAGATTAAAAGCAAGAAGAATTTAGTGCTTAAATTTTAAATATATGTTCTTCTTCTCTTGATGTTTTATTCACCAAATGATTACTAATAGCATAGTTGCGTTGTACTGTGGGTTGCTATATCTACAATGCCTTTGCATACACTACAACCAATTCCAGTTCTGCATTTTTTGGTACTATATTGCTTTCCAACTTTGATCCCTGCTCACTTTGCCTCACTAGTTAGTCAGTTTCCTGAGCCACTACAAAGAAGTTTAATAAGATTTTCAACAATTTTGGCTATTAGAAGTCAGCTATAAATTGCTGACTACTTTTATCCATACACTGTCTGGCATATTCACTTCTTACGGCTCTCTTCATCTTGTCAGATGGTTTCTCTCTGTCTGCGATCAGGACACAATCAGAGTAGGACTCCAGACTCTCACACGAAGACAGCTGTCTGTTTAAGCCTGTTAGATCCACTCTGCTTGAATACCTGTTAAAATGTTGCACTGTGTTCTGCACCAGTGGCCCAGTGCATCCGATTTCAGCCAGCATTTTGTTCAGGCTTGCTTTCCTTAGCCTTTGATTGTCTCTGATCTTCCTGCAAGGCAGCAGATGATCTTTTCTGTAGGGGGATTCTGCCCTTAGATGGTCGGCCCTCCCAGGTTTACGAGCACCATCTGCCCGAGTCACTAGAGGTGACTAACACAGACATGCGACTTGTAATATGAGGAAACTGCAACAAGGAACACTTTTCATGCACAGCCTCCAACTGTTCCCGCCGCCTATCCCCATATACCGGTAAGTCACGTCCTCTTGAAAATGATGATCGTCGTAGCAATTGATTATGTTAGGCCATCGTTGATGACTCCAATTCCGAACATATAGACACACAGTCTGTCGTCAAATTATCCCCGTCGCACATCAAACAGCAGACCGTAAGATTTGCGCAAGGCCAGTTTAGCGAACCATTATGATGACGTAGCACACAACAATGTCACCGAACACACAATCTCACTCCCTTTAGATTTCTGATTACTCTAGTATAAGCAGCTTACGATGAACAAAACACGAAGCAAATTCCCCAAAGAGACAAAACTGCGGCTGACGAAGTGGTTTACATTAATGTGTAACATGGAAATAACTTGCGTCAAAGAATTCCAACAACGGTCATGAACAGCACCAATGTGACGTAAAGTGCAGATCAATTCTAGACGGTGGAAGGTCTCATTCACAACACTTAGTGAAGGCTATTTGTGTATTTTTTTTTTGGAGGTTTTGTTTTTATCAAACAGCTTCTCTCATGGCTGATTCTACCAATGTTTGACAAACACATCCTGCCACAGAATGAACAAGTCAGGCACACTGATTCAAAGGGTTTTCCATCTTTTTTTTCATGAGTCTTTTCTCTTCTATGTTTTGCCATAGTACAGCCTCAAATAATGTTATGCCATTTTTTTTATACAGGCTCTCCATGATTTATAATCTCTTGCCAGATGTTCCCAGTCATCTTATCAGATGTTCCAGATGTTCTTGCCAGATGTTCCCAATCATTGTTGAGAAATTGTATATTTCACACCAAAGATTGATGTTATACAATATTATAGTTGTCTGTTAGAGTGAGTTCACAGAATGAAGCTCTGAAGTGTTTTCTGCAATGAGGACATAGATGTGTGATGTACTGACATGTTGAAGATTATGATGCGCTGATGTTTGACCAGTTTTGTTTTGTTCTACATTCACCAGCTTTTGACCTCTGGCAAAGTCTCTTTAAGCCGGTGGGTTTTTCCAGGACTGAATTTTGTTTGAATACCTGTTCTGCTCCCAATGCCAATTGGCACTGTAGGCAGGTGTCTTTCACCATACAAGTAAATATTCTCTGACTTCATAGATATTCATATTTGTATCATCCAGAGTCTGATGTTTTGAATAAATTATCCTAACAATTTTTGACTTGGTATTACCATTAGGCCTACCCTTATCAACCTCTAATTGCCAAGGGTTCTTTAACAAGCCCAGAGTGTGCACAGGACCTCCTGATTTTTCATTGTTATCCAAGCAGACAAGACATCAGATCTCACTACCCAGAGACTTGGGGAGAGTGCAGCCATGAAGAAATGACAGATTAAACTAGAAAAATTCCCATCAGCTATGCAGGTATTTGAACCAAAGATCTTTTTGTCCGGAGGCTGTTGTCTTATCTCTACATCAGCCAGACCTCCCAATGTTTGACCAGCGAAGTGACTGCTTCAGGAAGGTGCTATTTATTCAATTTTTGTCTTATAGACAGCCATACCTTTGGCAATCTTGCTTTGCCATGCTGAGTGATTAGCATTAATGTTCTCTCAATCATCAGAATGCAACACCTTTAGTGTTTCCTTCAATCATTTCTTTAGTCCACCATGTGATCTTCTACCTACTTGTGGTTCACCATAAAATAAGTTCTTTGGTTGATATAAATCTGGCATGCAAACCACATATTCAACAAATATCAGCTGTGATGAACAAGGCATTTAGAGTCTATGCTTGTAATGCCACATTGTGCTAGGTGCCATGTCATATTAAACTAGTAAAATATCATTCGCACAACAGATAACTAAACTATAACATACACATTTTTTTTTAAGTGTCACAAAATGTGAGGACACCTAGTAAATATCCATTTTGAAAATAAAATGACTGGTGCATAAACAAACAACTCGGTACATGAATGTTGTCACATATATAGGTCAAATGTAAACAAATTTACCCATCATACTTATGACTTATCGGAATATGGTACAATAATTTTCCATGATAATCAACAAATTTATAAACGATGTGGTTAGTATGACAACAGAACACCCTACATTCACAGAGAAAATCTCTACATGGACACAGGTTTCACAGATGGATCTGCAGCAGAAGCCTCAAAGAATGGAGGCAGTGGCATCTATATAACCTACCCAAGTGATAAGACAGAAACATACTCTCTTCAAGCCGGAGAAAGGTGCACACATTTTAGAGCAGTGGACAACAGCACTCCACATAGCCAAACAAACTCTCAACTCAAAAGTTCAAAAATTGTCATTCTCACCAATGCAAAGTCAGTCATAAAAGCAATGTCAAACCCAAAGAAGGACAGATTCATCCAAGAAATAAAGAACAATATATGTTTGTTTTCAGAAAAAGACAGAACTAATCCTGCAGTGGATACCAACACATTGTGGCATCCCTGGGATGAGAAAGCAGATGAACTTGCAAAAGCAGCATACACTACAGGACTGCAGCACTAACAATACAAATATGGCCCACAAAAACAACCCTACCAGCTATGGGGAACAGGTGATAACCTCAAACACACCATCCTGCTCATGACCCAAGCGGGTCTAAATGCGTGGCAATAGCTAATCGCTGAAGAAAAAGAGAAAATCTCTGGTATCAGTTTTAAGAGGCTCTCTGAACCCCAAAAACTGTGTCAGTCAAAAAATAATTTGCTAGAGTTGGGAATTAAACCCAACCCTTCTCGTCAGTAGACAAGCGCAGTAACCACTTTTTTCATTAAGTCTTACATACATTTATAGGGCAAGCATTAAAATGTACCTTTAGGCTGAATTTATTGGCTATACAGACCCAGCATTTATTAAAACATAATTGGAAAAAAAATTACTTGCAATTAACACATAATAGCCAATTAGAAGCTATCTTCTCGTACCTTCTTGGTGACAATGTAGCTAATTGTTCCTCCATTTTCTAGAACTTTCTTCTTTAATTCAGACTTTTTCTTGAAATTAAGGTTGTAGCCAAGGTCAAAGGCAATTAGCAGGCCTCCAAACAAATCCATTCTCCTTCAAGATTAAGCACACAGAGTTAACTGAAAATAGAAGACCAACAGCTAGCTTATATTTTTTTTTAATATATAAACATCTCACACAAATTATGAAAAGAACTATAACCAGAAAACTCAAAACATTACAAAATATAAAGGGTACCCTTATGCCATTGGCATCTGTCAGAAGAATCTTAGCATTTTGGAGTTGTTAATTGCACAACGAAGGTGATCTGTCATCTAAACTAAACACACTCTTATCTTTTCTTCTTTCCTTCCTCATTTGCCTTTCAACGTCGAGGGAAAATATAATTTGCAGTCTTTTGTTCTTCTTTTAGACTCTGGTGCTGTTATGTTTCCTAGCATTTCTAAAATTCCATTAATCCATCTTTTTTCAAGGTTGGCCAATGAGTCTGGTGTTCTCATAACATTTATTAAAAGCTCATTGTGTTGTGTTTTGGCCTTTCTGTCTTATTACGTGATCAAAGAATTTGATCTGTTCTTTCTTTATGTATTCAATGGAAGGAATTATTCCCAGCTTTTTCCTCAGTTTTTTTATTTCTAATCTTATCTCTCAGCTGTTTCCTGTCAATCATTTAACACATTTCATCTTGATAGTAGTTATTTTTCTTATTGTTCTTTGGTTCTTTGGTTATGGAAGGCCGCAGTATTACTGCAAACGAATTAAAATCCATAATTGCTAAACCGCACGTGCCAGTGGAATCATCCGAATTACTAACTCATCTCCAGAACAAAGAAAGGTAGCTGTAGTCCCCATTATAGTAGTCTCAGCACACGCCAAAAGACATAAGGCGAGACCGCACAGAAAGTGAACACAGTCAACTGTTCCCTGTTATACGATATCATCATTCATCGTATACAATTGGAATATCGAAACATGATCAAAACGGATGAAACACACAGCTCATTGTGTGCACAGAGCACCTAACTCAGTGGCTCCTGCAACAAGCCGGACTTGAAATATGAGGAAACTGCAACAAGGAACACTTTCATACATAGCCTTTAATGGTTCCTGCTGCCTATCCACCATATTGACCGGAAGTTCACGTTCTCCTGAAAATGACGATCGTCATGTTTTTTAATGTATAGCTCTTGATGATGTTAGGACATTGTTTTTTACTCCAATTCAGAACATATAAAACACAGTTGTTGGATTATCCCCGTCGCACATCAAACAACAGACCATAAGATTAGCGTTTGATTGGTCTAGGGATATATGATGAGCCATTACGATGACGTAGCACACACAACAATGGCTGTGCCCTTAGATTCCTGATTACTCTAGTGAATGCAGCCTACAACGAATGAAACACGGTGCAAATTCCCTAAAGTGATAAAACTTCAGCTGACTTGACAGAGCAATCCACATTAATGAGCTGCAACATGTAAACAACTTGCGTCAAACAATTCCAACAACGGTCATTGAACAGCCCTCAATGTGATGTAAACCGCAGATCAACTCTAGACGGTGAAAGGTCACATTCACAACACTTGATTTGTCAAAAAGGAATATTGCTGTGTGTACTACTCCGCTTCATCGGTGCAGATGTGTTATCTATCTATCTATTGCCCCTTCGAGCCGTAGCAGGCCCATAGGGCATAGACCAAAATACGTCTTCTCTTATCTTAATTTTTGTTCTAGCAGTTTTAAATTCTTTTAAAGAAATTTTATCAAATCTCGCCATTTGTCTCTGTTCTGTGCAAGCAGCTCTATCTCATTGAGGCAGCCAATTCCTACTGCTCTTGCCTCTCTCATCAATGTTCTTCTCAGTGTCTCTCTGGGTCTTCCTCTTTTCTTCTTACCTGTTGTTTCCCACATGAGGGCTTGCTTTGCTATTCAGTTATCTCTTTGCTTTGCTATTCAGTTATCTCTTCTCATCACATGTCCAACATGTGACCATCGTCTTTTCTTTACTACTGAAGATATTAGTGGTTGATTGGCGATTTCTCTAATTTCCTCGTTTGTTTTGAATTCGTTCCATGCTTTACCAAGTATTTTCCTTAGACATTTATTTTTGAATGCATTCAACTTTGTTTCTATGTCTCTTGTTGTTTTCCAGCTTTCACACGCATACGTAAGGGTTGATAGTACATTTGATTTGAATAGTCTAAGTTTTGTGTTTGTGTTGATGAGTTTTGATTTCCACAACTTTTCAAGGCTTCTGAAAGACATTGTTGCTTTAGCTATTATGATTCTAATTTCTTTGCCTGTATCCCCTTCTCAATCAATGTGACTTCCAAGATAGATAAAGTGATCGATCTCTAGATAAAGTGATCGATCTCTTCCACTGGTTTGTTTTCCATGTATATTTTGTCGTCTGTTGGAATTAATGATAGTTCATTTGTGTTTTCCTGCATCGTTTTTATCTGACTGCTGATGAGAACTATGTAATCAGCAAAGTCGAGGTCTCCAAATGGTCTCCTTGAATCCATGTGATGCCTTTATTACCAGTGCAGCATTTCTTCATTATGAAGTCCATAACAACTCCAAATAACAAGGGCGATAAAATACATCCTTGTTTAACCCCAGTTTCTATTGCTCAAAAAAATTTGTATCAGACGGCTATTTATCGGTTCCCATTCTAATAAACTTCTTGCAGCTATATCTGTCATCATTATGCCTACTCCTTCACTGTGTTTTCCATCTTCCCTTCCAGAAAAAACTACTATTTTATTATCAACAGATTTCCTACCTATTCCAAGCCAGCACATTTCGCTTAATTCTAAAATATCTAGATCGTATCTATCCATCTTGCTCGCAACTTTAGTTTAGTTTAGTTTATTTTAGTTTAGTTTAGTTTAGTTTAATTTAATTTAGTTTAGTTTTAGTTGTAGTTCAGTTCAGTTCAGTTCAGTTTAGTTTAGTTTTAGTTTTAGTTGTAGTTCAGTTCAGTTCAGTTCAGTTTAGTTTAGTTGACAGGTCATCCTCACCTGCACATCATACAAGTTCTGTAGCATTATACTGGTATTTCACTGACAGATAGTCAGGAAAAAATTGTTGGATTTTTGGGGGAAAAAAGTTAATTTATTTACCTCAGTCTTAGCTACAGTAGCAAAAGTATGGTTTTTGTCATTCAATCAATGTCACTAACTGTCCACTGTGGATTTAGGCATGCAACTAAAAGTTCATGAAAATGGAATTACATCCTGAGCCACTATGTCTTTAAAAGGAAATCAGACAAATAAATGGAATGTTGAGAATGAACATTTTTTTAAAAAAAGTTAAAAGTGGTACAGCTTTACATAGGTAAGAAACAAACCAAAAGTAGAACATTTCGATAAAGTAGGCCTTCAGCTGGAACAATAAACAACAACACAAATATATATAAGAATGTACACAGAAATCTAACTACATGGTGATAATATGCTAGACTATCAAAAAAGGAAGGTAAACAACAACACAAATATATATAAGAATGTACACAGAAATCTAACTACATGGTGATAATATGCTAGACTATCAAAAAAGGAAGGTAAACAACAACATAAATATATATAAGAATGTACACAGAAATCTAACTACATGGTGATAATATGCTAGACTATCAAAAAAGGAAGGTAAACAACAACACAAATATATATAAGAATGTACACAGAAATCTAACTACATGGTGATAATAAGCTAGACTATCAAAAAAGGAAGGTAAATCACTTCTCTGTGGCCCAGACCCCCCCAGACTGTAATCGATAAGGCTGCAAACACAAATGTGAAATACAGTAAAAGGGAGGGGTTCTAAGAATATGTGGAGGTGGGTACAAGATCCCAGACTCTACTATTGCTGGAAACATTTATATGAGTGTGATTCCCAATATGTGTATCCACACGGAAAATTTTTTAACATACCCAAGCAAACACATAATTCTGTGTATGTCTGCAACTATGGGTGTGCACACTGAACAGATGTATCCAAATGTGTGTTGTTGTTTTTGTGTTGTTGTTTATTGTTCCAGCTGAAGACCTACTTGGCCAAAACGCTGTTCAAATTTTGTTTTGTTTCTCACCTAGGTAAAGCTGTTACCATACCACTTTTTACTTTTTTTTTTAAATTTCATTCTCATCATCAGCTTTACAGCCACTGTGCATTTCTATGCACCTTGATGCCTTTACCCCTTGAATGGAATGTTGCTCTCCACTCTCAGAGTTGACAATACAGTTCTGCTTTCTTCCTCAACAAAAACAGTAAGAAAGGGTTAACCACACTTTAAATTGTATGGGGAATTTTGTGTTAATATCCATGTTTTCTCAATGATCAAAGACATATTTTATAGGTGAAGTGTTTGGTGCTATGCCAGGCCAGGCTTATTTCACAGACAAAATCTCAGGCACCCAGAAACTGAGTGACTCCAAAAGCTGTATCAATCTGAAAATAAAATGTGCCACGTTTGGTAGTTGACCTGACCTTTTTTGTCTGTAACAAGTGCACTCATGATTCAGCAACCATGGCTTCTAACCACAAAGAATACAGGTGTATTTACTAATAGAATTTAGATAAGTGTGGATGGACTACTGGTCAATTTAACAATTCCCTTTAACCAATGTCAAAGGTGATTCTTTTGAAAATTCATGACATATGTTTGAGAAAAAAAAAGGCAATAAGCAAAATAATGTGATCACAGTAATGATTGAAACTACAACCTGTATCACTATATTTCAAACACATTAAAAAAAATATAAATAACAAAAGAGTTTCTGTCATCTCCTTAAAATGGAGGTTTACCAGCTACATTAAATTTATGAATCAGAGCAGGGGACACCATGTAAAGTGATGGCTAAAGACATTATTGTAATGAATCATGAGTGTATTATTATTGTATTCATTTTGTTTTTATCCTACAAGGCACGAAGGTACCCGGTAGACGGTAGAATGTAGACCACTGGTTGTTGTTGACTTGCTGATCTAGTGTAACTCAAGTAAGTTAGTGTAACTCAAGTAACTGTTGGTGGTAAACAAGGAAACGAATTATGATAATATTCTATTATGATATGGCCGTGTTATTCATTGTCGATCATCCCCATTTTTAAGTGCAAACAACACTTTTATGTTTTCATGCTCAGCCATAATTATTAATTATTCATTTGTTTATTTTCCTTGCAGAACGTGTTGGTTCTACTAGCAGAAGGCCTACTATTTTACTACTAATACACTGTCTCTAAAATAACAAACTATCTTACTGTTACTAACTTACTATCTCAACAATTTTTAAAAACTTAAGACGTGAAACTCAGCTCTACCAACTCAACAAAATAACGTCACATTTGTACTCATCAAGTTAATGATAATCATAATGTATTATTCATATTCATTTTATATAACTTATATAACTGTTGTTGCACATTTTTACATACGGTATCTACTAAATAAATGTGCAGTTATATTAAATTAATAATACATTATCATTAACTTGATGTTCATCAAAATGCCGGTTTCAATAAAATTAAAGTAGAGAAGCTGGAACTTTCGAGATTTGATAAAAATAACCTTAAAAACAATTGAAAACTTACTACTATAATCAGATAATAGGAGTATCTTGGTCTACTACGCCCTGACCGGCCGGCTACGGCTCGAAAGGTCAACAGATAGATAGAAAGCTGGAACTACTAAGTAGTACTTTAACTTTAATCTTTAAGTTACAGTTGAGTCTGAGTCTTTAGCTTTTTAATTATTTATTTAATTTATTAATTTATAAATAAATAAGCTTACGGCTTGCCGCTTACGAGTCTCTTCTCGCGCAAGACTCAGTACAGTTGAGTACAGACAGTGTCCAGTGTGTGAGTGTGATATCGTTCATACAATACAAATACATACAAACTTAACAAACCTTTCAATAATTAATTAGTATCCTTTGCAGCTTTGCATAACGGGAAAGCGAACATGATGTTATTACTGGAGAAAGCTTTCCTTTGCTGGCAGCGAACAACAACAAATGGTGGTTGCACTCTTCCTGCTAGCACTTATCATGTACAGTCATACACTAAAATTAGAAACTTGCTCAAGGTAATACCGCCCTCTATCACATGTTTACAAACAGAATTGCCAAAGATGGTTACTGGTTGTGTCCAGGCTGGCGATATTTTATTTTTCAACGCCTATACTTTATCTCAAGGATTTTTTTTTTTTTTTTTTTTTTGGGAGGGGCAGCTTTTATGGTTGCAGTTGCTCATCGCTGTCATTATCTGCTGGCGTAGACGATAAAAATAAATGAATTGATTTGTCACTCATTGAACAACTACATTTCATTTTTCAGAATGAATGTGCATATATATAATGTGTGTATACATTTGTATAAGTTACCTACCACACTTCTAGCAATTTTTACAGTGTTTGTGCACTTACTTGTGTATTTACTTTATTATTTATGATTACTTTAACTCGTATCGCTATTTGTTATTATTAATAAGTATTGGTAGGATAAAGCGTGTGCTGCCATTTAATTGGGTGGATAAAGGTTAACCAGCGGAAAATCTTGGATGGTTCAGTGACAGTCAGGGATGACATTTTTTATCTGTTAAAAGTAATTAACAGTAATATTTGTTGCTCAGTTGAGAACATTAAACTAGAACTGAGAACCTGATAAAGAACGGGCACGAGTGTCAGCAGTGCCATGAGAGTGTGTACTTTCTTTTCAGTGGGCATCAAATCAAACCGAATATAAAATGCCGGGGGGGGGGGGGGCAGTCTGCTGTGGAAGCGTTTGTTTCCTTGACAAAAATGAAAGTGTTTGTGTTATAATGGAGGTCATGACAGTTGCAACAGCTTGTCTGTAGACACAGACCTTTACTCATAAATCATATCAGCTTTCACAGTCGCTTGGCGTGAGGCATGCCTTGTAAGATGATCAAAGTGGGCTTTTTAAACATTTTATTTCAACGCTGACGCTGAAAGGCAGATGAGGAAGGAAAGAAGAGAAAGAAGATTTCAAAATGGAAACAGATACAATACATGATTGTGCAAGAAACAATATTTGACAGAATGGGGGTAAAAATACTAAGACCCAAGGGTCGACCACGAAAAAAAGATGGATTATTATCGACGAAATATTAGAAACACTAGGAAACATAACAGCAGCAGAGGCGGACAGAAAAGCTAAAGACCGAAAATTATATCTCCCCTCGACGCTGAAAGGCAAATGAGAACGAGGAAGGAAAGAAGAAGAAGAATATATTATCATTTCTTTGGGATTCCCAGACATCCGGCGCATCCTGTTTCTTTCTCTTTTTTTCTGAATAGGTCAAGGACGACAAAGGTTTACATAACTTTTTTTGCAAGGACATCCGTGTGTAAGGTGAAATGAACATAAAAAACATGTTGTGTTGGCTACTGTGCTGAATAGAAACAATGGACCGTGCTGACATTCTAAATGTTGACAAAGCACGAGGCAGGGTGTGTAAATTAACCAGGCGATTAATGTGATTATACAATCTTCATTAGGTTGTAAGAACATCAGATCAAAATATTGGTGATGTTGAAACAAGAGCGATGTTCAGAGAGACAAATTAAACACATAAACCAGCATATTATATTATATCCAATCCATGTAACCAGTGTCATTGCAGTCGGGAATTTCCCATATCCGCTCTACCACTTGTCACAGCATTTCCCAAAATGTACTAGTGAATTATGTTGTCAATGTCGCTCCGTGCACGTCATTTTCGACTACACAGGCGACGATTCCAAACCTCCATAGTCACCTCTTGCAACATGCGTGGCTGGTAACATTGGCTCTCTTCTTGTCTCCCCTTTCTGTAGCTAGAGTAAGCAAAGTAAATTGTCAGCTCAATGGAAAAAACTACTGTTCAGCCAAAAATATACCCGATCAGATCTGCTGACATTGACTATCTGCCGTGATGACAAAGGCCATTTACATCAACAGGATCTGCTGACATTGACTATCTGCCGTGATGACAAAGGCCATTTACATCAACAGGATCTGCTAACATTGACTATCTGCCAAGATGACAAAGGCCATTTACATCAACAGGATCTGCTGACATTGACTATCTGCCAAGATCACAAAGGCCATTTACATCAACAGGATGCAAGATGACAAAGGCCATTTACATCAACAGGATCTGCTGATATTGAATATCTGCCGTGATGACAAAGGTCATATACATCAACAGGATCTATTGACATTTACTGACTATCTGCCAAGATGACAAGGGTCATATACATCAACAGGATCTGCTAACATTGACTATCTGCCAAGATGACAAAGGTCATATACATCAACAGGATCTATTGACATTTACTGACTATCTGCCAAGATGACAAAGGCTACATACATCAACAGGATCTGCTAACATTAACTATCTGTCAAGATGACAAAGGTCATATACATCAACAGGATCTGCTAACATTAACTATCTGCCAATATGACAAAGGCCATATACATCAACAGGATCTGCTAACATTAACTATCTGCCAAGATGACAAAGGCCATATACATCAACAGGATCTGCTAACATTAACTATCTGCCAAGCTGACAAAGGCCATTTACATCAACAGGATCTGTTGGCATTTACTGACTATCCGCCAAGATGACAAAGGCCATATACATCAACAAGATCTTCACTTCTATTCCATCTTTCTCTGCGTCATCCGACTATTCAAGGAATGAATCTCTTCATGATCCATAGTTACAAAGACTTTAAGGAGGTGTTGATGCGTTGTAATAAACAATATTGAGGAGTGGGTGTTGTAATGAACGTCTCTTTTGCTGACAATCTTACCGAATGGTAGCCGGTGAATCATAGATTAATACGAGCACGATATAAAACCAAGTATGGAAGATTAACAATCATTCAATTATATGAGCCCACTAATTGAAGCTGAAGACGAAAATAAGGATGAGTTTCACTATCAGCTGCAATATCTAATAAAGGATGTCCCTAATCATGATATTTTAATAGCAATAGGCGGCTTTAATGTCAAAGTAGGGAGAGACAATAATGGAGTTATGATGGCAATGGAGAAAGAAGGAGTGAACACTGTCAATCACAATTGGCAAAGGTTAATAGAACTATGTTTAACAGAAGTCCTAGATATAGGTGGAGCATTACTTCCACACAAGGAGATACATAAGACAACATCGGTATCTCCAGATGATAAAACTAGAAACCAAATAGACCACCTATGTATCAGATGGCGATTCAAAAATACCTTGATTGATGTGAGGTCTTATAGAGGAGCTGACCATAATCTATGTGTTGGGACGATTAAACTTAAACTGAGAAGTCACCACAAGAAGCACATTTTGAAGAATATAGATAGTAACAAATTAATAGATGAGGTATCAAAGGATAATTTAATCTAGAACTCAGCAATCGTCTTGAAGCTTTGGGTGCAAATATGCTATAGATAATATTATGCGCGAAGAACAAGCAGGATTCAGAAAGGGGAGAAACTGTCTTGACCAAATATTCACTTTAAGGATAATACTAGAAGAACATACCGAAAAACGACAACCATTAATCTGCAACTTCATTGATGAAAAAAAAACGTTTCTCTCTCTCTCTCTCTCTCTCTCTCTCTCTCTCTCTCTCTCTCTCTCTATCTATCTATCTATCTATCTATCTATCTATCTATCTATCTATCTATCTATCTATCTCTATCTCTCTCTATCTCTATCTCTCTCTCTCTCTCTCTCTCTCTCTCTGTCTGCGATAAAGGCTCAATCAGAGTAGGATTCCAGACTCTCTCATGAAGGCAGCTGTCTGTTTAAGCGATTCGATTGCCCTGTATAGTTTCTCTTCCAGGGAGGTGGGTGTGGACCACATTGCTCTTCTCAGGTCTGTGTACTGGGGGCAATCCTGTAGAACATGTTGTGTAGTCATATTGTCCAGTGTACAGTGGCATAGGCTGGTTGTACCTATTTTGAATTTGGTGAACATGTGATTTCTCATTCTATTGTGGCCAGTGCGTAGGCGAAGTATAATGACTTGATCCCTCCTTGATAGTTGGCGGCATCCGTCACTCTCGTTATGCTTTGGGTGTTCTCGTTTCCAATGTTCGTGGTACTGACCTTTGAGGATGGATTTGACTTCATCATAACTGAGCTGATTGTTCTCTTGTGGTAATCTCCCTCCCTCTTTAGCTAATTTGTCTGCGCGTTCGTTCCCGTGTATATTACAGTGTGATGGTATCCACTGAATGACTACTCTCTGAAAGTTATTGCATAGTTGGTCCAGAGTTGTTCTCAAGTCATGTAGTTCATTATTCTTGGGGCTTTTTAGAGCTGATAGTACTGACAGTGCATCAGTCAGAATCACCAATTTATTGTGCATGTAATTTTTGTGTTGAGTAGCCAGTGTTGCAGCATCTCTTATGGCTCAGTTTCTGCTTTAAAGTTTTTTGAGAATTTTCCAGTAGCTATTGTCTTGGTGACCTCGTCCTGATTATTCAGCGTCAAGAACACACCACCCCCTCCATTTCTGGTGGCATTTGTAGCAGAGCCATCTGTGTATATGTGGGACCAAGAGTCCTGTGGGTAGGTATCGTTTATGTGTTTTTCTGCTACGTGTTTTCTTTATGTGTCTGATTGGGTGCCTTTTTTCATGATTCCTGTTATATTTTCCTTAAGTTCTGGTATTTTATGTTTCCCATGAGGAGACATATCAGATGGGTCCAAGGGTTTCGATATTGTTTGGGAAAGTACTGGGTCTCCAGTAGTTAGTTCATTGGCAATTGCAGCGAAGTTGCTCCTCTTTAGTTATACAATTTCGAAACCAGATATTCTTTGGTGCATGGGATGGCTAAGGAGCCTTCTATATTTCTCCGCTTGTTGCAATACTTTAGTGACCCGTCTGTCATCTGAGGGTTGTAAACCTGTTACTGTTTCTAGAGTCTTGATAGGTGTAGATTTCATGGCACCAGTGATGATACGGGCAGCTTGGTTCCGTGTTCTGTTTGACAACATACATAGATTGTCTTTCTTTGAGGAATATTTTGAAACATTACGGAATACCACCAAAAATGACCAATATTATGAAAGGCATACATGACGGCTATACTTGCGCAGTTCGCACAGAGGAGGGTATGATTGATTGGTTTCGAAATGAAACAGGAGTCAAACAGAGATATATACT
Organism: Megaustenia siamemsis; assembly: GCA_032433765.1. NCBI lineage: Eukaryota > Metazoa > Mollusca > Gastropoda > Stylommatophora > Ariophantidae > Megaustenia > Megaustenia siamemsis. The sequence goes on from JAVIAB010000047.1 coordinate 31,103,194, forward strand.
ATCGCTTTTGCTGTTTGGAATTACCATTAATTACATAATGAGTAAATGTTGCAAAGGCAATAATGGCATTAAATGGTATGAGGAGGATTACTTGAAAGATCTAGATTGTGCAGATGATATAGTGCTCCTGAGTGACAATATCAGCAAGATGCATCATCCATGGCGGAAAAATAGAACTTGAAATCAACTGGGATCAAATATAACTAATGAAAAATAACAATACCCAAAAGGACCAAAAGAAAAAATATATAGGCCCTATATATATATAGATATATGTGTGTGTGTGTGTGTGGTGTGTGTGTGTGTGTGTGTGTGTGTGTGGTGTGTGTGTGTGTGGTGTGTGTGTGTGGTGTGTGTGTGTGTGTGTGCGTGTGTGTGTGTGCGTGCGTGTGTGTGTGTGTGTGTGTGTGGCCCTTTTCGTCTTGTCAGACGGTCTAGTGGAGGCTATTGTGTATTTTTTTAGGTATTGTTTTTGCCGAACAGCTTCTCTCGTGGCTAATTCTACCAATGTTTGACAAACACACGCGGTCACATAATGAACAAGTCAGGCTCGCTGATCCACAGGATTTACCATCCTTTTTCATGAGTCTTTTCTCTTCTAAGTTTTGTCTTAGCACAGTCTCAAACGTTGTTATACCGTTCCTTATACATACTCTCCATGATGTGCTATCACTTGCCAGATGTTGCCAGTCGTTTTCACAGATGGAGAAGTCTTTCAGGGATGATTTGCAGATATCTCTATATCGTAGTTTAGGTCTGCCGATTTGTCTTTTTCCGTGTATTAGTTCACCATATAGTATTTGCCTAGGAATGTGCTTTTCTTCCATTCGTTGAACATGCCCTAGCAATCTTAGTCTTCGACTTCTGAGCATCGACATGATTGTTTGGGTCTTAGCACGTTGCAGGACAGTTAAGTTGGTTATTTTATCTTGCCATTTGATGTGCATTATTTTGCGGAGACATCGCAGGTGGAAGACATTTAGTCTTTTTTCCTGGTTTGAGAATGTTATCCAGGTTTCAGATCCATATAGTAGTGTGCTAAGCACACATGTTTGATATATTAGGAGTTTAGTCTTTCGAGTTAGTTTCGTGTTGTTCCAGGCCCTTTTTGTGAGTTTGCCGAAGGTCGTAGCTGCCTTACCAATTCGACAGTTTATTTCTTCATCAAGAGAGATGGTTTGCTAACTGTGGATCCAAGATATGTAAATTTCTGTACTGATTCTAGTGGGCGGTCTTTTAGAGTAATAAATAGAGGTTTGATGTCACCTTGATTTAGTATTACTGTCTTCTGAACATTAACTGACAGCGAAAAAAGGTCACATGCTTTGACCAGGTTGTTGATCAGCGACTGTAGGGTGGCTTCACTATGAGCGACTAGGGCTGCATCGTCAGAAAATAAAAATTCTTTAAGTAGGGCAACATTTGTTTTGGTTTTTGCTCTTAGTCGTGCTAGGTTGAACAGTGAGCCATCTGGTCTTGTTCGAATATAAATATCTCTTGAGCTGTTTTCGAAGGCGTAATTTAGGAGGGCAGCAAAAAATATACCAAAAAGGGTGGGGGCGAGGACACATCCCTGTTTCACTCCTTTGTTGACTTTGAAACTCTCTGATGAACTCCCATCAAAATGGATTTTGCCATTCATGTCTTCATGGAAGGAAATTACCAGCCTAAGTAATTTAGGTGGGCAGCCTATGCCTTCTAACACCTTGTAGAGCCCATCTCTGTTTACTGTGTCGAAGGCCTTTGTTAGATCCACAAAGGCAATATAGAGCGGCATATTTTGTTCTCGACATTTTTCTTGCAGTTGTCTAAGAGTGAAGATCATATCTATGGTTGATCTCCCGGCTCTGAAGCCGCATTGGGACTCGGGAAGCACCCGTTCTGCAAGTCTATGCAGGCGATTAAGTACGACTCTAGCAAAAGCTTTGCCTGTTGTGCTAAGGAGAGAAATGCCTCTGTAATTATTGCAGTCGCCCCTGTCTCCTTTATTCTTGTACAGCGTTATAATCTTGGCATTTCTCATATCATGAGGTATTACTCCGTGTCTCCAGCATTTAATTAGCAGTTTGTATAGATGTGGAAGTAGTACGCTTAAGTTGTCCTTTAGTACATCTGTGGGAATGTTGTCATTTCCTGCGGCTTTTCCTCTTGAGATGACATTTATCGCGTCAGCAAGTTCGTTCATAGTAGGCTCAACATCCAGCTCAGACATTGTAGGATATTTGGGTTTTGATTGTGCTAGAGCTGTGTTTGCTGGTCTGTCGTCACTGTATAGATTAGAGTAGTGTTCAACCCATCTTTCCATGTGTTGTCCCTTGTCAGTAATAGGTTCTCCAAACTTTGATTTTAGGGGGCTAATTTGGTTATTTTTGGTCCAAGGGCCTTATTTATATTGTCATACATGGTTTTTGAGTCACCCCTGTCTGAGGCTTTCTGTATTTCAGAGCATAGATTGTTCCAGTATTCGTTTGCGCATCTTCTTGCTTCGCGTTGTAGGGTGGCTTGTGCATGTTTAAGCTGATCCTTGGTGATTTAGTAAAAAAAAAGTAAAGTACCCCCGTCACGCCAAGTGGCGTATATGGAAATATGGTGTTAGTGACCCTATATTTTACAGACCTTCAGCACATGATTTTTGGGGTAATGTGGTCGGTATTACGCCCGTGCTGCTTTACTTTCCCAGAAAAAATCCGGTACCCATTTAAGGCTGGGTGAACCCGGAAGCCGTCGGTTGGGATCGAACCCTACCCCTCATCCGTGGTAGTCCAGTTCACTAACCACTGAGCTATCGCGGCTCCCTCCTTGGTGATTTGATTGGGGTTATTTTTGAAGTTCAGTAGAGTCTTTTTCTTATTAGCTATTAGTGGGTCTAGTCTTGCTACAATTTCTTCGACCCAGTCGTTCTTTGAGAACCGTTTTTGGGCGTAGGTGGATAGAGCGCAATTATAGATGTGTGTTTTCATGGAGCACCAGTTGTCATCCACACTTGATGAATCTTCTGCTTCTTCTACGAGTTCTTCAAACTTAGATCTAAAAATGGCTTTATTTGATGAGATTTTAGTCGCTGTGATGTTAATCTTGGCTGCTGGAGGCTCTCTTGATTTGTAAATACGATTACTTCTAGCTTTGATCTTACTGATGACGAGAGCGTGGTCTGTATTGCAGTCTGTGCTGTGATATGTTCGTGTTATTCTGATGTTATTTAAAGACTGCCTACGTGTAAGAACTAGATCTAGTTGGTGCCAGTGACCACTTCTAGCATGACGCCATGTTACTTTATGTTTGTATTTCACATTAAAGTAAGTATTAGTTATGCATAGATGATTATCTGAACAGAATTCTAGTAGTCTCTGACCATTTTCGTTGATTTTTCCAATGCCGTGGTGACCTAGGCATGTTGGCCAAGATTGTTGATCAGATCCTGTGCGTGCATTGAAATCACCGAGTATATATAATAGCTCTTCTTTTGGAAGTGAGTCGATGGTCATTTGAAGTTGTTGGTAGAAGTTGTCTTTCTCTTCGCCTGATGCAGCCAACGTTGGTACACAGGCACTAATGATATTTATTAATCCACTCTTCGTATGTAGCTGGAGTATCATCAAGCGTTCAGACACTCCTTTTGGCGTGGTTATGGAGTTTATGTGTTTGTTATGTACAGCGAAGCCTACTCCATGAATACGTGGTTTTTCGGGACTTAGGCCTTGCCAGAAAAAAAGTATAATTTTCTTCCTTTACAGAGTCACCACAGGATACATACCAAATGAACTAAAAACATCAACTTTCATTGCATTGCCTAAAAAGAATGGTGCAGTTGAATGCAGTGACTTTAGAACAATAAGCCTAATGAGCCATGTTACAAAAATCTTGCTAAAAGTTATACAAGGAAGGATTCAGAGTAAAATCAATACTGAATTAGATGAGCAGCAATTTGGATTTAGGAAAAATAGCGGGACAAAAGAAGCCATATTCTGCATGAGAACATTAATCGAAAAATACACAGAAGTAAACAAACCAATATATGCCTGCTTCATAGACTACACCAAAGCTTTTGATAGAGTACACCACAAACAACTTATAGAATGCCTAAAAGAGATACATCTAGATGACATGGATATACGACTAATATGCAATCTATACTGGGAGCAAACAGCAATAATAAAATATAACAAAGAGTTCTCTACACCCATTGATATAAAAAGAGGAGTAAGACAAGGATGCATCCTATCACCAAGCTTGTTCAATCTATACACTGAGCAAATCTTTAAAAACATCATAGAGATGCCAGGCCTACAAATTAATGGAAAGATAATCAATAACCTAAGATATGCTGACGATACTGTACTACTAGCAGAAAATCCTAAAGACCTACAACAATTACTTAATGAAATAAACACGACAAGCAAAAAATATGGACTAGATATGAATATCAAATAGACTAAAACTATGATCATAAACAAAGAAAATACTCAAAACCCACAAGTGGATATCAAAATTGAAGGAATAGACCTTGAGACAGTTCAGAACTATAACTACCTTGGACATACTATAACCAGTGATGGAAAATGTACAACTGAAATAAACAAAAGAATAGGAATGGCAAAAAGTAATTTTAATGTCATGAAGGACATACTAACATCAAAACAAATAACACCAGAGCTAAAACTAAGAATAGCAAAATGTTACATCTTCTCAATATTCCTATATGGTGCTGAAACATGGACATTAGATAAGAAAACAGAACAGAGAATTGAAGCCTTTGAAATGTGGATATATAGAACAATAGGTAGAATTGGATGGAAGGAAAAGAAAACAAATGACAAAGTCTTAAAACAACTAAAAATGAAAAGAGAACTTCTGAACACAATTAGAACAAGACAAATGCGATTCTTAGGCCATGTTAAAAGACACAACAGCCTACTGAAAGTGATCCTGGAGGGGAAAATACAAGGTAAAAGAGGCAGAGGCAGACCAAGATTAACATGGACGAATAACATCAAAAGATGGACAAACCAACCGATGACAACCTGCACCATCAAAGCAAGAGATAGAGCAAAATGGCGCTCCATGGTAGCCAACCTTCGTTGCGGAGACGGCACTCAATGATGATGATGACAGAGTCACAGTCTGAGAGTATCGTTTCTTGTAGGGCAGCAATATCGACATGTAGCCTATTTAGTTCTTTATCTATGAGGGCTGATGTTCTAATTTGTCCTTCTTTCAGTGTGTTTGCTTTAGCAAGTCCAGGGCACATGGTCCTTACGTTCCATGTGCCAAGTTTAAACATTGCTGATTTCTTCCTCATTTCACTATGCCTACTCTGCCTGGGCACAGAATATGGAGATAGTGCTTTACCCAGTCGCATTATCCCCCTCTCGACTTCGTTTCAAGAGTATTCATTTTCGTATATATATAAATCGCCAGTCATTTAAAATAGTAGACCAGATATATATATATATATATATATATATATATATATATATATATATAAATATATATATATATATATATATATATATATATATATATATATATATATCTCGGTAGTATTATAGATCAAGAAGATGAAACAAAGAAAGAGATCAGAAGCGAGATAGCTAAAGCAGCAACGAATTTTTAAAACCGGGCAAAATATGGAAATCAAAAATACTATGTAAGAAAATCAAACTTAGAATATTCCAACACAAATGTATTATCAACACTTACCTATGCATTTGAAAGCTGGAAAATAACAAAAGAGATTGAGAAAAAATAAACGCTTTTGAAGACAAATGCGTAAGAAAAATAATCTGTGTACAATGGAATGAATGCAGGACAAATTTTGAGATAAGAGAAATGGCCATGTAACCAACAATCTCATCTACAATTAAGGAAAGAGGATGGTCATATGTCAGTTGCTCTGCAATAGAATGTACAACATGAGGGATTGAATAATAATAATGATCGTAGATAGAATGGACATTCTATCATATGTATCTAAACAAAATATGGCTCCTTTAACGCATTACGTGTGAGGCAAATGAAGAATATTTTGCCCATATTTTTCACTAAATAATGGGACATTTTTTTCAGTAATTTTATTTTGTTGGTATCACAACAGATCGCCCTACTTTTCCAGAAAAGTCCGGTGCCTATTTTTGGTTGGGTGAACCTAGAAGCAGTCAATCGGGATCGAACCCTACTTTTTGTTCTTGGTAGTCCAGTTGTCACTAACCATTGAGCTAATGCAGTTATCTCGTAATAATGGGGGGGGGGGGGGGGGGTAATAGGATTGCTGCTTGTTCGCAGTCACTCGATGACTACTTGCTTGATATATCCTTATAGAGGACTACTCGCTTGATATATCCTTATAGAGGACTACTCGCTTGATATATCCTTATAGAGGACTACTCGCTTGATATATCCTTATAGAGGACTACTTGCTTGATATATCCTTATAGAGGACTACTCGCTTGATATATCCTTATAGAGGACTACTCGCTTGATATATCCTTATAGAGGACTACTTGCTTGATTCTGTTTCGGACCAACTATTGTGTTTTTTTCTGCTGTTGATTATTTATGATTTTCTTTTCTCGCGTGTTATAAACATATCTCTTCCCGTGAAGTTATTCGCGAAAAGTTATACCTCTTCGTCATCCTCCCTTAAAATGATGCGTTGTGGATAGCAGTAAAACAGTTGTAGTTGCGCCCCTTTGCCCAACATCAACTTCAGCACGGTATTTGTTTAGTATTGAGTTGCCTCCTGGGGGCCTCCGTCTCCCCTCTCGAACTTGGCGCCATCATTTATGAGTCGCTGACAACGTCCAGCTCTGTCACTGTCGTGCGCCTAAATATTTAACTATAAAATTGCATGTAACAGCTTTACTAAACTTGCCACAGTCTCTAAACGTTTGTGACTTTGTATTCTCTTATGTTTAGATCAGCTGTAGCGTAGAATTGTATATTTATTGTTCCACTTTTCATCCAGACTTGACAAGAAACAATCGACCCCCCCCCCCCTTGAGTTTGGCGATAAAACAGCAGAAATAAACGAAAATGGAACCAGACTGCTGGAAATGTCATCAAAATTATTTATTTATCACCAAGACATTTTTCAAACAAAGAGAGAGGCAATTATACACCTGGTACAAATGGAATGACACAACATGCAGAAGCCAGATAGTTTTTATACTCGTATTAACAAGAAAAGAGTAACCGACAATAGAGCAATCGCTAATATCACAGATGACACGGACCACAAGATGGTTATGATCACACTTAGACAACCAAAAACAGAGAATATACGAAGGCAAACAAAAGAAGCGAAAAGAACAGACAATTAAAAGATCAAGATTCAAGGAAAACCCTAGAAGAAAAACTAACAGAGGAATTCAAGAAACTCCCTACCGAAGTATGCACAGTAGAAGAAGAGTGGAAGCAATTTAAGGAAACAGTAACCAACATCTATAAAACAGTTTGTGGAATGAAGCTAAAGACAAAAAGGAAAAAGAGCACCCCGTGGTGGAACGACACAATCAGAGAAGCAATTAAAGAAAAGAAGAAACTGTTTAAAAATTGGAGGGAGAATAAGAATCAAGAAAAAAATGAAAATATGCCTTAATTCGAAAAAGAGTTAAAATTTTGGTCAAAGAAGCTAAGCAAAAGAATTGGACAGAATTCGGACAAAATATGAGCAGGGACTTCAAGACAGCCACAAGAGATTTCTACAAAGCAGTAAAAGCCACAAGAACGAGAAAAGAAAACCATGATCTTACTGAGCTGATAAATGACAAAGACGGACAGCCAATATCAAATAACCAATGTATGCAACAGAGATGGAAAGAATATTTTGAAGGCTTGTTAAATATGACAACAACTACCAACAAGACAACAAACGCCTCACAAGAACGCACAAATACTGAACCCAACATCATGAAAGTGGAAATCGAAGAAGTAATCAACTATCATCATCTTCATCGAGTGCCGTCTCCGCAACGAAAGTTAGCTACCATTGGGCGCCATTCTGCTCTGTCTCTTGCTTTGATGGTGTAGGTTGTCATAGGCTAACCTGTCCATCTTTTGATGTTACTCGTCCATGTTAGACTTAGTCTGCCTCTGCCTTTTTTACCTTGTATTTTCCCCTCCAGGATTACTTTTAGTAGGCTGTTGTGTCTTTTAACATGGCCCAAAAATCGCATTTGTCTTGCTTGAATTGTGCTTATAGTAGTTCTCTTTTCATTTTTAGTTGTTTTAAGACTTCATCGTTTGTTTTCTTTTCCTTCCATCCAATTCTACCTATTCTTCTATATAACCACATTTCAAAGGCTTCAATTCTCTTTTGTTTTCTTGTCTAATGCCCATGTTTCTGCACCATATAGGAATATTGAGAAGATGTAACATTTTGCTATTCTTAGTTTTAGCCCTGGTGTTATTTGTTTTGATGTTAGTATGTTCTTCATGACATTAAAATTACTTTTTGCCATTCCTATTCTTTTGTTTATTTCACTTGTACATTTTCCATCACTGGTTATAGTATGTCCAAGGTAGTTGTAGTTCAGAACTGTATCCAGGTCTATTCCTTCAATTTTGATATCCACTTGTGGGTTTTGAGTATTTTCTTTATTTATGATCATAGTTTTAGTCTTTTTGATATTCATATCTAATCCATATTTTTTGCTTGTTATGTTTATGTCATTAAGTAATTGTTGTAGATCTTTAGGATTTTCTGCTAGTAGTGCAGTATCGTCAGCATATCTTAGGTTATTGATTATCTTTCCATTAATTTGTAGGCCTGGCATCTCTATGATGTTTTTAAAGATTTGCTCAGTGTATAGATTGAACAAGCTTGGTTATAGGATGCATCCCTGTCTTACTCCTATTTTTATATCAATGGGTGTAGAGTTCTCTTTGTTATATTTTATTATTGCTGTTTGCTCCCAGTATAGATTACATATTAGTCGTATGTCCATGTCATCTAGATGTATCTCTTTTAGGCATTCTATAAGTTGTTTGTGGTGTACTCCACCACAAAAGCTTTGGTGTATGTAGTCTATGAAGTAGGCATATATTGGTTTGTTTACTTCTGTGTACTAATCAAATACCAAGAAATAAAGCACCAGGGATAGATAACATACCAATAGAAATAATAGCAGCGGCAGGAGAAACAGGAGTGACATGGATGCACAGAATATTTAATGCAGCATGGCACCAACAAGAAGCCCCAGAAGACTGGCAACTGGCAATCATCCTACCAATATGGAAAAAGAAAGGTAGCAAAAGAGACTGCAATCAATATAGAGGTATATCTCTTCTCAGCCATGTAGGAAAGCTATACTCCAAGATCGTGGAAAAAGGCTGAGACCAATAATAGAACTACAGTCAAGCTATTCTCAAATGGGGTTCAGAAGAAACAGAGGATGCACTAACGTTCTATTCATATTAAAACCGCTTGCAGAAAAAAAATGACAGAACACAATCAAAATTTATACATAGCTTTTATTGACCAGGAAAAAGCATTTGACAGAGTAAACAGAGAACAACTGTGGGAGATACTAACAACATACGGAGTAAGCTAACATCTAACCAACCTAGTTAAAAGTTTCTACATCAACAGCAGCTGCACAGTCAGAACAGCAGCAGGATACACGGGCCACTTTGAAGTTAGATCAGGTGTAAGACATGGGTGCGCACTATCCCCTCTACTGTTTATTACATACATGGACTATGTATGCAAGTTAGCCAACCCATCAGAGACAGAGGAGATCAACGAGCTTTTATTTGCAAACGATCAGGCACTAATACATGAAAATATAGAAGACCTACAAGAACACTTAAATAGACTCAACAGCACAGGCACAAAATACAACATGAAAATCAACATCAACAAATCAGAAGTCATGAATACCGCCAAAAATAAATAAAACATCAACATAACTATAGAAGACAGGCAACTAAAACAAGTAGAGGAATTCAAATACCTAGGAAGTTTAGTGACAAACGATAATTCACAAACAGCAGAGATAGACTCAAGATGTAAAGCAGTTTGTCAAATCATTGGACAATATTATCACCACTAATGTCCAACAAGGAAATAACTCCAAAGGCAAAACGGGCACTCTACAATACAATCGTCATCCCAACGTTGTGCTACCAATACCAATCCTGGACCCTAGATGCAAGAATAATAAGAAAAATAATCTCTACTTAGATTAAATGTGTCAGACGAATGACAGGAAACAGTCTGAGAGATAAGATCAGAAATGAAGAACTGAGAAAAAAGCTAGAATATCCCCCGCCATAGTATATATAAAGAAACAACAGATACAATGTTTGGCCACGTGACAAGGCAGAAGGATCAAAACACAACACAACGAGCTCTAAACAAATGTTGCGAGAACACCATGCCCAAATGTCGACCATGAAAAATATGGATTGACAGAATATTGGAAACACTAGGAAACCAGTAGCAGAGGCGAACAGAAGAGGAAAGGACCGCAAATTATATTTCCCCTCGACGCTGAAAGGCAAATGAGGAAGGAAAGAAGAAGACAATCGACTCCTTAGTCACAAGTATACACAATTCAAGATTGGCATCTCAGCCACATGCACATGTGTACATACGGCCCAGACTGCTAAACACATACTTCAATGAATAATACTGTAATGAATATAGTAGACCGAGGAAAAACCATTGACCCAAAGATACAAAACTACAAGCAAAACTATAATGGTCCCTGCAAGAACTAAAAAAAAACAAAACAAAAACAGTATAATTTATACAAGAAACGACTTTATAGGGACTTATGTTTAAAAAGTTATGTTATGTTATGTTATGTTATGTTATGTTATGTTATGTTATGTTATGTTATGTTATGTTAGGATCATCATCACTACATGCCAGATTAACCCATAGGTGTTCCAATTTTTCCCTTGAAGTGTCGAGAATCTGAGAGGAGAACCCTGACCTACGTGCATGAACTCCGTAGCAAGGCATGTCATCCATCTTTGTGGGAAGGCTTTAGCTGAACATTTTGCCCGGGCAGCGACTTTTTGTCTATCCTACTTTTTTTAATTTTTAACTGCCAACGTTTTTTTAACGTGCGCTAGTACACACGCAAAATTGGGCTTGAGGTCAATCATGAAAAGACTAAAGCCATGAAAAGTTTAATTCCAACAAGTGACAAAATATACATGGAAAACAAACCAGTAGAAGAGATCGATCACTTTATCTATCTTGGAAGTCACATTGATCGAGAAGGGGATACGAGCAAAGAAATTAGAATCAGACTGGCTAAAGCAGCAATGTCTTTCAGAAGCCTTGAAAAGTTGTGGAAATCAAAACTCATTAGCACAAACACAAAACTTAGGCTATTCAAATCAAATGTACTATCAACCCTTACGTATGCGTGTGAAAGCTGGAAAACAACAAGAGATATAGAAACAAAGTTGAACGCATTCGAAAATAAATGTCTAAGGAAAATACTTGGTATAGAATGGAACGAATTCAAAACAAACGAGGAAATTAGAGAAATCGCCAATCAACCACTAATATCTTCAGCAATAAAGAAAAGACGATGGTCATACGTTGGACATGTGATGAGAAGAGATAATAATCGAATAGCAAAGCAAGCCCTCATATGGGAAACAACAGGTAAAAGAAAAAGAGGAAGACCCAGGGAGACACTGAGAAGAACATTGATGAGAGAGGCAAGAGCAGCAGGAATCGGCTCCCTCAATGAGATAGAACTGCTTGCACAGAACAGAGACAGATGGCGAGATTTGATAAAATATCTTTAAAAGAAAACTGCTAGAACAAAAATTCATATAGGAGAAGGTGTATCGTGGTCTACGCCCTATGGGCCGGTTACGGCTCGAAAGGTCAATAGATAGATAGATAGTACACACGGCACGGGATCCTATGTGTTTTTGCTCGTTATTCGAGAAGGCTAGACATCGGAGCTCACTACCCAGAGAGGACTAGACGTTGGAGCTCACTACCCAGAGAGGACTAGACATCGGAGCTCACTTCCCAGAGAGGACTAGACATTGGAGCTCACTACCCAGAGAGGACTAGACATCGGAGCTCAGTACCCAGAGAGGACTAGACATTGGAGCTCTCTACCCAGAGAGGACTAGACATCGGAGCTCACTACCCAGAGAGGACTAGACATTGGAGCTCTCTACCCAGAGAGGACTAGACACCGGAGCTCACTACCCAGAGAGGACTAGACATCGGAGCTCACTACCCAGAGAGGACTAGACATTGGAACTCTCTACCCAGAGAGGACTAGACATCGAAGCTCACTACCCAGAGAGGACTAGATATCGGAGCTCACTACCCAAAGAGGACTAGACATCAGAGCTCACTACTACCCAGAGACCAAGGGAGGGTAAAGCCACGAAGAAAGCACAGATTCAATTTTCTATATTTTTGAAAAAAAAAAAATAAATAAATAAATAATTCCACTGGTGAACAAGAAACCGGGACCTTGTCATGAGGCCAACGTCTTAGACTAACCACAATACTTCAGGAGAATGAAAGTTTGATAGATTCAGCTGTACAGCAGCCTCGCACGATATTATATATGTGCGCCTATCTCTTACATAATTCAGTAACATGATTGCAATGAATAAAGTTGTGGCCATTAGTTGTAGCTGTGATGTGAGATAACATATCGTAGGCTATATCCATTTCAGAGCGCTAGCAGACTGTTCTATGTACGATGAGGATAAACCGACGAATAACTGTGTTTTATATGTTCGGATTTGGAGACAAAAACGATGTCCTAGCATCATCAAGCGCTATATATATATATATATATATATATATATATTATATATATATATATATATATATATATATATATATATATAAATGTGTGACGATCAACAATTTCAGGATTACATGAACTTCGGGTCAATATGGCGGATAGGCAGCAGGAACTGTTAAAGGCTGTGTCTCAAATGTGCTCCTTGTTGCAGTTTCCTCATATTCCAAATCCGGTTTGTCGCTGGAGCTACTGAGTTAAGTGATCTGTGCACACCGTGAGCTGTGTGTTTCATCCGGTTTGATCGTGTTTCGATATTACGATTACTTACGATGAATGATGCTGTCAAGTGACGGGGAACAAATGGCTGTGATCACTTTCAGTGCTATTTCGCCTTATGTCTTTTAGCGTGTGCGGAGACTGCTAGAATGGGGACTACAGCTAACTTTCTTTGTTTGGGAGATGAAATATTAATTCGGATGATTCCACTGGCACGGGTGGTTGAGTAAAAATAAATGTTAATTCGTTTGCAGTGACACCGGGGCTTTCCATAACTATTACCTTTTTCAGACTGAGTGAATACAAACAAGATCTATTTATAACAATTACAAACACAACATTGCACGTTTACATTTGTTACAATTATTTTATTGTTCTGAGTTACACCGACGAATATCCATCTTCTTAGTCCGTCTTTAAAAGGATATTAAGTCAAATCAAGTGGTCATAATGTACATGTGTATGTGTGTGCGCGTCCAAATATATATATAACTGTACAATATCCTCATCTCGTAATACAAACTGTTTGTAGCGCCACTTAAGATTGTCTGTTTACAAAATGTCACGAGTATGCAGGCTTATTTTAGAGAGGAAAAATAAAAGTAGAGCCCCGTCATATGGCGTATAGCGAATATGGTGTTAGTGACCATAAATTTTACAGACCTTCAGCACATGATTGTTGGGTTAATGTGGTCGGTATTACGCCCGTGCCGCTTTACTTTCCCAGAAAAAAATCAAGTACCATTTAAGGTTGTGTGAACCCGGACGCTTCCCACTGTTCTGTATGTATTGTATGTGGACGAGATGTTTGAAAATGTCTGGTTAACAATATCTTCGACATTTAGCTTTTTTTTTTTAAATTTATAGATTTCAAGTAAAACGTTCTAAAAATCTGTTTATACATATGGTTTCAATTGTGAGGATTATCATTATATTATATGCAACCGGTCACATATCCATCCAGCCGTCGATCAGGATCGAACCCGACCTCTTGTCCTTTGTAGTCCAGTTCACTAACCACTGAGCTAGAGCGGCTTATTTTAGAAACGTACTTTAAACTTGATGCCTCTTGGAAATGAGTGGAAAGAATTAGAGTCCATCAACATTGCCCCATCAAGTGTGCCTCAAAATGTCGAATGTAATGGCCGGAAAGGCGCAAATATCACAGCTTATTGTTAACCCTAACACAGCACATTACGCATATTTAACGGTAATATTATTATTTAACGCTATATAGACGGACGATGAAGCGGTGTAAGTCGCCTGGTGAAGGCAGGAGTGGTGTTTGATACTAAAGTGACGGTAACAGTAACTGCTTGAATTCCCATCATTTTATTAGAGGATAAGAACTATAAGAAAATTAACCACTATCGTGATTAAATGTTATTGGTTATTGTTATTGGTTATGGAAGGCCTCGGCATCACAGCAAACGAATTAAAATCCATAATTGCTCAACCGCCCGTGCCAGTGGAATCATCCGAATTACCAACTCATCTCCCAAACAAAGAAAGGTAACTGTAGTCCCCATCGTAGCAGTCTCAGCACACGCCAAAAGACATAAGGCGAAACCGCGCAGAAAGTGAACACAGCCAACTGTTCCCTGTCATACGATATCATCATTCATCGTAAACAAGCGGGATATCGAAGCAGGATCAAAACGGATGAGACACACAGCTCACGGTGTGCACAGAGCACTTAACTCAGTAGCTCCTGCAACAAGCCGGACTTGGAATATGAGGAAACTGCAAGAAGGAACACTTTTCAGACATAGCCTTCAATGGTTCCTGCCGCCTATCCACCATATACCATGGGAGTTCACGTCCTCCCGAAAATGATGATCGTCATAGCACTTGATGATGTTAGGCCGTCATTGATGACTCCAATTCCAAACATATAGACACACAGTGGTGGTAATTTGTCATTTCCAATCCAACAGAAGCCACATGACCTGTAGTTAGTAAAACCACAGAGAGAATATGATTTTGTGACCTTCACTGATTCACTCTTAGATGTGAATGTGTAGTTTACACAAGAGGAGAAGTTTTCAACTACAGTGATTCCTTTTAAGGCAATTCTGGGATAGCAAGGCAAGTCTCCTTTATAGCAGCATAACTTGATGTTCTCCGCTCCCTTCTTGTAGCTGCTGCCACACGATTCTGATGTCTCATTAACTTGGACATCATTCAAGAACAATGTCAGATTAACATTCCATAGATATGGCTCTGCTGATGAAGTGCTTGGTGCAACAGTTGTATCAATCATACTGGAGGCTCCTGGTCTGTGGTCATTAATATCACAGACGGCACATGGTGTTGTTATATTCAGTATTTCTTTCTGGGGTGTAAATATGTGGCACACACATGGAGAGTGGTTTGTGGTCACAGTAATCCCATTAAAGGCAATTCTAGGGTAGCATGGCATAGCTGTTTCAGAACAGCACAATCCTGTGATGTTTTCTGTGTTCGCTATAAAGCTGCTGCTGCTACACAATCCTGACCAATTATAGGTGTGGACATCATTCACTTGCAATGACAAAACTGCTTTGTTTACATCATAAACCTCTGGAAGCGAATCATTTATGGGACCAACAGTACAATTCATTCTTCCATCGGGGATATCTGCATTGAGTCCCCCCCCCCCCCCCCCCCCCCCAAAAAAAAAAAAGTCTTTGGTTAAAAAGCACACATGCGTTTGAGTTAAACACACAATGAGCCCACTTCATAGATTCAAAATGATCCTTGAAAATGCCATCCGCTTGCACAAGTTAGGTCCTTAGCTACCAACGTCAAAAATGTCTGAAACGAAGCCATCCAATTAACGACTTTATCTACAGCGAAGGTCAACGAACTGTGAACAAACATTTATGTTCAAACCCTTGAAAACATTTTCAAAAATCTGCCAACTCGCAGCAATAACATTTATCGTGTTCAGTGCAAACATTGCTTGGTCCATAGCTCGAATATAAATGTGTTTGGCTTAAGGCAGAAAACAGCATGAGAGAAAAGACCATAAATAGATAACTGAGAAAAACAAAAACTAGGAGTAATTCACGCCATCGAATACATAAAGAAACAACAAATACAATTGTTTGATCACGTGATAAGACAGAAAGACCAAACCATAACATAACGAGACGTTAATAAACGTTATGAGAACACCAGATTCAAGATTCGATCGAGAAAACAAGATTAAAATTGAAGGAATATTATAAACACTAGGAAACATAATAGCAACAGAGACCAAAAGAAGAGCAAAAGACCGCACATTATATCTCCCTTCGACGCTGAACGGCAAATGAGGAAAGAAAGAAGAATATATTAGACTTAGAGGTTGTTGCTGAAAAAAAAAGCTTCACTGATTCTGTCCTGCAACCATACTTTCCCTGACTCTAATTGAAAAATTCCGTCCCGTCATTTTACCTTCCAGCATATAATCGTTTGTATATAAAACATTTCCGTAACAGTTTAGTCCTTGAAATATTATAGCGCCCCCTCCCCCCAGTTATCTTTATTTTGATGTAGGACTAAAATATCTTCTCTATAGTCTTCACTGTCTATGGGTTATCCGCTCTTACAATTTTCCTCGAAATCCCGGACGTTTCCCACTGTTCTTTATGTATTGTATGTGGACGAGATGTTTGAAAATGTCTGGTTAGCAATAATGTCTTCGACATTTAGCTTTTTTTAAAAAAAATTTATAGATTTCTACTAAAAAGCTCTTAAAATCTTTTTATGCATGTGGTTTCAATTGTGAGGATTATCATTATATTATATGCAACCGGTCACATATCCATCCACCCACCCACCCACCCATCCACCCATCCATCCATCCATCCATCCATCCATCCATCCATCCATCCATCCATCCATCCATCCATCCCATCCATCCACCCGCCCATCCGTCCGCCTGTCTGTCGTCGAGCCGAAGACGGTACATAGGGCAAAAATTCAACTCTTTGTGACCGAAGATCATCAAACATTAAACTTTGCACAGAACCCGTGTCTCGCCATAAGAATATTCTTGGTGAATTGCTCAATTTCGGCGAGGGGGCTGATGCCTACTGTTGTTGCCTCTCTGTTGCTGTTGGGCATCCATGCTTAAATAAAACAAAAATGGTGTGATGTCTAACAAAAATGAATTGATAACACACACCAGCATTTACAGGTGACCGTCTCATATGATAAGTGTATACTATACCCGCGTATGTACACTACATGGACATAAACTACGTGAAGACATAACTTATGTATCATTGTATCAAACAGCTCTTGTGAAATAAGAACAACTTCAAGTGGTTGATAGGAATGCGATCTCATGTCACGGGTCTATAAGTAAAGTGAATTTGCCTGACCCAGATCAATGAAACTTAGGTGATGATTATCTGGGATTTATGGACCATTGAGATAAAAGCGTTAGCATTTGGTTATCAAGGACAATAGGTACAAGTTTCATAATGTTATCACCATCGCTTACCATGTAGAGACAGTGAAAGAGCTCATTGGTTGATTTTACACGACCTGGGCAAGGGATGTAATCCTTCAGGAGTAAAGATAAATATGGCGTCAATTCTGTTGTTGAGAACGTCTGCATCGTATTCAAATGGGATTATAACATATTTCATGTCTTAGTTATCTAGGAATAAAAACGGTGGGACATTATCATATGCACACATTTTCTTTAATATTTATATTTTGCTCATATATTTTCCTGCTTTTGCACATTGAGTGACTCAGTCTCATCTGTGAGTCTAAGTTCTAAGTCTAACCTAAGTACTAACTAAGTAGTTACTAAGTAAGTAGTAAGTCTACTCTGATTCAGTTCTGAGTTCAGCTTGAGCTTGAGGGGGCTAGAGTCAGGCTAGTGATTCAATTGATTGCATTCAATCGTTTAATCAATAATTCAAATTCAATCATTTTAAATTTAAATAATTTGAGTGGATTGGATTGAGTCCAACAAATTGGATTGAATCAGTATTGAATCAACAATTGGGTCACTCAGAAGTCAATGACTGAAAATGATTGGCAATCAATTTTATTACAATTTATTTTACTCAACTCAGTGTATTAGCGTATTACTTAGTATTGAATAGTTAATAATATTTATTTGAGTACTTTGACTTTGTGTCGTTTCATTTTGATAACCAGGCAAGAGTCACAAGATACAAGACTGAGACTGAGACAAGAAAGATTTGCTAACAAGTAGTACAATTGAATCATTAACAATTAATAGCAGTGTCCGGTTAGTCTCAGCCCCACCAAACATTTTGATATTGACATATTGTTTATAAAATTTTGTTCTATTTTATTCCATGATTTGTTAGATAATGAATAATAATGATTTCCAAGTTAGACAAATGTTGGATATTTTAATTGATATTTCTTCAATGAATTAATAAATAATATTAAATTAAATGGCTAACAAATCAATCAGTTGAATTGTAGCGATTCTGACTGGAATCAATCAGGTGTTACTTGAGTTATCATAACTCTACTCTCATTGTCATCATCATCAAATACCATACTTGCTGGCGTAGGTGATCATGTCTCTCCACAACTTTCGATTGCAACAGTTATTTATCATTTCTGTTGTTAACTTTCTGCCAAGCCATTCTCATAAGCTGTCTGGTATCTTTTCTCTTTGCTTCCCTCTGTCTTTTCATCCCTTAACTTTCCCAGTTGTCACAATATATCAATACATAGTACCAAAAAAATGATTGTTTCTTCCTAATATTGGAAATTAGCTCTCTTTTTGCCTTGGCCTCTTTCAGAACATTTTCATTACTCTTCTTATCTGTACATGATATTCGCAACATCTTCTGTAAAACCACATTTCTACAGCCTCTAGTGATTTTCTAGTTTGTTGTCCTATTATCCATGATTCACATCCATATGTTAAGACTGGCTGTACATAACTTTTAAGAACTCTTTTTCTTGTTTCTATTGTCAAAAATCGATTTCACAGTATCATCCTCATTTTTTTGGAAAGCTTTCCAAAAGCTACTTTTGCCTGGGCCATTCTGCATCTCACCTCTGTTGTATATCTACCATCTGAGGTTAACAATGTTCTTTAATATTTAATTTCTTTTACCTGTTTTAATATTGTTCCAATTGTCTCTACACTACACACAACAAATATATTATGTTACATCATAACATTTTAAACAAGAAAACTTAAACAGCATCATTGAAAAAAAAATATCCTTACATATACACCAATATAAGACTGAATAAAGCCAATTTATTTATTTATGAATTACATTTTAAAAACCCAATTTTTATTTGGCAGCTGTTGCAAATCACCTAGATCAATGACAGAGTATAAAGTAAAAAAAATGCAGCAAAGATATCATTCAAGTCAAGTGTGTCATGTAATTTAACTGTTGCTGACTTTAATAATTGAACAAAATAGTTATACAATTATTGGTTTTTGCACTGTCAGTAAAGATATGATCCTAGTCAAGAGAGTGTCATGAGTCATGGAATTTATTTGTTGCTTTTATATAATAATTCAATCAATTATAATTATTTATAAAATTATGTTTTTTTTATAGTGTTTTATCTGCTTACAACTTACATGTAGCACAGTGAAATTAACATTTGTTGAAGAATACATTTAGTGCAGAACTTCTTCCTTTCAATTCCCTGTGGAGCATAGTCTTCAGCAAACACTTTCCAAGCTGTTCTGTTTCTTGCCATTCTTTTTAGATCATCCCATGTCTTCCCCATTATCTTCATCTCTGCTTCTTCCTGTCTTCTCCAAGAATACTTTAGTCTTCCTTTTTGTCTCTTCTCCTGGGGATTTCAATAAAGGGCCTGTTGTGTAGGACTGACTTAACATTGGAAAAAATGTTTATTTTTTTTATTGAACCTAATTTCTTTTAATTTCCTTATGTTTCCTTGGGCAACGAACGCTCCTTTTGCTTTTTGTATCCTTATTTTGGTATCATTCTCTGTGCCTCCTTTGTCCATATTACTGCCCAGATATATGTAAGATTGTACGTCTTGTAGAGCTATTTTTCCATAGAGCTATTTCTCCTATTGTTATTTGGTTATTGCCAACTGCATTAATTCTCACAATTTTGGTTTTATCCCTATTTATTTTCAGTCCCGGCTGTTGTGATCTCTCTTTGAGTAGATCTTGTTGTTGTTATTGTTGTTGCGTTCGCCAGCTTTCAACTCTGACGAAGTCCCTAGTGACTAGGAACTGAATTTTGCGTGTTAATCCATTTTTCCCTGGCAGCCGTGTGCACAGGGGTGAGTAGATCTAAGCGTTGTTTAACTATTATAATGTAAGGTAGTTATTTGATCAGTGCATGATCTGTTTTTCCTAAGACCCGCTTGTTCATCTCTCAAATGTTTCTCTATGGCCTCTTTTAGTCTCTCCAGAATGATTCTGCTTAATATTTTTTCTGGCACTGACAGTAGCAAAATTCCCCTATAATTTGTGCACTCCTGTACTTCTGTTTCTTCCTTGCTTTGCTCTCCACAGTTAACATGCAACTCTTCCTCTGCTGATAGCATATGTGGAGAGTTATTTGGATCCAGTATGTTTAAGAGTTCTTCAAAGTGCTCCTTTCCATCTCTTTATTTGTTCTCTTATATTATTCAGGAGATTTCCTTTCTTATCTTTAGTAAAGGCATTGAACTGTTTGTATATTCCGCTTTACTTCTGTGTGTGGTTGTACAGTTCTTTCATATTTCCCTTGTTTGCAGCCTCCTCTTCCTCTTTTGCTTGTTCATCTATATATTTCCTCTTATCCTTTTTAATGCATCTTCTCACTTCTCTGTTCACCTCTGTGTAAGTTTCTTGTGTCTTGGTGTTAGTACTTCTCATTTTGCTTTTATTTAAATCTGCTTTCTTATTCTTTCTTTAATTTTCTCCTGGGTCTAATGCTGTCATCCATACTTTATTCTGGTGTTCTCTTTTTCTCATAGTTTCTTAACATGTCTCCTTCCATATATCCTTTACCTGTTTCCAAAGCTCTTTTATATTTATTGTACTTTCTAGTTTGTTGGAGGAATTGGTATTTGTTTGCTACTGTGAGTGAACCCACATCTGCTCCTCTATATACTTTTACATCCAGTAAGGATGATTTAAACTTTTTATTAATACATGTCGTCAATTTGATTCTCAGTTGTATGATCTGGTGACACCCATGTAGCTTTATGTATTCTTTTATGTTGGAATATTGTTCCTCCTAGGCTTATTTGATTAATAGCACAGAAGTTCACGAATATCTCTCCATTCTCATTTATTTCTCCATGTCCAAGTTTCCCATGATCTCTTTGAAGTCTCGGTTGTCTGATCCTACTTTTGTTTTTAGATCTCCCATCAAGATTATATCATTGGCTCACCTTCCTTCCATCTGACATTGCAATACATATGTCGTACATTGATTCTCGGTTCTATGATCTGGTGACACCCATGTAGCTTCATATTATTAGTTGCTAACTAACAAAAGATGTAGCGGGCTGACATGCTTTACTATCTTGTATGGTAATAGCAAAATCTCTGAGAACCTTGCTCAGTCTGTGGTAAATACAGGGTACCTCATGTCTACGGTACATTGTGCTTTTCTGCCTTGGTTGTTTTCCTCCAGGTTGTCTCTGGTCTCCATCTCATTAACTTTCTTTGTGAAGTTCACCGTAAAACAGCTCACGTGATGAGTTATAATCTTTATGCAGCTCCACTGTCTGCTTGTTACACTTGAGCATATCCTCTTGTCACACCTTCAAACTTTTTAAAGGCAACCCGTACACCTGACCCAAGAAAGTCCTACAAATGGTAAACAAAATATTACATGTCTGTATTTCCATTCACCCTCCATTTAATTCAGTTATTGAGTTATTTATAGGTCATCATCATTGCATTCCGAACATGTCCATAGGTACTCAGATCCCCTCCTCAGCAAGTCTTGCAGTGTCCAGCAACTGACGACTTCAGTTATGTGTTGGTTGATTAGTTTTCTTACACGCCCTTTATGGTTCTCATTTCTAGCTGTGCCCATCATAACTCTCATCTCTTTCATCCGAAGGAATGACATGGACTCATGATTGTCGAAGTCTTGTGTCCTTCCCACATGCTGGAGGGCATTGATGATGTCTGCCTGATCCATTGGTTGACCGTCCTCAACAATAGCGCAGCTAGCCAACTTGTCCGCTCCTTTATTTCCCTGTACTCCCGCATGTCCTGGGACGTAGACAAAGGTGACCATATTTTTTTACTTCCTCCATTTAATGTGGCTGGTTGGTCTTGAATTATTTACCTTTTTAGTGAAGCACACTCCATTCAACCTCAGACTGTCTTCTAGGTTATATTAAACTGCAATTACCGTAACAACATTGTAGTTAAAACATCATTTTTATTAGTTCTGTGTATCCATATAGTGAGGTTGTTTCACATCAGTATTTATAGTTCATTTCAAACATAAGTTTGGTATGATTTCATCAGCTGGCACATTATTTTTTCTTTATTTCTTTTTCTGACATTTACCTGTTTAGCAGTTCTTGATTACTTATATCTTGATCTTATTTTTGATTACTTATATCTTGATCTTACTTCCGTTAGACTTTGCATAGGGCTTGTAGTGTTTTTCACCACCCATCTCTACTCTAAGCAAGATGTTTGATCTTATCTAATGTGTCTCTGCCTGCCAACTTTGCTTGTCTTATAAGTGTTCTTTTTTAGTGTCTCTTTAGAACTTACTCTTTTTCTATATCCTGATGTTTCCCATAGAAGAGCCTGTTTTGGAATTCTTTTGTTGTCTCGTCTCAGCACTTGTCTGACATATATCCACCTTTTTTTCTTAATTGTAAATGAGATCTTTGGTTGCATGGCCATTTCTGTTATTTCAATATTAGTCTTAAAATCATTCCATTGTACACAAAGTATTTTTCCTAGGCTTTTGACTTCAAAAGTGTTTAGCTTTTCCTCAAGCTCTTTTGATGTTTTTCAGTTTTCATGTGCATATGTAAGTGTTGCTAATACATTTTAGTTCAATATTCTAAGTTTTGTTTTCTTGCATAATATTTTCTTTTTCAATATTTTGACCAGGATTTTAAAATTCATTGCTGCTTTAGCTATTCTGCTTCTGATCTCTTTCTTTGTTTCACCTTCTTGATCAATATTGCTACCAAGATAATACAGTGCTCTACTCTTTCCAATGCCTGGCAATTTCTTATATATCTTTCTTTAAGTTAGCTGAGTGGCAGTGTTCCTAGCGTTTGGCTTTTCGTGGCGAGGCGCTATGCCACTGACTACGGGTTCGATCCTGCCTTGGTCCATATTTTTTTCTGTTGTTGATTATTTGTCATTTTTTCCAAGTGCTGTAAACATACCTCTTCCTCTGAATTGATTCACCAATTTCTTATATAGTTTGACAAAAATATTCTGATTTTTCTACCTACAGGCAGGTTATATGAAAAGTTGATAGTCTTGTTGCTTTCTTTTACTTTCTCTCCAAAACTCTGACCCATATAAAAGCACTGAAAGACATGCATGCAGCAAGTGCTAGGGAGGGAATCTGTGATTTCTCTGATGCACTTTGATGAAAATAATCTGTTGGCGAAACTTGTTGACTGTGTTTGATTGAAAATAATCTGTTGACTAAACCTGTTGACTGTGTTTGATTGAAAATAATCTATTGACTAAACTTGTTGACTGTGTTTGATTGAAAATAATCTATTGACTAAACTTGTTGACTGTGTTTGATTGAAAATAATCTGTTGGTTAAACTTGTTGACTGTGTTTGATTGAAAATAATCTGTTGGTTAAACTTGTTGACTGTGTTTGATTGAAAATAATCTGTTGACTAAACTTGTTGACTATGTTTGATTGAAAATAATCTGTTGGTTAAACTTGTTGACTGTGTTTGATTGAAAATAATCTGTTGACTAAACTTGTTGACTGTGTTTGATTGAAAATAATCTGTTGACTAAACTTGTTGACTGTGTTTGATTGAAAATAATCTATTGACTAAACTTGTTGACTGTGTTTGTGCAGTCTGTTTTTTTTCTCCACCATTATTCTCCACTCTTATTCTATATATGTATGAATAAACTAGTAATGTGATATGTCCACACATTCAAAGTCTTCTAGTTTAGAGAAATTATCCATCACGCTTATTCATCACTCATTCATTAACAGTCATGCAAGAGGACAACATATCTTTAGCATTTTTACTTTGAATCATTGACTACTTGATTAACATCACATGTGAATTTGATATACAAGATTTTAATAACTCACTATGATATTACAAATTTAATAGACTTTTGGTATATTCTGACTTAATATATTTCTAGTTTCTTTAAGTTATTGAATGTTATCAGTTGAGTATAATTTGATAAGTTATCTCCTGTACAAGAGTTATTTTTGATAAAAAAGTGTGTTGAAAATCTGTATTTCTTTATGTGTTATAAAACCATACAAATAAGTAAAGTAGGTTTTAAGAGAAAAATATCATAAAATATACAAATTACAGCCCACACTTGCATATTGACAAAAGTATACGGGTATCAAACCTATAGGGCTTGTGATTATCTACTGTTCTGGGCAGTAGCAATCCAAAGCATTAAACAGATATTGGCAGTTTAAACATTTAATTTTTATGTGACATTAATTATGGACAAAGAAGCATGAGTTTAGAGTTTGAAGTTATTCAATTGAATTCAACCATGTTTGGTTGAATGAAAAGTGTTAACTCCGATTCTTGTATTCATTTTTCCATTCATTAAAAGTATTCAAGAGTGTCCTTTTTGTAATGAAGGATACAGCAGTCCTAATTTATAAAGGAATTGTGAACTGAGTTTGACTAGAAAATTGTGAAGTCAAAATAGATTTGACTTAATACCTCAAGAATCAAACAGGAAAGACATTCTAAAGTTAATAATGATATGGAGGTGACAATTGAAAGAGATTCAATTCTGAGACAGATTGAGTTTGTAATGTAATCTAGGGACTGGGTGGTTTAGAGATAAGATGTTGGCCTCTGGACAGGAAGTTCCCAAGTAATCCCACCACAGGTGGTGGGAAGTTTTTACTTCAAATCTGTGGCTTCCTCATGGTTCTACCCTCTCCTGGTCTCTGGGTAGTGACATAAATAATGTCAGAAAGACAGCCATAATCAATAATGAACTGAAAAGACTTAGGTGGATGTAGCCGCACTCCAAGAGACCCGTTTGGCAGGCTCAGGTATGCTGAACGAGGCGGACTACGTGTTCTATTGGAATGGAAAGAACAGCGATGACATCAGCGACACAGTGTGGGGTTTGCTGTGAAAAAAATCTAGAAAAGGTCTAAAAAAATCTCTAAAAATTTACACTAGGTCAGAATACATCAGAGCGGATACTCACACTTCACCTTAATACAACAGCAGGACTAGTTTCCCTCATAAGTGTATACACTCCAACTTGTGCTCTTCATCTGAAACCAAGGACAATTTCTATGAAAATTTGACAAAAGTCATGGAAATTTACAAGGACAAGATCACAATATTCTACTGGGGGATTTCAATGCTAGAATTGGTGCAGATCAGAGTTGGTGGCCAACTTTTATAGGTCATTTTGAAGTTTGTAAAATAAATGACAATGGCCAACGCCTTCAAGAGTTTTGTGCCTACCATAAGCTGTGCAGGACAAATACTTTTTTAAAAACTAAGCCTCAGCATAAAGTATCTTGGAGACACCCATGATCGAAACATTGGCAGCAGCTGGACTTGATACTTGTCACACGCCCTTTCCTCAAATCTGCAATCCTCACACAGTCATACCACAGTGCAGACTGCGACTCAGATCATTCACTAGTCCGCTGCAAAATAAAGCTACTGCCCAGGAGGTTCCACTATGCCAAGCAGGTAAAGTAGAAACCATGTATAGACATTAGTAAGCTAACAGATTCTGGATTGATAGAGCAGTTCAACAAGACCCCCAAGAAGTCACTAAACACTTATGAATATGGCAATAGTGCTGAGGAAAAATGGAAACATCTCTGCAACACAGTTAGCACCTTTGGAAAACTGACATTTAAGTCTCACGATTGATTTGATCCTAACTCCCATGCTATGACACCCGTAATAAACATTAAACGTGCGGCCTTCTTAGATCACAAACATGCACCTAATGTGAATACTCTATCAGGCTCATAAAATGGGCAGAAACAAAGTCCAGCAGACAGCTCGATGCTGCGCAAATTATTATTGGCTCCAGCTTAGCGACAACATCCACAGTTCATCTCAAAATGGGAACCTAAGAGCAATGTATGATGGCATAAAGAAAGCCCTCGGACCAACAAAATGTGCTATTGCCCTACTAGAGTCAACCACTGGGGAGAAAATATCTGGTAGAGGCAGACAGATGGATGGAGCGATAGGTGGAACATTTATTCCTCACTTTGTTCCATAGAAAACACTATTACATCAAATGTCCTTGACACCATCCAAATTCTCCTACCTATGGAAATGTTAGACATTGAACCAACTGTTGAGGAAGAAATAGCTTGACCTCCAGTAAGGTGCCAGGACAAGATGGGATCCCTCCCAATCTGATCAAATTTTACAAAAGGGCTCTATTACATCCTCTGCTTGAAGTACTACATCAGTGTTGGAAAGAGAAAACCATTCCTCAAGATATAAGAGACTCCGTGATTGTAACTCACTACAAAAATAAATGAGATAGAAGTGACTGCAACAACTACAAAGGCGTCTCCTTACTCAGCATCAGTGGCATAACTTTTGCCAGAGTCATCTTAGGAATGTTACAGAAACTTGCAGAACGCGTCTATCAAATCCCAATGTGGCTTTAGATCCGGAAGATCAACTGCAGCCATTATGTACCGTATAATAATAGCCATCCATAAGATGTCATCAGCTTCAGCCTTATGTAGCTGTACTTTTTCTTGTATTGACGGAGGTTATTGGATGGTCAAATTTTGCTTAAAACATCCTGCAGTATGTGATGTGGTACATGTATCATCAGAGTTGATGATGTGAGTGCTGATTGTTCTATTCTGTCATATCTGTTAGCTTGCTTTCTTTATGTTTCATCTATTCTGCTTTCTGCATAACATTGGACATTTGTGGTATTGTTATGTTATATTTAATTAGGATCATCATCACAACATTCCAGACACATCCATAGGTGCTGCTCTGATCTCCTCAAAATATTCTTCAGGACACAGTGACTAATTGTGCTAGTTTGGTGTTGGTTAACAAGTCCTCTCATTCCTCCTGAATATCGTTCTATTCTGGCAACACAGGTCTTTACACGATCATAACAACAACAACTCATGTTATTTATATTACATTCAAGTTATTTTGATACATGTTTGACAACAGACAAGACGCCATGACTCACACTCTTATCAGTGTGCAGGTCCTGCTATAGAAAACAACTGTACAATCAGTAGGAATATTATTTTGCCATTGCAGACTTTTCTAAGAAAGGCTTTCTCAGGAGGTGATGTTGATAGGGAAACTTTTTAAAGACATCTTGAGCAAATATTTGAAATGTTTATCTTCTATCCACTGGCCAGTCACTTGCTATCTGAGCTCACCATACAATATGCACTCATTAGATGTGCAGAATAGATGTCCAAAGAAATTAAAATAGAAGAAATTTTTCTACCAACTCTGTGCTATCAGTGCCAGAATTGGACGCTGGACTCTAGAACAATAAGAAAGATAACGACCACAGAAATGAAATGTGTCAGAAGAATGACAGGGAACAGCTTAAGGGACAGAGTAAGAAACACTGACCTGAGGAAGAAACTCAAAATTGAACCAGCCATCGAATACATAAAGAAACAACAGATAAATTGGTTCGGCCACATAACAAGACAAAAAGAACTAACAATGACTCAAAGAGCCATAAACAAACGCTACGAAAATGCCATTTAGAGGAAGACCGAGAAAGAGATGGATAAAGGGAATACTAGAGTCACTAGGAGGAATAACATCAGAAGAGGCTAACAGAAGAGCAAAGAATCGCAGATTGTTTCTCCTCTCGACGCCAATGGCAACAATGGAAGGGTAGAAGAAGAAGAAGAATGTAAAGTCGGTTTTATTATATGG
This sequence comes from Megaustenia siamemsis, assembly GCA_032433765.1. Taxonomy (NCBI): domain Eukaryota; kingdom Metazoa; phylum Mollusca; class Gastropoda; order Stylommatophora; family Ariophantidae; genus Megaustenia; species Megaustenia siamemsis. Next base: position 31,131,284 of record JAVIAB010000047.1, read on the forward strand.
CTGTGAAACATGGAGAACAACAAAAATGACAATCATGAAGATACATACCTTCATTAATTGATACTTATGCAGAATAAAAGGATAGAAATAGCAGGACAAAATCTAACTAACATAGAATTATGGAAATGTACAAGTCAAACACCTGTGGATAAATACAACAATGGCCTGGATAGGGCACACACTGCGGAGGCCAACTGAGATTATTACACAACAGGTCCTGTTTTGGAACCCCCAAGCTTTCAACCTGCTTGTAATTTTTACCCTCATTATTGGTTGACTGAAGGTGTAGTTTGTGATGATAGATTGATAGATGATCATGGCTTTAATTCAATTAGAATAGTGCTGCTTGTCCACCTCGTTCTGTTATCTTACTCCATTGAACCAGTAGCAAGACAAAGTCAAGGCTTTCTATATATATTTTATACCTTGAAACTATTGCAAAACTGTTTGTTTTTCATATCATTTTACATTGAACTCAAGTTGGTTATTTACTTTGCTAACCTGATTGTGTAAATAATTTCGCTGCTGAATTGAATGGTGACATTCTTTGAAATAAGTGATGTATGTTGTCATCATGTTCATATGAAGCAACTGTAGTAAAAAAACAAAAAACAAAACAAAAAATCAAAATTTTAATTAAATTAAAATTTAAAAAACTACGTTAGACAATTAATAATAATAACGTATTGTTAGCAGGAAAATGAATGAACCAAAAGAAAAATATTTACACTTAACACTCCTGTCATTGATCAGTCCGAAAATATTTTGTAAAAAGTTGACATTGTGAACATTTTCCAGAGGTAAAAAATTAAATTTACCTTGAACATCTTTTAGTATTTGAATTGTTTATGGCATGAGAGTATCAGTGGTGCAGGGGTTAGCTTATTGACTTAATGCTTCAATGAGCTTGAGTTCAGTCCCAATTTGGCATTCTGCATTCAACTCAGTTGAAAATACAATTTGTACTTGACTTGGAGAAAACTTCAGGGTATCTGTCATAGGAGCCAAGTTCTGACAGGGGACAAGCTGGATGATGATGATGACCTGCCTTGTGTGTTTGGAAAGTCATTGCTGTCAAGGAAGAGCAATGGCTCACTCACTTCCAAAGTCTGTTGCTGTGACCTAGTACATTGAATTAACTAGCGAACTCATACTTTGCTCTGTATGACTTTGTATGATATAGACCATCCCCTACATACACCTTTATGATAATGCTATAGATTGTGCATTGCTGATTTTTAACATTGCTTTTTTGTGTTTGTTTTCCCTTTCAGCTCAGCTATGAAGATTGTTTGTGTCATTAGTGAAAATGGAGAGACGAAAGGGCCGGCACTTAGCACTGATCTGCTGGTAGCCAGAGAAAAGGCATTTAGAGAGCTCCAGCGTGTGGTGAAAGAGTGAGTAATTAGTTGAGATTATTGATTGATTCATTAATTTTGATGAAGAGATAACATGAGATAACTGCATTCCATGCAAACCCATATGTACTCAATCCCTTTTAGTGACAGTGAAAGGTGTGCATGATGAAGAGATTATTTTTATAGAGTAAAGAGTAAAGTCTTGTTTTAAATTAAAGACATAACAGACCTTCGTCCCCAACTCCTTTGTCTTATTTATTATTGAAGTTTTTTTTAATGGTCAGTGTTTCATACTATTGTTTTTGTTATTTAGGTTTAATATTTACATGACTCAGGTGCAGTTGTACAGTTATCACACAAAATTAATCATTATGAAGGCAATGTAAACCACATTTTGCAGATATTTAACGGATGAGTATTGTAAGGTAAATGAATGAGCAGTAGCATAATTTGCTTTCCATTAATGAGAGGGGAGTTAGCATAGGCCTTCCTCTTTTACTGTATCCTGATGTTTCCCATAAAAGAGCCTGTTTAGGAATACTCTTGTTGTCTCTTCTCAGCACATATCCAACATATGTCCATCTTCTCTTTATTTATGGTACTATACATCTTTTTATTACTTTTTAAAATAACTTTATTATATAAATATATATCTATCTATAGTCCTTTCGAGCCGAAGACGGCACATAGGGCAGAACCACAATCTGAAAAACAGAAACCTTGCGTGCCAAAGTGGCACATATTGCAGAGATCACTGATTCTAAAATCTATGGTTCTGTTTCCATAACAATGCTTTTTACAATGACAGCTTGTCAAGCCATCGATCAACCTCCTTAGTCACCTCTTACAACATACCTGGAAGGTCACAGTGTCACTATTCTTTACTTCCCACATAATGAGGCCCCGGTAACACACGGGAGATATATATATATATATATATATATATTTTCATTAATAGTCGCTTTATAATCTATTTCATTGTAATCATCTGTCATGTTGTATTTTAAAATATATTTTTGTATCACTTACTTAAAACGTTAATCTTTTGTTTTACTCTTTATCTATCTTTTATGGTTATCTTTATACATTTTTTCTTGACATATTTCAGAACACAGAGTGATCTCGAAATGGTTCCTTTCCAGAAACTGGACTTTGGGGAGACTGAGGTTCTTGATACATTTTATAATGCTGAATTAGCAGTGGTGGACCTGTCACTTCCCCTACAACAAGCCCCACTGTTTTATCACATTGGAATCCGTCAGTCTATGGGCATGAAGCACAACATTGTCACAGTCTTTGACTCTGACCCTGAGATGTCTATATCTCTCAGGGTAATGTTTCTGCTATTGTCTATTTAGTTTTTCTTGTTCTTGTTATAACAAGATTATGAAAGTGCTCAGACAGTGTTTAGTAATGCTCCAAACTGATGACTGAAGAAAGAACAGTGAGAAAAAGATTATTTTGTTGAAACCTTTGTTGTTGTTCACAGTTTCATGACATGAGAATGGTAGCATATTCAATAGCCTACCAGATGTGTCACAAATCATTCTGTCATTCTGATCTATTAAAACCAGTCATAAAACACAGTTCAGGAACTGTAGATAATGTTTAGTATCAGATAAGTGTTCATTAAGCCAGCAACATAATAATAATGAGCTCCGTCATGCCAAATGGCATATAGGGAATATGGTGTTAGTGACCATAATCTTTATAGATCTTTGGCACATGATTTTTCAGAAGCCTTGAAAAGTTGTGGAAATCAAAACTTATCAGCACAAACACAAAACTTAGGCTATTCAAATCAAATGTACTATCAACCCTTACGTATGCGTGTGAAAGCTGGAAAACAACAAGAGATATAGAAACAAAGTTGAACGCATTCGAAAATAAATGTCTAAGGAAAATACTTGGTATAGCATGGAACGAATTCAAAACAAATGAGGAAATTAGAGAAATCGCCAATCAACCACTAATATCTTCAGTAATAAAGAAAAGACGATGGTCATACGTTGGACATGTGATGAGAAGAGATAATAACCGAATAGCAAAGCAAGCCCTCATATGGGAAACAACAGGTAAAAGAAAAAGAGGAAGACCCAGGGAGACACTGAGAAGAACATTGATGAGAGAGGCAAGAGCAGCAGGAGTCGGCTCCCTCAATGAGATAGAACTGCTTGCACAGAACAGAGACAGATGGCGAGATTTGATAAAATATCTTTAAAAGAAAACTGCTAGAACAAAAAAATCCATATAGGAGAAGGTGTATCTTGGTCTACGCCCTATGGGCCGGTTACGGCTCGAAAGGTCAATAGTAGTAGTAGTGATCAATATTAGGCCTGTGCCATTTTACTTTCCCAGAAAAAAAAAACAGGTACCCATTTTATGCTGGGTGAACCCGGAAGCTCTTGTCCTTTGTAGTCCAGTTCACTAACCACTGAGCTATCATGGCTCCTATATATGCCATATACAGTGTAAATAAAGTATCAAAAAGACTGCCAGCTATTTTAATGTAACAAAGTCTCAAGTACTAAACTACCTAAGTTATCATTGGTTACCTTAGTTAACTTGCTTTATAATGTGGCTAAGTTTTATGTCTATTTTTGTATTCCTATTATCATGATTAGTATCTTAAAATGGGAAAAGAGAGGTTTTAGTGATTTTATTATTGTCTTGAGAACTTGTGGACATAAATTCATCAGCAGATTTGAAGTGTATATGAACAAATCAATAAAGATGCAATCTAACCACACAATACTAAATTAATTTTCATTTGAAAATGATAAAATATCACACTATGAAACTGAAGTATTTCACACACAAAAAGAATAGCACTACTAGTATAAAATGAAGATGTTCCTCAAACATAGAGCACATTATGTATACACTTTAGAATTATTTTTAAAAAAATGGTCCTCTGCTCTTTTGTATCCACAGATGTCTTGTCAGTCTGGTATCATGTTTATACCTTACCAGATTGATGGCAATGGACAGTGTGTTGTTAGTGAATTAGGTGGTGCTTGTCGGATGTCAGAGCTCTGTGTTCTGCATGTAGATTCTGTCGCTTTAGGAAAGAAGCTCAAGTCTCTACTGGAAGACATGGATAAAGATAATTTGTAAGTTTTTTATACTTATGTTGCATTGTCTGCAATAGAATTGGTAGAGAAACCAAGGAGAGAGAAGAAACAAAGCTGAAGATTAAGGAATATGTTTAGAGATGAAGCATTAATAATAATATGGTTTGGGTAAATATGTCTAATGATAGATGGAAACAGACAAAGTAAAAATAGCAAGATTTAAATGTAGCAGTGAGTGTAAGAATGTAAGGAAATTAAGGGTTGGGAACGGTATGGAGGGAGTGTTACAAACACTGGATGTGTGAAGAAGTGTCAAGCACGAGATAGGGGAGTGAACTGTGTTCTAATGTAGGAAGAGATTCATGGGGTTTAGAAAACAAGTGATAAACACAGAGTGAGTTAGGTGGGGGTAAGGTCAAGGTAAGATAGATAAGATGACATGAAGAAAATCCATTGGACAGAAAATTAAAGAAGTAGCTGTTGATTTGGTTGAAAGAGGAGATACATAAGGGATTATAGAGGGTCCGAGACAAGAGATCAGACGTAGAACTAACGTGTCAGCAGAGTGGCTATGCCACGAGGGTGTAAGGCCCACTGGTCAGCAGGGAGCACATGCTCCGTAGATAGTTATCGTCAGTAGGTGAAATGTTCGAACTTTCAGTTAGAACCACGACTACAAGCTCTGTGATAATTAGCACCAGTAGGTGAAATGTTTAAACTATTTAAGGAGGAACAGACAGGGAGATTAGAAAGAGAATCTTGGAAAACTACGGTGGTAGCAACGACATAGTCTATGTAAATAGTTAGGACCAAGGGGGCCTCGGTAGCCTAGTTGGGAAAACCACCCGTCTAGACTACCGACGTTCGGACAACCCGTGTTCAATTCCCGCTGGGAGCAGTGTGAATTGTACTCGTGGTTGGAATAAAAAAAAATACCCCACGGTCGACCCAGCCGTTGGCAGAAATGGGTACTTGGGTATATTATCCTGGGAAGGTGAGGAATGTCGCTTCGCATCTGAGTTTCGATGCTTGAGGCTACACTATACAGAAATATCCGAACATTTCTGGATAGGCGGCCGAGCACATATGGGTATATACTCGCGTGCTAAGACGCCGGTTCAAGTCTCGTACTTTACCTTTACCTTTAGTTAGGACCAGTTAGACGGAACGTCTCAGAGACTAGTCAGATTACAGGTGGAACTAGTGTGTTCTTGAGGGTAGTGTGAGGAAATACCAGAACTCAAGTGTTAGTTTATGTAGTTACCCAAGCGGTAATATCTAAACCGCAGGGCATTTTTATGTGTTACAGAAGTATCGTGTTAGATTTTATGTAATAAAGCGTTTACACAGTGTTTATTCCACAAGAGACTTGTGTATGCAATTATTTTCCCAAGGCGGTGTGTATATGGTAGTTAATGTCTGAATATCAGTCCAAAGACAACGAAGATGGATGTGAAATAAGCTAGGCAGTACAAGACCACACTAACAACAGAAAGTATGTACGGTGGACTGAACAGCTAGAGGTTGTCGTAGAAAATTCGAGGAAATGATAACCCACGGCCAGCAATACAGGAGAGAGCGCCGTACACCGACCACCAGTGTATCACCTATGAAGGGCTAAGCTATAACAAGAACACGAAAGAACAGTGTATGTTCTTCCCACGGTGCCACAAGCAGTATATCAGTTATTCCATCCACCACATGACCGAGGTGGTATTATCCAGTCAGTACACGCCAGTTTCAAGTACTATTCATGTTCAAGTCGAGTCGTCCCGGTAACAAAAGGAAGCTCTGTCAGTAGAGGCTCTCGTCCAACATTTCAACCCTTCTATATAAATATATATATATAAATATATATCTTTTATAACTACATGTACATTAAGCGTGCGCACTATATATATAAGATTGCACATAAACAATACAGTGGTGCCTTGTACTTTGAATTTTATTCATTTCACGAGTCCTTTCGAACTCTGAATTATTTGAAGTCTGAGTAAATTTGTTTCCATTAAAAATAATGGAAAGTGAATTAATCCATTCCCAGACTCTAAACGATACCCATTTTGATAAACCTAAACAGCAAATACACAACATTTAAAATAAAGATAACACAATTAAATGCTCTAAATAATAAATTACAACATGAAGACTATAAATAATATATGTAAATACTATCTGCTGCATGTGGAATGGACATCAATGCTGAAACAGTAAAACTGATGGCCAATAACATGGGGGCATTGTTGCAAAAATAAAACTAATGGGCAATTACATGAGGGCATTGTTGTAAAAATAAAACTGATGGCCAATAACATGAGGGCATTGTTGTAAAAATAAAACTGATGGCCAATAACATGAGGGCATTGTTGTAAAAATAAAACTGATGGCCAATAACATGAGGGCATTGTTGTAAAAATAACTAATGGCCAATAACATGGGGGCATTGTTGTAAAAATAAAACTGATGGCCAATAACATGGGGGCATTGTAGCAAAAATAAAATAAATGGTCATGATCTAGCAAAAGTTGATACATTTAAATACTTGGGATCAATTGTCAGTGATAAAGGTTCAAAACCTGAAATATCAACTAGAATAGTGCAAACTACAGCAACCTTTGCAAAGCTAAAACCTATTTGAGAAGATAAGATATGCCTTTGTGGCATAATTTTTCCTGTTTACTTATGAAACATGGACCCTTATAGCAGAACTACAGAAGAAATTACAAGCCATGGAGATGAAATGTTATAAGATTTTGAGCATCCCTTAGATCGTATCACAAATTAAAGTTTATAAAACGATAGAACAAGAAATCAAAGTAAATGATGATTATTTTTTACTTTTTGTGAAGAAACAAACTGAAATTGTTTAGCTACATATCTCGATCATCTGGCCTAGCAAAGACCATTCTGTACGGAACTGAAAGGTGCAAGAAGGAGAGGTAGAAAGAGATTGGAAGATAATATAAAGAACGAACAGGACAGAGAGAAATAGAGATGTTTGTTAACTAATTTTGTCAATAATGCTCCAAAGACCCCTGGGTTATGGGATGAAGAATAAGTATTGGTGGAGAGTGAAAGAAAGGTTACTGTTTGGAATGAGAGTCCACTTCCATAAACACACCAAATAATAATACATCTGATATTCTCTGTGTCTCTCTCTTCTGCCTCATAGCACTACTATTTTAGTTCATCTGTTATTTTTTCTAGACCTGCCACATGTGTTCTGCTTTCATTCTTCATGATAAGTTCTGCTTTCATACTTCATGATAAGTTCTTTTTTGTTTAACTTTGATCATCAATACTACAACTTTCCTCATATGATATGTTTCTTCCACATGCTTTTTGGATGTTATAGTTCATAGTATGTGGTTACATGTAACCCTACACATAAAAAGTAATGCAAAAAAGCACTGAAAATGCAAACGCATCATGCAAGATTTAACTTGGTGTTTACAACAAAATTATCAAGGGTGTTTACAACAAAATGATCAAGCGCATTTACAGGTGACAGTTTTTACCTGCACTTGTACAGTTTGAATGTAGAAGCATTGTTTGAACTCTGTATCAAAATTCTAGAAGTTGGTGTTCAAACTCTGAAATATTTGAAGTTAGTGTCATTTGAAGTACAAGATTCCACTGTATATGTCTTTTTGTATTCCACCCATCATATTGACAAAGTATGATGAATGCATTTAACACTTTTATCTTCAGAGTGCATGCTAAAGAGAGATTTCTGAGTGATCTGCGCAAAACAAGGGAGGTATATAAAGGAGAAGATTTACAACAGGTAATTTAGTTAATAGAATAAGTAAAATAATTGATTACATGTAAGGGAATTGTCATCTCTCTTAGGTACCTTATTTGTTGTTTACAAAAAAAAAAAAGGTAAAATTAAGATATGAAAATATAATGTATAATGATGGGGAATATCATTTTTTTTTTTAACTGAAAATTTTACAAATGCAAACCTTTATCTTATTATTGATGCACTTGTTAGTTTGTTGTTGATTCAGCAGTCTAGGACCCCTACTCATTGACTCTGTTCCTATTAGTATGATATATATTAAAGTACTTCTCTGTTCCTATTAGTATAATATATTTAAATGCTTGTGTTTTTTGTATGTGCATGTGGATGATTTTCAGCCCTTAATCAATGTTGATTATGTTGGATGCAAATAAATGATTATTTCTACTCATGGATACTAGGATTACTTGGATTTGCTGATGTTTGTTAGAAGATTTTTTATTTGCTCTAATTTTGCTTTTGTACTTTAACAGCGGTTTATAGCATTCAATATTTATTCTATATAAACCTTTTTCAATTTAGTTAATTACTCTTGGGGTGAAGATAGTTCAGAGGGATAAAAATTCTATTTCTTTGTGTCTGACAATACACTGCTATGTCTTGTAGATTTAGTTGATTTTTTCAAAGCCCATAGTTGAGCTGCCCTCTCTGTTATTCTATGTAGAGTTTCTTTGGTGTTACTTGTTTTCTTTTACCAGCATTCTCAGTCGCTTCAGTTAATTATTTTGTTTCCTCACTTAACGTTGTCTTCAATATGCATTTAATGCATTTTAACATTGGACATGTCTTTTTATCTCCCTCCCTACTCTATAACTAATCTTAGCACTCACATTTAACCTTAATTGTACATATCCTATATAAAATAGCTGGAAGAAAAATCAATTGTGTCCACATTTTGAAATGTAGCTAACTTACTTTTTTGCACATGTGTACATTTTGTACCATGAACTGAGACTATTCTTAAAATGCATGTTTAAAACTGCAACTTGATAAAGTTATGTGATTACCCATTGCACTTATTTGTAGTAAAGTAGATATCATACTTACTGCTTTTGACAAAACTGGAATAACTGCATTGTTAATTAACAATTGTGTACATAACTAGATCCCATGAAACATTGAGGTAGTTCGTTAGAGTTTATTGCAGTGGCATAACCTGCGTAATAAGGCAATAACTAAATAAAACTAGGAGAATTACCTCTATTAGATGTACAATCTTACATATATCTGGGCAGTAATATAGATAAAGAGGGAGGAACAGAAAATGATACCAAAATAAGGATATCAAAAGCAAGAGGAGCTTTCATTGCACTGGGAAACATATGGAAATCCAAAGAAATTAGGTTAAATACAAAAAGAAAAATTTTCAACTCAAATGTTAAGGCTGTCCTATTATATGGCTGTGAAACATGGAGAACAATAAAATTGACAATCACGAAGATACAGACTTTCATTAATGGATGCTTACGGAGCGTAAAAGGATGGAAATGGCAGGACAAAATCACTAACATAGAATTATGGAAATGTACCAGCCAAACACCAGTGGATAAAGAGATACAGCGAAGATGATGGCGCTGGATAGGACACACACTACGGAAGCCAACTGAGAGTATTACACAACAGGCCCTTTTTGGAATCCCCAGGGGAAAAGACAAAGAGGAAGACCAAGGAATTCTTGGAGAAGACAGATAGAAGCAGAGATGAAGATGATGGGGAAGACATGGAATGATCTTAAAAGAATGGCAAGAGACAGAACGACTTGGAAAGTGTTTGTTGAAGACCTATGCTCCACTGGGAGCTAAAAAGGTAGAAGAAGAGCCTGTGTAAAAGTTAATATAATGAAAGTCTGTCTTGGAAATTATCATTATTATGTTCTTATTTTTTGTGTGCGTGCGTGCACGCGCGTGTGAGAGAGAGAGAGAGAGAGAGAGAGAGAGGGAGAGGGAGGGAGATCGTCATGTAAAAACATATGTAATTGAAATGTTTTAATATTTCTGGCATGGGACCTAGTTTTCTTTAAAGCAATGACTACATTAGTTCTGTCTTCAAAGATAACACTTTGCAATACAGATTATTATGCGATGTATGGTGACAGAGGGTTCCCAAAATGTTGATAAAAATGTCATAAAAATTACAGTGTTTCTGTTGCATATTTTGCTTTTCTAACAAAACAAAACTATCAAATAATAATAATTCAATATACCATTCATCGTTCTGTGAAGTCTTACTGCTGACAATGATCATTTAGGTTAGGAAAAAAAGTTTTCAGCAAGTCTCCATTGATTGCGACCGTTGCCGGTAAAAGGGCAGAGTAAAGTAAAGTAAAATACCCCCGTCACGCCAAGTGGCGTATAGGGAAATATGGTGTTAGTGACCCTATATTTTACAGACCTTCAGCACATGATTTTTGGGGTAATGTGGTCAGTATTACGAAAAGGGCAGAGTGACCTACATATTTAAACGTGATTATGAGAAAAACTACGTGGCAGCAAGGTGAAAAAAAATAAAAGTTGTAACAACTATGTAGGTCACGAGTATATACATTTTAAATGACATCTTGCTGCCACATAATTATTTTTTGAAAGTATTAATTATTTTTTTTCCAATAACACAGTATAGGAATACTAGATATCTACTAGGCCAGGTTAACTGTGTGCATGCGCCAAAATTACAGATCAGTTGCCCTCTAAAAATGCCATTCTAAATTATTACTAATTTATTTTATATGCCAGTAAAGAGAATAACATACAATTGTCAAATGAATATAATTAAATTATGTTTTCAGAGCGTGCAGAAAAACTATTTTAAAAAACATTTAGGAACTATATTTTACTGATTTATAACGATTTTTGATTATCTATCTATTGACCTTTTGAGTCGTAGTCAGCCCAAAGAGCATACTCTTTCTTTTATCTAAATTTTTTATTCTAGCAATTTTCAAGCATTGTAAAGATCTTTTATCAAATCTCACCATTTGTCTCTGTTCTGTGCAGCAACTCTATCTCATTGAGGGAGTCGATTCCTGCTGCTCTTGCCTCTCTGATCAATGTTCTTCTCAGTGTCTCTTTGTTCGGCCTCTTTTCCTCTTGCCTGTTGTTTCCCACATGAGGGCTTGCTTAGTTATTCGATTATTTCTCCTCATCACATTTCCAACATATGACCATCTTCTTTTCTTGATTACTGAAGATATTAGTGGTTGATTGGTCATTTCTCTAATTTCCACGTTTGTTTTGAATTCATTCCACACTATACCAAGTATTTTCCTTAGACTTTTATTTTTAAATGCGTTCAACTTTGTTTCTGTGTCTCTTGTTGTTTTCCAGCTCTCACATGATTACATAAGGGTTGATAGTACATTTAATTGGAATAGTCTAAGTTTTGTGTTTGTGCTGATGAGTTTTGATTTCCACAACTTTTCAAGGCTTCTGAAAGACATTGCTGCTTTAGCTATTCTGATTCTAATTTCTTTACTTGTATCCCTTTCCCGATCAATGTGACTTCCAAGATAGATAAAGTGGTTGATCTCTTTCACTGGTTTGTTTTCCATGTATATTCTGTCATCTGTTGGAATTAAGCTTTTCATGACTTTAGTCTTTTCATGATTGATCTCAAGCCCAATTTTGCTGGCTATTGATGATAGTGCATTTGTGTTTTCCTGCATCGTTTTTATCTGACTGCTGATGAGGACTATGTCATCAACAAAGTCGAGGTCCTCCAAATGGTCTCCTTGTATCCATTTGATGCCTTTGTTACCAGTGCACCCTGCCTACTAATTCTAATTTCTATAATATTTGGTCAGAGTGGTTTGCACGCTTACCTGACCAGGGAGTTGTTGATATGGCGCCTTTGCTGATGTGTTTTCTGTTTAACATTGTGTTGGGGGTTCTACTGGTATCTGAATATGTGGACCAGAGATTTTCTTTGGAAAGTAGAGTGACCTGACCTCACGCTGACCACATCACCTATATTTTTATTCACCAAAATTGTATGCACTAACACCATAATCCCCATATGCCAATGGCATGATGTGTACCCATCACTTAATTTTTAAATTCAAAGAAATATATATATATCAATTATATTGCACTTTGTTTTCATGGTATACTAATTGCAAATTTGTGTAATAAATATAATTATTATTTTAGGCACTCTTGGGAATGAGGAGGCGGCTGGATGATCCACAACTGCTGACTGTAGACACAGTATTCAACATGCTTATCTCCTTCAGAGAAGTCCAGGTGGGTCTTGTATAGGATGTGATGTGTCTGTGCTGTCTGAAGAAATATTCAGGTCAGTGTTGTTTGAAGAAGCACTCAAACTTGACTTATAATAAATTAATGAAGTAACACAGAAAATCTTGGCAGAAGGAACAGTGTAAAGACAGGACAGTGTGGAGGAACGAATAAACAGAATACACCCCAACTCAATATTTCTGGTCTCAAGAACAAGAAGTTATCCAGAATCATGCAAAAGCACCAGATCCACATTGCACTATTACAAGAGACATTACACAAAAACATAGACATACACATAACAGGCTTCACCAGCTACCTATGTAAATGAACCTTCAACTGCAGGGTTACTTATATCAGGAATAGTATACGGGGAGATGTGGTTGCTATGAATAATGCAGGACCAACAGATATTTAGAAAGCCACAGTCCTGTACACTTCCAGCAAGTATGCCATCTATAATGTCTGTAGCCCACTATGAACACAGCGTGATATAACAGGACTGGATCAGACTAACTAGCATAGAACTGTTCTAGCTGGACACTTTAATGGATATTTTCCACAATGAGATACTTTGACTTAAACTCTACAGGACAATACTTAGAAGATCTTTGCCTATTAGCTAACCTCACAGTCATGCAAGATACAGAGTCAACACTGACCCTGAGCCACAGAGCCTATCTCTCCCTCATTATACCCAACTTGACCATCTGCTCTGTAGACCCCATAAACTCTTACCCCATTCAAGTAATTGAAGATATAGGCATTGATCACAGACCCATAGTAACCACATTAGACATTAAGACCACCCAAAATCCCAACAAGATGGAAATTCAAGAAAGCTGACAGAAACCACTGACAAACTACTGGGAAACATAGCTGATATTTAAAAAGTAAAGGTTCCCTCCATGCCTTGCTAGGCTTATGGGGAATATGGTGTTAGTAGTCATATTTTTCAGTGACCATTACGCATTTTTGGGTGATGTGGTTGGTATCACACCAGGCCACCTTTACTTCCCAGAAAAAATTTCTGGTACCTATTTTTAGAGACTGGGTGAAACTCGTGGGCCTTGTCAGTCAAAAAAAAAAAATCTGCCATTGCTGGGGATCGAACCCGAACTTTTCTGGTCAGGAGGCGAGCACACTAACCACTCAGTCACCGAGACTCCCATAGCTAATATTGATGTGGATGAATTCAATGAAACTTTTACACAAATCATCCTAAGTGCTCTGCAAAGCAAACTATACCTGATGGATTCAGAAGAAAATATCATCCATTTTGGAACATGGAATTACAGACAGCAGTCTCAGAAAGGAATAAAGCTAGGACAACACTTGAGCAGACTCCAGCTTTGCAAAACAAAATGAACTATAATAAAGCTAGTAAAAAAAGTAAAGTACCCCCCGTCACGCCAAGTGGCGTATAGGGAAATATGGTGTTAGTGACCCTATATTTTACAGACCTTCAGCACATGATTTTTGGGGTAATGTGGTCGGTATTACGCCCGTGCTGCTTTTACTTTCCCAGAAAAAATCCGGTACCCATTTAAGGCTGGGTGAACCCGGAGCCGTCGGTTGGGATCGAACCCTACCCCTTGTCCGTAGTAGTCCAGTTAATAAAGCTAGTGCCAAGGTTAAATTTATTACTAAACAAGCAAAGAAAGAAAAATGGCAAGAAACATGCAGCAGACTTGATCTACGACAGGAAGGAACCAAAGCCTGGAGACTGATGCAACTTCTGACTGGGGACAAACGAGTATCAAATCCCAAACCACTCAAAATTAATAATGAAACTACCAGCTCTAGAAGGAAAATTGTAGAAAATCTTAACCATTACTTTGCTTCAGTCACTAGAGCGAAAAAACCCGTAGAAACAGACAAACTACATCAACATAGTTTGAAATCAATTGGAAGATCACCCTCAGTAAATGCTAAATTATGGATTTTGATACATTATTGATAATAATTGACATTATTGATATAATGATAAAAGAAAGGTTCCGTAACAGCGTAAAGAAAGCCAAAACCTACCCAGGAGCAGATATTAATTCTGATCACAATCCTGTAATGATTAAAATGAAAATCAAACTAAAGAGAAACAAGCAAAAATCTGATTCATCAACAAACCCACTCGACATAACAGCTTTAAATCAAAAAGATATTAAAGATACCTATACAATACAAGTAAAGAACACATACCAGAAGCTGCTAGAAGAAGGAATTGAACAATACAGAAGAGAAAATCCTGATGAAAAAGTAACAACCAAATGGCAATGCATAAAGAAAAGCATACAAAAAGCCTGCGACACCTTACCCAAAAGAGAAAAGAACAAAAAACAAAAATGGATAACTAACACCATCTTAGAAAAAATGGAAGAAAGGAGACAAGCGAAGAACACTGCCCAATACAATAAAATAGATAATGAGATACGCAAAATGTGCAAAAAGGCAAAAGAAGACTGGCTCAGCCAAAAATGTAGAGAAATAGAAACTATGGAAAGCAAACAAGACCTAAGAGGAATGCACACAGAAATAAAGAGAATGACTAATAAAAATAAAAAAGCCACAGAAGGTGGATGCATTGCAGACAAAAAAGGAAAAATGCTAACAGACAATAAGGATATCATAGATAGATGGCAGGAATATATAACAGAACTATTTCATGATCAAAGGGACAAGAAACCAGTTATAAAATGTACATCAGGCTATAAAATCTTAAAATCTGAGGTGGAAAAAGCTATAAAAACAATGAAAAGGGGAAAAGCAGCAGGACCTGAAAGCATACAGATAGAGATGATACAGGCACTTGAAGATTTTGGCATTGAAGTGATTACAGACATATACAACGACATATACCACACAGGATACATACCAAATGAACTAAAAACATCAACTTTCATTGCATTGCCTAAAAAGAATGGTGCAGTTGAATGCAGTGACTTTAGAACAATAAGCCTAATGAGCCATGTTACAAAAATCTTGCTAAAAGTTATACAAGGAAGGATTCAGAATAAAATCAATACTGAAATAGATGAGCAGCAATTTGGATTTAGGAAAAATAGCGGGACAAAAGAAGCCATATTCTGCATGAGAACATTAATCAAAAAATACACAGAAGTAAACAAACCAATATATGCCTGCTTCATAGACTACACCAAAGCTTTTGATAGAGTACACCACAAACAACTTATAGAATGCCTAAAAGAGATACATCTAGATGACATGGATATACGACTAATATGCAATCTATACTGGGAGCAAACAGCAATAATAAAATATAACAAAGAGTTCTCTACACCCATTGATATAAAAAGAGGAGTAAGACAAGGATGCATCCTATCACCAAGCTTGTTCAATCTATACACTGAGCAAATCTTTAAAAACATCATAGAGATGCCAGGCCTACAAATTAATGGAAAGATAATCAATAACCTAAGATATGCTGACGATACTGTACTACTAGCAGAAAATCCTAAAGACCTACAACAATTACTTAATGAAATAAACACGACAAGCAAAAAATATGGACTAGATATGAATATCAAAAAGACTAAAACTATGATCATAAACAAAGAAAATACTCAAAACCCACAAGTGGATATCAAAATTGAAGGAATAGACCTTGAGACAGTTCAGAACTATAACTACCTTGGACATACTATAACCAGTGATGGAAAATGTACAACTGAAATAAACAAAAGAATAGGAATGGCAAAAAGTAATTTTAATGTCATGAAGGACATACTAACATCAAAACAAATAACACCAGAGCTAAAACTAAGAATAGCAAAATGTTACATCTTCTCAATATTCCTATATGGTGCTGAAACATGGACATTAGACAAGAAAACAGAACAGAGAATTGAAGCCTTTGAAATGTGGATATATAGAAGAATAGGTAGAATTGGATGGAAGGAAAAGAAAACAAATGACAAAGTCTTAAAACAACTAAAAATGAAAAGAGAACTTCTGAACACAATTAGAACAAGACAAATGCGATTCTTAGGCCATGTTAAAAGACACAACAGCCTACTGAAAGTGATCCTGGAGGGGAAAATACAAGGTAAAAGAGGCAGAGGCAGACCAAGATTAACATGGACGAGTAACATCAAAAGATGGACAAATCAACCGATGACAGCCTGCACCATCAAAGCAAGAGATAGAGCAAAATGGCGCTTCATGGTAGCCAACCTTCGTTGCGGAGACGGCACTCGATGATGATGATGATACATTATTCAGATGGAACAGCAGAAGAACTATGTGGTGAAGCATGCAACAATTACAAAGCAGAAATAACAGCCTTAGAAACAGCAGTGAACCGTTTGAATACTGTTTTTGATACTAATTAGGTTTCATGAGAGTGTCATCATTCTTCCTTATTTTAGAATAAGGTTTAACATTAGTAAACTGAGCGACTGAGAGGACATATGTATAGATGATAGTGAACTACTGGAGCCATCTCTGTTAAAAGACTGAGATACCTGTGGGTCTGCCAAGTGTACCTAAATTGTTAATTCTTACTTGTTCACTCAACTACCCTTGTTCACTTACCTATCCATCTCCTGACTAAATAACTGGCTGACTGACTGACTCACTTACTACATCTCACCCATTGTATCAGTAGATAACCCCCCTCACCCAGCTGCCTATGTCAGTATACAAGTACAGTTTGTTGTAACATGTATAAAACCTTATTGTCTTAGTCCATTCTAAAAGTAAAAATTTACTCAGAAGTTATTGTAAATGTTTCCAGGATTATAAGGCCATGGTAAAATTGGTTGAGGATGTGAGAGCTTTTCCTTTTCTCAAAATTGAAAACAACCAGGGTCTACAGTATCTTTATGCATTTGCCTTGAACAGGTTGGTAAATCGTATATAGTTTACTGTATGATTCCTTGAGTACCACAGTTTATTCTCAGTGTCTGGTAAGAGTATAATGAGTTGTAACATGTATCCTCTTACCAAGCATACCATAGTAGGCTAGTAAGAAGAGTTTGGATGCTTGGGGCTGATGACTTTCTCTGTGGAAAATATGTTCTGGGGTAAAGTCTTCAACAAGCATGTTAGGTTTGTTGAAAAAAGAGTACTTCTCAGGGAGGTGAAAGGTTGATGATGTTGATGGAGATAAGCACAAATATAACAAATTATAAATACTATGCAAGTAGAGCTGCAGAGAGTATGTAAGATAAACATGAAATTTTATCTAGGAGATAAATATTAGAGAAATGAGACAAACAATGACGTTTCTACCTGATGAAGACTGTTGTCGATACGTCATTGTTTGTCTTCTTTCTCTAATATCTAGCAGCTAGATATAATTTTATGTTTATTTTACGATGATGTTAATGGTGACCATGTCTTGTTTTCATATCAAATCATAGAACACTGTTAACAACTCCTTCCAGAAGTACTTAAAACCAAGTAATCACAGAATACTGCTAGTAACTTTTTTCAGAAGTACTTAGAATCTACTAATGTTTACATACATCAGCATTAGTCTGTCACATTTTAGATCAATTTATTTATTGCTTGTTCATTAGTCCAGGGAAAATTAAACCTTGATAAACTTTCCATCTGTCTATATCCTTTAAGAAATCAACATATCAGTGGAGAATGCATCTGATTTTTATCAAAAGTAGAAACCATTTATATGGTAAGGTCAGTGGGAAGATACAACTTCATTATTTTTAAGTGGACTAAGTTAATGAATTGTAAAATCACAGTAGGTTTTATCATGTAAGGTAAATTGCTTTATTTGGATAACTATCCAGCTCACAAATAATTCTTATCTGTCTTATTTTGTTTCGTTATGAGTAAATCATTGTTCACCTTTTTATTTTTCCAGAAATGGTGACAGGGAAAAAGCTCTAAAAGTTATTCTGAAGGTAATTATAATGTATTCTAAATGATGAAACTATAATAAATGAACTTGTTATAGTATAATTTACCATTATAATGTGTATTTGTGTATATAAATATAGAAAATGTATAAATACATGTTTTAAAAAAAACAGATATTGATAATTTCAGGCTAACATTTTCTCTTGTATATGTAGGAAATGTAACTATGCATGATTCTATATAAATCATACAAGTTTTTGTAGTGGCTATGTTGTGTACAAGACAGTGGCAAACTGGACAATATTTTGTTTATTATTTATGTCTCAAAATAACTTTTGTACAAAAATTGACTACTTTAAAAAAAAAGAATTAAATAGCACATGTTTTTTATGGTATCACATTTTTGAATCACTTCCAATGTAAATTAAGATTTTTAAAAATTAGGTAAATGTAATAATTTGGAGAATGGATTAACGAAGCATCAGAAAACCACCAACATTTCATACAGAACACCAACTTTTCACGCAGAACACCAACTTTTCATACAGAACACCAACTTTTCACGCAGAACACCAACTTTTCATACAGAACACCAACTTTTCATACAGAACACAAACTTTTCCCGTAGATCACCAACTTTTCACGCAGAACACCAACTTTTCATACAGAACACCAACTTTTCATACAGAACACAAACTTTTCACGTAGATCACCAACTTTTCACTTACATCACCAATTTTTCATACAGAACACCAACTTTTCACACAGAACACCAACTTTTTCACATAGATCACCAACTTTTCATACAGAACACAACCTTTTCACACAGAACACAACCTTTTCACACAGAACTCTACCTTTTCACACAGAACACTAACTTTTCATGCAAAACACCAGGTTTTGACACATGTCCTCCTAATCAATCCAGTTGGAAAAAAATTAATACTAGGAATTTGAGCAAGATTTTCTCAATTTATACCAAAGAGTTGTTGAGGCCCTACATATCATTCCCCTACAGTCGTTGTGGTAAGAGATAACTTAAATTATATTGGTTTTAATAGACTGAATTTATTTTTACAAACTGACACATTTCTAAGGCATTAATTACATAGTTACATTTAGACTGAGTTCTATGATGCACAGAGAAAATACATCTTCTATAGTTTTGTTTATAGCATTTGAAAGTTTTGTTTATGTTTTTAGGCCATTGAGAAATCTGAGGCACCAGTTCCAGATATGATCTGTCTATGTGGCCGTATCTACAAGGACAAGTTTGTTGACTCTGACTATAGAACTCAGGATGATCTTCACAATGCAATTACCTGGTCAGTGGCAATAGATCTGAGAGTATGGTTCAATAGATGTTTAAGGTTTTGAAATCTTGTCAGTAAAAAATTTGTAGAAATTTGGGCCCTATTATTTAACATACATGCCCTCTCTGTGGATGTTGATGAGCCAGTACTGTACTGCACAAAACTGAAGACTGAGAGACAAATGATGTTGCTTATTTTTGTGTGACTAAGACTCATCATGGAGGCAAAGTGGCTCAAGATGTGAAGATGACCTTTGACTCATAATTATGATTGTTTTGTCTGTAACCTTAGATAAGTTCAATGAAGCTGACAGTAAATAGTGATAGAGAATGAGCACAGTGAAACTTACTTTGGCAACACTATGTTGAAGCTGACAGAATATCTATCTATTGACCTTTCGAGCCACAGCCGGCCCATAGGGCATAGACCAAGATACTCCTTCTCTCATATGAATTTTTGTTCTAGCAGTTTTCAATTCTTTTAAAGATATTTTATCAAATCTTGCCATTGACAGAATATAGTTGCTGAATTTTGTCCCACATTAATGTAATAGTCCATTTTCTGGATAAAAACCTGGGTGAGCAGAAAATACACGGACACTCCAGCATATAAATCACTTGTCTTCTTTTTACTTTCACTAAAGTCTATGTCTACAAAGCTATCTTTTTGATGGATTTCCTTAGGAGCTCTTATGTCTGAGGTATAGAAAATGCCTATATGGCATTGGGCCAAAGGATAGAGATTCATGGGCTGCTGGATCTGTAGTCAACCAACATGCCCAGACATCATGCGTGCATGACTGAAGTACACACATTCTTTCAATCCTGCTCCCAATTTTTTAGAATATTTGTATATATTTAAGGACCCCCATCTTTGTTTTGGATTTTGGGCATTTTGTTTAGATTTTCCTGTGTATTAGGGCAAGAGATTGATGAGTTGGTGATGATGATGATTCTGTCTTTAAGAATAATATGTTGATTTGCAAATATTGTTTCATTATATCTTGATTTGTTGACAGAATAATGTTAATTTACCACATTAAATTTATTTATTACAATTTTTGCTTTTTAGGTATCGTAAAGGATTTGATGTACAGCCCAATGAATATGCAGGCATTAATCTAGCTACTCTTCTTGTTATCTCTGGCAAAGACTTTGCAACATGTTCTGAATTACAGAGAATTGGTAAGTTAGTGGTGTCTTTGAGCTGGTGTTGTGACCTGAAATGATTAGCCTTAAGTTTTGCCTCTTTCCTTGGCTTTCAATCTTGACAGTTGGTAGCAGGTACATTTGTGACTTTACTGATGGTCACCATTTACTTGAGAACAGATTATAAATAGAAAATGAAGATGGGTTAGGCACACTAAGAAAACTTGTTGCCAGTATAGCATGATAGGCACTGTCATGGAACTAACAGGGAAAGAGAAAGCCTGAAAGGCCCAAGAATACATGCAGAAAAAGTCTTGGAACCACTCAAGAACATTGGGCTAGACTGGAGATAAATAAAGAAAATGTCCAAGAATAGGTTTTGAAGGAGAAATCTTGTCCGTCATAGCCTATGCTCCAATAAGGGGTCTAAAGGTTTGATTTGATTTCAGTTATTGAGTTATTTGCGGGTCATCATCATTGTACTCTGAACATGTCCATAGGTGCTCAGATCCCCTCCTCAGCAATTCCCGCAGTGTCCAGCGACTGACGACTCCAGTTCTATGTTGGTTGATAAGTCTTCTTACACGGCCACTAAGTTTCTCATTTCTGGCTGTGCCCATCTTAACTCCCATTTCCATCATCCGAAGAAGTAACCTGGATCTGTGTTTGTCAAAGTCCTGTGCTCTTCCCACATCTCGGAGGGCATTGATGATGTCCACCCAATCCATTGGTCGCCCGTCCTCAATGACAGCGCAGCTAGCCAACCTGTCCGCTCTTTCATTTCCCCATACTCCCGCATGTCCAGGGACATAGACAAAGGTGACCTTATGTATTTTGGATTTCTGCAACGACTCTACTTATTACATGCGTACAGAGCCCGCCTGGATAAGGGGTAGGGTTCGATCCCAACCGACGGCTCCGGGTTCACCCAGCCTTAAATGGGTACCGGATTTTTTCTGGGAAAGTAAAAGCAGCACGGGCGTAATACCGACCACATTACCCCAAAAATCATGTGCTGAAGGTCTGTAAAATATAGGGTCACTAACACCATATTTCCCTATACGCCACTTGGCGTGACGGGGGGTACTTTACTTTACTTACAGAGCCCGCCTCCACTTTTTTAATCATGCTCATTGAATCACTCAGTATACATGCGTGGGTGTAGTCTTGTGACTCTAACTATTTGAATGCCTTGGTCACTGCCACCGCCTTCATTGTCATGCTACTCGTGGTCATGACGTATGCACCACTGTCTTCCTTGACTATTCTGCCTGCCGAGCATGCTGTAAATGCCCATGCGCTTCTTTGGTGCTGTCTTACAGATCCGTCAGTATAGATGACTGCATCTTTCTCATCGGTGTTATCACAGATGAGACCATTGACCTCATCATTAACCACGACCGAGTTCTGTTCCCTACTTTTCCTGTTGAGTGTGACAATACACGAGAAAGTCCCCTTGAATGACAGGCACCGGTATCCACTCCTCACCAGCGCTGATATTGGTAAGCCCACAGACCTGTTTGATGACATCTTCTGCTCGGCCCACCCATGATTTGCCTCTTTTTAGCCTAGCACCTTTCCCTGTGTTGAGCACATGGTGCAATGGATGCTCTGTATCTGTACTAATCTTCAGGTATGCTCGTGCTCTCCAGATCTTGATTCTGTCATCCATGGTTTGAAAGTCAAGAAGATACCTCATTGCTACACAGGGAGTGTCCCTCGTACATCCCAGGATAATGTGCATGGCTTCATTTTGTATTTTCTCCAGCCTATCAATTTGAGTCGTACTGACAGTAAGAATTGCCAGGGCATACTCGATTGGTGCAAGGACTAATCCCTGGAACAGAAGAGTAAGTAACCTCTGCTCGATGTTGGCAGCTGCCATGACCTTCAAGGCGGCTAATCCTTTGCGGGATTTTGTTATCACATTGTCGACGTGGTCCCGAAAACACAGGCTGCGATCAAACTTAACTCCGAGGTATGTCATCAACTTGTCCCTGGTCACCTCATCAGCTCCCATTCGTACTACCGGTGTGGTCGTATTAACGATATGATTGTTAAGGGAGAACCATGAAACTGATGCTTTATTAGGATTAACCAAGGCACCTGAAACCCCACACCAGGAAGAAATGCGATCGAGTTCATCTTGCATTGTGAAGGCGATTCCCAGTCTGTCTCTTCCCTGTCGATATACCAGAATATCATCAGCAAAAGTCATAGTCCTTCCACTCCCATCCAACTGTTGTTCTGTGATCATTATTGTGTGCACGTTAAATAGAACTGGTGACAATGGTAAGCCTTGTGGTAGCCCTGGACAAATGGAAGTTGGCTCGGAAGACCAACTTCCACATCTGAGTATCACCTTCCTCTGAAACAGTGCTGCTGCGATCCATCTAATGAGGAAGGGGTGCACCACCAGTTTGAGGAGCATATGCATAAGATATTCAAATGGTACCCTGTTGTATGCATCCTCCAGGTCTATAGCAGCAGCACATGTCTCCTCTCATGTGTGGAAGCCTTCGAAGACGTCATAGGCAAAAACTGCCACATTGAGCCATGTCTCTTTGTTATATCTATAACCTCAGAGTGTGGGTGGGAATACATGTTTCTGTTCAAGGTGACAGGTGAGGACACGGGCAACTATTTTCTCCAGCAGCTTGCCCGCAGTGTTCTGCATTGTGATGATTCTGTAGGCACTGATCTGAGAATGGGCCTTGTTTGACTTCAGTAGCGGTAGTAAGAAGCTGTGTAGCCACTCCTCCTTAATCTGGCCACTCCGAATACTGGCATTAAACTCATTAGCCAGTTTTGTCAAGTCGT
This sequence comes from Megaustenia siamemsis, assembly GCA_032433765.1. NCBI lineage: Eukaryota > Metazoa > Mollusca > Gastropoda > Stylommatophora > Ariophantidae > Megaustenia > Megaustenia siamemsis. Next base: position 31,154,875 of record JAVIAB010000047.1, read on the forward strand.
TATCAGCTAAATCGCCTATGTCATCGTACCGAACACCATCTGGACCAGGAACAGTGTTGTGTGACCTTTTAAGTGTGTTGCGAATGGTATCGGTTGTGATTGTGAGATCTTCTTCCAGCCCTACATCCTTACACAATTTTGACAGCGATCCCCGTATCCTCATTTCTTTGGTCCATCTGCTAAATGTAGCGGGCAAGCAGGGCCTTCCCTTTGCTCTCATCAGATTTGTGCCATATCCGGCCTGTGCTCTGAAGGTCTGGTATGCCTCTGTGTCATGTTGTGCCATTCATGCTCTGATGAAGGTGCCAGAATGTGGCGAGCGATTTTTCTGAGCACACTTTTTTACAGATGCCATTTGGCATCCTTAGCTTGCTTAGCGCATAGTTTAAAGTGCTTCATTTTTTGGTCGGCCTCTACTTTCAGACGCTTCAAGAGCTCAGGTTGTGTTCTTCCATTCCTTCTGGCTTTCTGCCATGTCTTGGTCATTTGTCTCTTGCTCCGCCAAGCTTCCTCGACTTCAACGTTCCATCAGGGTGGCTGCGTCCATCTCTCCTGCCTCCTGCGAAGGGCGTCTGTTTCTTATGTCTGATTTTGCTAATGACTTCCTGGTCTGTTTTCTTCTAGTTGAATGTGTGGAGCTTTCTTTTCTGGCTTCTATTTCTGCCAGAATTTGATTTGATTTATTGGAGTACACTACAGGACAGTTCTTGTGATGGGGACCTTGGTAGGCTAGTTGGGAAAACCACCCAACTGGGCTACCAACGTTCGGACAACCTGTGTTCAAGTCCTACTGGAAGCAGTGTGAATTGTACTCGTGGTTGGAAAAAAAAAATACCTCTGTGGTTGACTCAGCCGCTGGCAGAAATGGGTACCAGGGTAGTACTCTGGGAAGGTGAGGAATGCTGCCTCGCATTGTGAGTTTTGATGTTTGAAGCGACACTACCCAGAAGTCTCCAAATACTTATGGATAAGCGGTCGAGCATATGGGTGAAAATTTGCGTGCCGATTTAAGACGCAGATTTAAGTCTCGCAATTTACCTTTACCTTTATCTTGTGATTGTTTCTAGATCTCTTCTGAGCACATGGCCTACCCAGCACCATATCTGCCATAGTTTTGCAATACACTTTGTTTTCTTTAAGATTAATCACTACTAAGTAATAGTATAGCTTTTGAATCAGAGATTTATCTTCAACAAGTAAAATAAAAGATATTTTTCTTAGTCTGGTAATGGTTCCTTTCTTAAGAGAAACAAATCTGACAATAAACAACAGTCAAGGAAAGCTGTCTTGAACAGAAATGTTCTATAAACAGGTGTACAGAACCACAAGGTTCTAAACATAGTGAAGTGCAATCCACTAATGAGTAAACGAAGAAGAAGATAAATGGAATATCACAAAAATTAAGATTGTGGCAAGCTATGATAACTTAAGAGAATATGACCATTTGGTAACTGACAATATCAATATATAGGATCTAATAGAAAATGTTTACACAATTGGGACTTATTGTACTTATCTAAAACAGGATTTCACATTTTTATTTTACATTGGGAGTTAAAAACTAATTATGACAACAGAAAAGTTTATTGTTTGATGAAAGAAAAAAAAACAGTTTTTGGCCTTTTCATTTTTTGTCATAAAAGTCATTTATTAAGATTGTATGTATGTATGTATTAATATTAGGATAGGTGAAACAGAAAAGTTAATATGAAAGCCAATAGCTAAAACATTGACTAAGAGAATAGGGCAGTATATACCCAGAAAGCTATGGTTTGAATTATGAAAAATAACATTTACTGGAGAAGGGATAAAAACTGTGAAAGTCTCAAATACTTAACAAATAAACATCATGCCATGCAAAATAGTCTATATGTGAACAAATAAATATAAATCATTATGAGTTATTTAAACATACAACATGATATGTTGCTGTTGTTTTCTGTCATTCTTTAGGGAGCCCAAATTATTAATGAATTAAACTTATATGGACATAATTTCCTTTATTATTGTTGTCAGCAAGAAATTAAATGAAGACATTTAACAAGAAAATGGACTTGAAAGAGCAAAGGTAAAACATAAATATAAGGCAGGCAGAATTTATTAGGTATGTGTTTAGGTGGGGAAAGCTTAATGATAACTAGAAATATTAAGGGCTAGGGATGCTGTGGAAAGTGGAAGAGAAAGATTGGGATGAAATGACAAGATGGTTGGGAAAACAAAGTCAAGTGAAGTAGTGAAATGTTCAAAGAGCAGATGGCTGTGGATGAAAATGATTCTCAACTTCACAAAGCATGGCACATGATGATAATCATGGTACATAAAAAAAAGAAGAGATTATTTGAAATTCAAACTTACAAAAAACTTCTACCATAGTGCTTGTACAAGCACTGTTAAGGCTAAGAAATATAATTTCTCAATTTATAACTTACAGATAGTTTTTAAATAATTAGTACAAGTGTATATGAGCTAAATATGAGATGGAGTAAATATTAAACATGCCTATACTGACAGTTAGAAAATTACATCACTTTAACAACATTGAAAGCATCATTGACGGCCATTTTCGTCTCACATCAGGAATAACACTGAACAATTTGATTGGCAAAAAAGGCAGCTTGTCATCGCTCACAAACTATTGGGATGTAGCCACATTCTTTGAGATTAGCGTCTTGGCAGAAGACTACAACAAAGCAGTGCAAGCAGCTGATTGTATGTACCGCCTAGAACCACCAGAGTGGTAGGTACATTGTGCTTAGAGTTGTATATATGTTAAAATTGTTTAAATTTGGTTTCTTGCATTTCAATGACATTCATATTCCGGTGATTTATGGTTGGGCCCAATATCGGGGAATGTTTTTCTTCATCTTGATTGGGACAGTTAAATTGGTGACCTAACGTTTACCATTGTGAAACATCCATTGTTATTGGAATAGAAATCTCAATTCTTAGATAGAAATGATAAGTAAGAAAAATGACATAGCATCCAAAAATATCACCTATAATCAAGAGAAGAAGGTGGACATATGTTGGCCATGTGATAAGAAGAGGCAAGGGAATCTTAAAGCAAACCCACAAATGAAAACCAGAGGGTAAACAAAAATGAAGCCGATCTAGAGAAACACTAAAAAGAACACTGAGGTGAGAAGCAACAACAGCAGGCTTCAGCTCCCTCAGAACAGGGATGTGTGGCGAGATACAATGTGGGTCCTGTGCAAAGTCTGACACTTAAAATCACAAGATTGCCAGACAAGGAGTCTAGAATATCTGTACTGTATGCAGCTCCAAAGGACAATAGATAGATATACTGACATTCTGAGTATTTAGCTCAGAAATATCAAAGTTGCCACAAGAGAGAGAGATCTTTTGGATGGTTTTTTTTTTTTTTACAAATTGTATTTTTATGATTATATTATTTTAGGGTTTATATTATTACAGTGTTTTATCCTCTGTACATAACAAATAAAATAATTGGAAAAATAACACTCATTGTAAAAAAAAAGTATGTGAGGAGTATACAAAAATAACAAATGTGCAATTCAGTATTTCTGTCACTGTTGTGCTGTCAGTGTCAAGCATGGACATTAATAAGTAAAAGGTAAAGAAAGATCACAACTACTGGAATGAGATGTCTTCAAATTATACTTAACTCTTTCTGTACGTTTCGCTGCACAGTGCGTCACTTTCAATTTGATTAGTGTGAACCGTCATTAAGACACATTCTTTTTTACATGCCTTGTATCAACTTTGTATTGGTGAAATATAATTACTTGTTGAATTATCAAAATTTTGTATATAATATGTTATATGCTTTATAAATATGTAGATTGACTCTTAAAAGCACGAACAATTTTGTCTCTGAAATCTCTTCTTTTGTATTGATAAAAAGCTTCCGTACAGAAAGAGTTAATGTGACAATAAGAGACAAAATACAAAAATGAAGAAATGAGTGGTGCTAATACCAGTTCTAAGCTTCATCCAGGGACAACAATTGAAATGGTTTGGACCCGGAAGACCCTTTCTTCAGAATTCAAGTCTTGTGATGATGTGAACTTGACTCTTTGTCCTGTTTCATGATGGAGGGGTAAGAACAACGTCATGACACATGATGAGCTGGATACATGTAGTACAGTTATCAGCAAACACAACAAACATTGGTAACATGATTAAAAACAAACAGCATTGCACAACAAACATTGGTAACATGATTAAAAACAAACAGCATTGCACAACAAACATTGGTAACATGATTAAAAACAAACAGCATTGCACAAAAAACATTAGTAACATGATTAAAAACAAACAGCATTGCACAACAAACATTAGTAGCATGATTAAAAACAAACAGCATTGCACAACAAACATTGGTAACATGATTAAAAGCAAACAGCATTGCACAACAAACATTAGTAACATGATTAAAAGCAAACAGCATTCCACAACAAGCATTAGTAACATGATTAAAAGCAAACAGCATTCCACAACAAACATTGGTAACGTGATTAAAAGCAAACAGCATTCCACAACAAACATTAGTAACATGATTAAAAGCAAACAGCATTCCAGAACAAGCATTAGTAACATGATTAAAAGCAAACAGCATTCCACAACAAACATTAGTAACATGATTAAAAGCAAACAGCATTCCAGAACAAGCATTAGTAACATGATTAAAAGCAAACAGCATTAACAAGCAGATACAACAACAAAAGAGGGAGAGGAAGACCCACCAGTAGATGGACAGGTGAAATACCTGACACCACTCAAAGCTCTATCTTTGAGGAAAATAAAAAACATTGTCAAAAACACTCCATTTTCACTTAATCCTGAAAAACCAAAGAGAATAGAGAACAAGACAACTTTCCCCCTCTCTTATTGTGGAACAATTTGTTAAGCTTCATATGTCTTTGGTATTTAGTGATTTAAAGTCGTATATTAGGATGGTCAGATTTATTATATCCAAAATACTTTTTCATAAACAATATAATCTTAAAGTTTCTTTTTCTTGAAGTGAGACCAAAGATATTATCTTAATTCTTCCCAGGTACCTGAAATCAACAGTGGGCAACATTGCGCTGATTGGTCGATTTAGAAAGAGCAAAAATAAGGATTCCTCCAGCAAAGATAGTCAGGTATAATACTATTATATAATCTTTCTTCTTCTCCTTTGCAAATCAAGTTCTGTGAGTTGTTCTTTCCTTAGTAGCAATGCCAGTCTGTAGAAGTAAGAAATGACATTAGAGAAAGCATTTGTGACTTTTCATCCAACAGAAGGTGGTTGTGGACACACTTCCTGTTTGCATTCAGTATGTTAACATTCACAATTGATATTCGGACTGATACTGATCTACATAGTAAAAACAGGCAGAATTCACCACTAGCACAATCTCTGTTAGTCACAGAGTGCTCTAGAATGGCAGATCTGGAGGAAAGTGCAGGCTCTATTCACTGGGCTCTTTTCAGACCAAGTCACATCATGTGCATTGATCTTTCATAAGTTTCCATTACGGTCAAAATGCCCAATGAAACATTCCAGGGAAAGAGGTTTGTTTACAACACTTAGAAAAAAATTCACAAGTAATCAACAACCAACTGCACCATCAAAGCAAGAGACAGAGTGGAATGGCGCTCCATGGTAGCCAACCTTCGATGTGGAGAGGGCACTCAATGATGATGATAAATCAACAACAGAAAAAAAACAAAAGAACAATTGACAGCGTGTAGAAGGTTTGAACCCGTACTTTTCGACCCAGTGTCTTGCCATGAGAGACTATCCACTATGGTACACTGCCAACTAAGCAACCGAGCTGGCAGTATACCATAGTGCATCATCTCTTGTGGCAAGGCACTGTCCAAAATGTCCACCAGCCCCAGAGCTGACACCATTATTGGTGAGCAACAGAGCTGTCCAGACCTCCAGCTCACTTTGTGCCTCTCTGGAAACAGACATACTTCCCTGGCCAAGCAAGTAGGAACTGAAGAAAGAAGGCAACTTATTACCCAGAAAAGCCACGCCAAAGACGAATGTTAAAGACTGAAAGACACAGATTTCATGGCTTGTCACAAACTAGTCTAATCCCACCTTGTGTCCATTTAAGGGTGGACAGTGAAGAGATGCAATTATTGAGTGAACACAGAAGAGGAAAAGACTCCGTCATTTCAGTATGTTCAATTTAGTTGTGGCCTGTCATGACCATCACGGTAATGTGTGTGAGCAGTATTTGTTTTTCTCAGGAATTAAAATGTTCGAAGGTGTGGATGATTTGATTTATACATACCAGGGCACTTAAATAAAATTTGTTACCAAGAAAATGTTAAGCAAAACATGTCTTCTTAATCTTTCTGCCATCATCTGTTTGTAGGTAGTTGATCATTATCAAATATAGAAAGTTGTTGAGTACATTTTATCTGCCTTTATCATATTATACATATGTTTTAGTATTACATTAAGTTTTTTATATTTATATATCTTGCAGTTATTCAACTTTTGGATGGATTTCTTTATTGAAATCTCTAAACCTGTGTCTGAGTTGACTAGTAGCCAATTTCCAGTAAGTAAATTTTTGAAGCTGTTTTTTTTATTTTAATGAAATAATTTTTTGTGTAAAGTTTAAAGTTTAATTTAAACTTAGGGTAATAAAAACTGAAGGTAGCATAAAGTCATTTCATATATGACAACATAAACAAAACCTCTTTATCAAATAAGAAAACAAGTGTCACAGTTTAATCTAAGAAAAAATACAAAACTACTTGTTAAATCTATTATGGCATTGTAATAGAAATGTGTATACAATAGTTTTGTATATGCAATAACAATAGATCTTTATTAGGCTTGACTAGGTAAGTCTTGCTTGGACTACAGTAATAGAAGACGTTCATTGACCAGGTCAAGTAAAAGTATCATTGACAAAATATGTAATTGAAAGTGTATCATTGACAAAGTGTGACCACTAATGACATAATAAGACGATACTCTTTTGAGTAATAACATAAAAGACACAGCAAGGAAAGTGATATATGACTACATTTTGAAGCAGTATTCAAACAAAGAGAATGGATCAACTTCAAGGGAAAGTGACAAGCTATCAAAAATCTTCTTGAAGTGGGAACCCAGTCTGTGAAATTAAAGAGACACAAGAGATTGTTGGTACTTGGAGAAGATGGCAGTACTGGAGCTGTGTTGTTTTGTACAAACTAGGATTAGATTTGTATAGACTAAATAGGAGGAGAATATTGTGAAACTTTCAAGTTCTTATTATTAGAGTCATTTCCTGCTGTTGCTTTTGATCATTTTTGCTCTTTTGTGTATATTCAGAGTGCATCTTAAAATACTTGTTGATTCTATGAAGTTTGTATACTTACTTTATTCAAATTTAAATTCAATTCTTCATGTTTGTAAGTTATTGTGTTTGTTTGAGACAATTTTAAGAAATGAAAAGTTTGAATCTTCTCACTTTATTTGTCATTCCTCTTTTACTGTTGAATTTGGAGATTTGCCTTAGAGAATATGCTGGAGCCTGTGTGGCTGAGTGATTAGTGCACTCACTGCTTGTCAAAATGGTCCAGGTTCAATCCCCAGATGTGGCAATGTTTATTTTTCCCAGATTGATAAGATTTGAGAGCCACCCAGTCTCTAGAGATGGATACCAGATATTTTCTGAGAAGTGACGGCGACCTGACAAAATAGCAGCCATATCAGCCAAAAATGTGCCGTTGATCATGAAAAAAAATGTTCACTAACACCATATTCTCCAAAGTGTGGAGGAAACTTTTATATTTGTTACTTACTGTACTTCGAGACTTCAATTGTTGTCCTTCTCTTTTGAGTTCAATCCATTCCTCAATCTTCTACAAACTTTCTATCTACTTACCTTCTAAATCGTGATCTACTTGAGAGATCTAGTTGCTCATTTCTTTGCCTGTCAATTTTTTCATTGCCAGATTTACTTTTTTTCTTAATTGTGACAAATCCATGTTTTAAATTAGTACATAAATATAAATACATAAAATTACTCATAAAAAAATATTATTTATATATATATATATATATATAATAGTACAAATTATGACAGTTAAATAATAAAGTGTTGATTTTTTTTGCTAAATAATGTAATTATTTTTTTACAGGTTCTACTGTTGGAACCAAGCAGAGAGTTTATACTCAGCTACATCCAGGTCAATATAGAGGTTCAGGAGAAGGTATGTTTAACTAAAGGCAAACCATGCTGTGCTACATAGCTTCAGAAATATCTTTTGGGTGTCATTCATGAATAGTAAACTTCAACGTGGAAGATCATTTTGTAAGAATAGTGAAATGTTTTATGACAAGTAACTACATTCAAATCAAATTGAACAAGAACTGATGCAAGAAAACAGAAGCAAGAAATCAATAACAACATCTATCTATTGGCCTTTCGAGCCATAGCCGGCCCATAGGACGTAGACCAAGATACTCCTTCATCTGAAATTTTGTTCTAGCACTTTTCAATTCTTTTAAAGATATTTTATCAAATTTTGCCAATTGTCTCTGTTCTGTGCAAGCAGCTCTATCCCATTGAGGATTGATTCCTGCTGCTCTTGCCTCTCTCATCAATGTTCTTCTCAGTGCCTCTGGGTCTTCCTCTTTTTCTCATACCTGTTCCACATGAGGGCTTGCTTTGCTATTCGGTTATTATCTCTTCTCATCACATGTCCAACATATGACCATCGTCTTTTCTTTATTAATGAAGATATTAGTGGTTGATTGACGATTTCTCTAATTTCCTTGTTTGTTTTGAATTCGTTCCACGCTATACCAAGTATTTTCCTTAGACATTTATTTTCGAATGCGTTCAACTTTGTATCTATATCTCTTGTTGTTTTCCAGCTTTCACACGCATATGTAAGGGTTGATAGTACATTTGATTTGAATAGTCTAAGTTTTGTGTTTGTGCAATAAAGACTACATTGTATTTAATCTCCATTTGAGTGGGTTCTGAAAGGGTCAATTTCTGAAAGGTTCCTTTTTTCCATTTATGAGGCGTCTTCTCTGTTTTCCAAATGATGTTGAACATTTTCTGGAGATGTATTATATTATGGCTATCAATTGCCTTGAAGATCTCAGATGTTAACTTATCCTCTCCAGCAGCCTTGTCATTGGTCATATTCTTTAAGGTGGTTTCTATTTCACTCAAGGTGAAGTCATCTAAATTTACTTCTAATTCTGCTGCTGGTGTTTCAGTTTCAAAATCTATTAAACTGTGGGGTAGTGGACGATTAAGAATTTCTTTGAAGTGTTCAGCCCAGTGGACTTTTATGTCTGCGCTTGTTGTTAGTATTAATTCAGATTTGTCTAGAATTGGTGTTCCACTGGATGTATAGGTGTTTGTCAGCATCTTTTGTACAGTATAGAGAGTTCTGCTGTCTCCTGTAATTGCAGCTGTCTCTGCTTTCTCTGCCAAATTGTCTGTATACACTCTTGTATCTCTTCTTGCTGAACTTTTCACTTTGTTGTCTAATTCTTTGTAAGTTGCTTTTGCCAGGACCTTTCCAAGATCTGTCTGAACATTAGTCATGGCTCTCTTTGCTTCTCTTCTTTCTTTGATGTATTTCCATGTAGTGTCTGAAATCCAAGCTCGTTTTTCCATTTTTTTCAGTCCTGCATTTGCTTCTGCTGCTGTCATTAGTATTTTGCTCTGTGAGTCCCACATTTCATTGACATCTAAGACTATTTCAGTGCTGTATAACAATTACTTAGCTCTATGTTAAACTTTTCCTTTATGGCTTCATCTTTCAGTTTATGACTATCAATTTTATGTGTAGTTGATCTCTTCTGTTGGCTTTTAAATTTTAATCTTATTTTCCTAATGCACAAGTTGTGGTCACTATTAACATCAGCACCTCTGTATGCTCTTACATATATTAATGATGATCTGAATTGTTGTTTAATACATAGGTGGTCAATTTGATTTGAGGTTCTATCATCAGGAGATATCCATGTTGTTTTGTGAATATTTTTGTGTGGAAATAATGTCCCACCTATAACTAAATTTTCTATTAAACATAATTCTATTAATCTTTCACCATTCTAACTTGTAGTATCACTGCCTTCTCTCCCCATTACATGCTCCACTCCTGCAGGTCTTTTCCCACTTTGGCGCTGAAATCTCCGCTCCGTTGAAATCAGCTTCGTTTGTAGGCGCATAACATTGAACAATTGAAAGTCTTCTTTTGTTTTGTAACGTGTTCGTATCAGACGGCTATTTATCGGTTCCCATTCTAATAAACTTCTTGCAGCTATTTCTGTCATCATTATGCCTACTCCTTCACGGTGTTTTCCAACTTCCCTTCCAGAAAAAGGGAGCCGCGATAGCTCAGTGGTTAGTGAACTGGACTACAAAGGACATGGGGTAGGGTTCGATCCCAACCGATGGCTTCCGGGTTCACCCAGCCTTAAATGGGTACCGGATTTTTTCTGGGAAAGTAAAGCAGCACGGGCGTAGTACCGACCACATTACCCCAAAAATCATGTGCTGAAGGTCTGTAAAATATAGGGTCACTAACACCATATTTCCGTATACGCCACTTGGCGTGACGGGGGTACTTTACTTTTTTTTTTTTACTTCCAGAAAAAACTTCTATTTTATTATCAACAGATTTCCTACCTGTTCCAAGCCAGCGCATTTCGCTTAATCCTAAAATATCTAGATCGTATCTATCCATCTCGCTCGCGACTTGTGCTTGTTTTGTCGGCGCGGCCATTGTTCGTTACTTCCAGAATCCTATTTTTGTTGTTGTTTTAGAGCCGAAAAAACTATCACTATTATCTACTGCTAATTTACACATTCTGTATTATGTCTATGTTTCATTAACAAAATCGTTTTTACGATAGCGGTTTGTTAAACCTCTGATCAACAGTTCTATACCAAGTCGGAGAAATAACAACATAGATGAAAAAAAAAAGATAATCAATTTCATTACACAAATTCATTGCACATTGTACAAATGCAGGGAATGGTAACAGCCTGGAATAAAAGGATTTGCAGGAAAGATATAATTAGAGAAGATGATAAAGACAGAGCGATAAAATTTAGGACCTGACAATTTGTTTAGAAGATCAATCACATTTGTGAAATATTGAAATAATATCTTTAAAAAATAGTTTTGTGAGTCATTAATTGCAAATGCAGCAGGACATGTTAAAGTGATGTTATTGCTTATCTTGTTTTGCTCTTGTTTCAGTTTTGTTCTTTTCATTTCAAAGAATTTTAAAGACTGAATGTAATCTACTTTCATTTGTATATTTTTGTGAACCAATGAATTTGTTATTTGTTTCCTGCCAGCTTATAAAATGTTTATTTATGATGATACATTTCATGCTGAATACAAAGGACTATTAGTCTTGTTTTTCTGTTGTTTAAATGACAGTGAATTAGTTGAAGTGACAGTAAGGAAAAAAAATGTAATATTAATTATGAAGGGACACATTTATCCATTGCCATTTTTCTTTCTTGTATAGAATGTTAGATTATGGCATGTATGGCAAGACCCAAAAGACCATCGTCCTAATGACTGGACCTTTCCTGCAGATACCATAAAGAGAGTGAGGTAAAACTACTCCAGTTTCATATACATATATATATATATATATATATGAATATAGTAAAAAGATAGTTGCGTCTTCTAGGAGAACAGGTCATTAAAAATTGAAGTTAACATTAAAAAAGAAAACAATATTTTGTGAAGTGCATTAGTAGATCAATTTGTGTCTGATGGATCAGGCTTTAGAAGATATGTATATATGTTAGACCTTGTACAGGAAGGACTCTCATTGTATCTCACCAATTATCCCTGTTCTGGGCAAGTCAATCAATCTCAGCAAGGGAGCTGATGCCTGCTGTTGTTGCCACATGCCTCAGTGTTATTTTTAGTGTTTCTCTTTTTCTTTTACCCTCTGGTTCCCAATTGAGGCTTTGGTTTGCGATTGTCTTGTTTCTCTCATCACATGACCAATATATGACCACCTTCTCTTGATTATAGAGATTATATTTTTGGATGCTTTATCTTTTCCCTTATTTATGCACAAGTCTTGAATTCATTCCGTGGTATATGAAGTATTTTTAAGGTTTTTATTTTCAAATGTATTTTATTTATTTGATATATTTTTAAAGTCATTTTCTAGCTTCTGTACCCATAAGTAAGGGTGAATAATACACTTTATTAAAAAATTCTTAGTTTCATTTTTGTTCTTAGTAATTTTTATTTCCACATTTGATCAAGATTTCTGAAAGTCATCGCTGTCTTTGCTCTTCTGATTTTAATTCTTTTCTTTGTGTCTCCTTTCTGATTTATGCAGCTTCCAAGATATACAAAGTGATCTACTTCTTCTACTGCTTTTCCTCCAATGCATATTTTTTCTTCTAGGCGAATTTGATTTTTCATTTCATTCAACTTTTCTTGATTGAACTCAAGTCCTATTTTATATTCCGTTATGCTTGCTTGCGTGCGTTTGCCCGATAACTAAAGGAATGTACCAGTTCATCATCCGCCCTTAAAAGGACGTTAAGTGAGTGTGTCTGCGTTGTGTTGTGGTTTGCAGTATAACTGTGATATTTGCGCCTTTTGGCCCAACACTTTATTCCGTTATGACAAGGAATTTGTTTTGTTTTAGTAGAAGTATCTAGAAGTATATTTAATTGTACACATGATAATATTGAAATATGATTGACCAACATTTATGTGAATTTGCCATTCTATGCCAGATTTTGATAATGATACATTCATTAATTTTGCATAATTTATTATACAATACATATATTAACTTTTTATATTGATACATTCGTTAAATTTTTACCTCTGTTTTGAGTACATCACTTGATATCAGTCAGTTTTACTCTTTCTCTTGACTCACTCACCAGCTTATAAAAATGTAAAAATCCTCCGGTAGAAACCTTGATAAAATATGGAAATAAAAATGACTATGCACAAAAACAAAGCTCAGGATTTTCAAATCAAATGTTTTGTTATCCACTCTTATTTATGCAAGTAAGAGCTGGAAAACAACTAAAGTAATAGAAAATAAGTTAGAGGTATTTGAAAACAAATCCTCTGAAAAATATATTCTATACCATGGAATACATTCAAGACTAATGCAGGAATAAGAGAAATGACAAAACATCTAAAAATATTATATCATCTAAAAAGAATAGATGGTCATGTGTTGGCTATGTCAAGAGAAGAGACAACAAGAGAATTCAAAACAAGCCTTCAAAGGGAAACCAGAGGGTAAAAGAAAAAGAGGCAGACCAAGTGAAACACAAAAAACACTGAGGCGAGAAGCAACAACAGCAGACATTAGCTCAGGAACAGAAATTTGGCAACTTGTCCAGAACAAAGACATATGGTGAGGTACAATGTGGGTCCTGTGCAAGTCTGATACTTGATAACAAAGATCGTCAGACATAAAGTCTAGAATTTCTGTTCTATTTGCCATTTTTGGCTCAAAAGGACAATAAATAGATAGATATTGTGTTCTGCTAACAAAATTTATACTTACTGCAAAATACATCTTTAATGTGGTATATTATGTGATTCCTTTAATTTGATATATGCCTATTGTGTGCTTTTCATTTCCAAATATTAATTTAGAATAATATTTGTAGTGGTCTTTCTCAATTTAAAGAATTATAATTCTGCCAGTATTTGGTAGTAAAATTATACAAAATCTGTCCACAGTTTGTACAAGCGAGATGCCAGGGCAATATTTCTCTATGTTCAAGATATCTCTGATGATGACTATCACATTTTCTTCTCATCAGAAATGCAAGCACAAAGGTTAATAAATTATTCAGCACTAGATTATATTTGTTGCCCAGTACATAGTGCTAGAAAGTAACAGCAATGTTTACAAACTAGTTATATATAGATACTTATACACACAAACCTACATATGTATATATATACATTACAAAAATGAAACTGTTCAACATAAATGCAAAATTGTGAATTACTCAAACAGAATTTTGTTTAAAAAAAAAACACACGTTTTGTTCTATAAAGGTAGAAAATGTTCCATAACATGTAATGTTCTAGAGGAGTGTTATGGTTATGGTTATGGAAGGCCCCGGTATCACTGCAAACGAATTAAAATCCATAATTGCTCAACCGCCCATGCCAGTGGAATCATCCGAATTACTATTTCATTTCCCAAACAAAGAAAGATAGCTGTAGTCCCCATCATAGCAGTCTCAGCACACGCCAAAAGACATAAGGTGAAACCGCACAGAAAGTGAACACAGCCATCTGTTCTCCATCATACGATATCATCATTCATCGTAAACAATTGGAATATCGAAACACGGTCAAAACAGATGAAACTCACAGCTCCAAGCCGGACTTGGAATATGAGGAAACTGCAACAAGGAACGCTTTTCAGACATAACCTTTAATCGTTCCTGCTGCCTATCCACCATATTGACCGGAAGTTCACGTCCTCCTGAAAATGATGATTGTCATAAAAAAAAAAAAGTGTATAGCACTTGGTGACGCTAGGACATCACCCTGACTCCAAATCTGAACATATGAAACACAGTTATTCATCGGACTATCCCTGTCACACATCAAACAACAGACTGCAAGATGTCCATGCAATGTGAATTTGTGAAATTATGAATCCCTCCTGACTAACATGAACCTCCGGGAGCGACCCCAGTGCTGCAAAGTCATATACAAAACTCCATTTCGCCTTTCACTATTAGCGTATGGCTGTTTTAGGGATATACAATCAGCCATTGTGATGACGTAGCCCACACAACAATGACTGCACCCATAAAATCCCAATTACTTTAATAAATGCAGCCAACAGCGCACGAAAAGATGATGCACAATCTCAAAAGTGAAAACTGCGATTGACTAGGCAGAGCAGTCCATATTAATGAGTTGTAACATGTAAATACTTGGTGTCAAACAATTCCAACAATGACCTTGGAACAGCACTCAATGTATTGACGTAAACCGCATATCAACTCTAGACAGGGGAAGGTCATATTCACAAACGTGGACTTGACAAAGAGGAGCATTGAGGTGTGTATTATAAACTACAATCAGAAGGTCACATCATTTAGGTCCAGTATTATTTCCTTCCCTAACTCAATGATTCAGATGCCTATTCTTTTTCTCAACTGAATCGACTTAAGAATGCCATGTGGAACTGACCTCACATTCACTTTATTGTCAATCCAGTGTGCTAACCACTATGTTACAGATGCTCGTACACTTTACTCATAAATAAAATCTGGGATTAAAATCACTATGTTGTACCATGTTCATTCAACATTGGAAGCATTTCATTATATACATTTTAAAGTTGTATACATTTTACTATCCCTCTCCTACTGTTTATGACATACATGGACTATATATGCAAGTTAGCCAACCCATCAAAGACAGAGGAGATTAACGAGCTTCTATTTGCAGATGATCAGGCGCTAATACATGAAAAGATGGAAGACCTACAAGAACACTTAAATAGACTCAACAGCACAGGCACAAAATACATGAATGTCGCCAAAAATAAACAGAACATCAACATAACTATAGAAGACAGACAACTAAAACAAGTAGAGGAATTCAAATACCTAAAAAGTTTAGTGACAAATGATAATTCACAAACAGCTGAGATAGACTTAAGATGCATTAAAGCTTGTAAAATCATTGGACAGCTATCACCACTATTGTCCAACAAGGAAATAACTCTAGAGGCAAAACTGGCACTCTACAATACAATCTTCATCCCAACGTTGTGCTACCAATGCCAGTCCTGGACCCTAGATGCAAGAACAAATAAGAAAAATAACCTGTTCTGTGATGAAATGTGTCAGATGAATGACAGGAAACAGTCTGAGAGATAAGATCAGAAATGAAGAACTGAGAAAAAGCTAGGAATAGCCCCATCATAAAATATAGAAAGAAACAACAGATCAAATGGTTTGGCCACGTGACAAGGCAGAAAGATCAGAACTCAACACAACGAGCCCTAAACAAATGTTGCGAGAATACCAGACCCAAGGGTCGATCACAAGAAAGATGTATTGACGGAATACTAGAAGCACTAGGAAACATAACAGCAGCAGAGGCGAAAAGAAGAGCAAAAGACCGCACATTATATCTCCCCTCGACGCTGAAAGGCAAATGAGGAAGGAAAGGAGAAGAAGAAGACGATATTTTAAAGTAAATAACAAACAAAGTTCATGAAGTATATATGAACCCTTACTTTTACTTCCCAGAAAAATCTCTGGTACCCATTTTTAGAGGCTGCATGAGCCCTAGAGCCTTGTTGGTCTGAAAAAAAACCTCCACTTCCAGGAATCAAACCTGGAACCTTCTGATCAGAGACCAAATACACTATCCACTCAGCCACTGAGGCTTTGTACAGACTGTTTTATTCTTGTATCTTGTAGCCAAAAAACAAATGCTCCATTTAGTGGAACTAAATTATTAAGCATTTTGTATCAGTTTTATTAGCAAGTGCTACTTTTGGTAATTCTTCTTCTACTTTCCTTCCTCATCTGCCTTTCAGCGTCGAGGGGAGATATAATTTGCGGTCTTTTGCTCTTCTGTTCGCCTCTGCTGCTGTTATGTTTCCTAGTGCTTCTAATATTCCATCGATCCATCTTTTTCGTGGTCGACCCTTGGGTCTGTTGTTCTCACAACGTTTGTTGAAGGCTCGTTGTGTTGTATTTTGTTCTTTCTGCCTTGTCACGTGGCCGAACCATTTTATCTGTTGTTTCCTTATATATTCTATGGCTGGGGCTATTCCTAGCTTTTTTCTCAGTTCTTCATTTCTGATCTTATCTCTCAGACTGTTTCCTGTCATTCGTCTAACACATTTCATCTCTGTAGAGGTTATTTCTCTTATTGTTCTTGCATCTAGAGTCCAGGTCTGGCATTGGTAGCACAACGTTGGAATGAAGATTGTATTGTATAGTGCTCGTTTTGCCTCCAGAGTTATTTCCTTGTTGGATAATAGTGGTGATAACTGTCCGATGATTTGACAAGCTTTGTTGGTAATTGTATTTGTGAAATATCTGTGATTATTTCAATATAGTTATCTAAAGTTCAATTTTACAAATTAGATTGTTAACTCTTTCCGTATGTTTCACTGCGCTGTGCGCCATGCTGATTTCGGCAGCGTACGTTTCGCCGCATAGTGCGCCACTCTCAATTTGAATAGTGTGAACACCATCAAACCATATTCTTTTTACATGTCTTGTATCATCTTGATATTGGTGAAATCTAATACCTTGTTCAATTATCTAAACATTCAGATATAATATGAATATGTTATGTGTTAGATAAATATAAATATGTAGATTGATTCTTAAAACCATGAACAATTTTGGTCTCTGAAATCTCTTCCATTGCATCGCTAAAATGCTTCCATACGGAAAGAGTTAAATGATGTACCTGTTTCACTTTGATGTTTGGTGAATATTGAATCTGCTAGGTTCTACTCCATGATGAGTGAGCTTGCCATCAGTCCAAACTGCTTGAATGAAGATGATATTGAAGATGTTGTTGATGTAAGTTATAAATGTTTTTGTGTTATCATCATCATCATGTGCCATACCGGTTGGCGTAGACGATCATGTCCATCCACAATCTTCTCTCTGCAGTGCTTCGTACCAGTTCTGTTGTTGACTGTTTTCCATGCCATGACACCAAGCTATCCAGTATTTTCTCTCTGTGTTGTCCACGATCTCTCTTTCCTTTTATTTTGCCAGTTGTAACCAAGTATTCCAACTTTCCTCTTCTCATTATGTACCCAAGAAATGTTGATTGTTTCTTTCTGATGTTTTTTAGTAGTTGAATAATCATGTTAAAACATAACTTAATATCTACAGTTTACGGCGTTATGTTATCAGTTTAATTAATTTCTTCTGCATTTGCTTGCTGACTACTTATTTTTATTATTTACCCTTAGAAGGATGCTCAACAGGCTTAGATGTGATGTATTGTTATTTACAGTAAGCTGTGATATTTCGTGCCTTTTGGCCCAACACATTATTTTTAGTTACCATGTTTTTTTCCTTCATTCACTGCCTGCTGCTATAATTCTAGAAGATTTGACTTAACATAAAAAAATTTATTATAATTCTCCTATAATTTGGAAGTCTATTCAGCAATGTACTGTCAAGGAGTGAGAAGGAGAAATAAGCAGAGAAAGAGATGGGAGGATAACATCAAAGAATGAGAAGGCCTCAACTTTGTTGAGTTTCCTTGAATGACTGAAGATAGAGAGAAATGTAGAAGATGGACTAAGTCTGTTAGTGAAGCTGCAATGACACCCAGGGATATGGGATGAAAAAAGAAGAAGATTGTAATTCAGACAGTCAGTATTAATGAAGTGAAACAGTTTGTTTATCACACACAGATCAATGGTGGTTCAGTTCCTGGTAGGGATGATGTTTTTACTATTGAAGGTGAAATAAGAACCCAAAACTTATACATTGATTGACAAGTGCACTGAGCACACGCAACGTTTGTTTATACATTCGCTCACACTTTAAAAAATAACCACACATATATATACACACACAACATATTGATGTGATGGATAGGTTTCTATTTAAAAAAAAAACACAAAAAAACTATCTTTACGACACATAGTACCATTGCTGGTGTATGTCGGGGGGCAACGATAGAACCAGAGGGATAAAGGCTGCTTGGTCAAGCAGTCGCCACAACGTGTGAGACTCAGGATTTTTATTTCACCCACAATAGAAAAAATCCTTTCTGTCTACCGCGGGCTTCGAACACCGTATGTCAGCTTTTCAGCCAGCGGAACAGTGGTTTTAGCCGCACTGCCACGCGCACCTCAGGTTTCTATTTATAGTGGTTATTTCCATTTATATTGATGTTGTTGACAATACTAAATACAATTAAGACAAGACAAATGAAATTTTTGGGGCATGTTAAAAGACACAACAGCCTACTAAAAGCAATATTGGAAGGAAAAATACAAGGTAAAAGAGGCAGAGGCAGACCAAGACTAACATGGATGAATAACATCAAAAGATGGACAAGTCAATTTATGACAGCCTGCACCATAAAAGCTAGAAACAGAGTAGAATGGCGATCCATGGTAGCCAACCTTCGTTGCGGAGGAGGCACTCGATGATGATGATGATGATGTTGTTGAAAATATTGTGTAAATTATTATTAATTCAATTATTATTTTATTGTGTGTTGGTTAAACATTTTAAATATTTACCATTTAAATTAATTTGATTGATTCATTGTTGTCTCAGTGCATGCACATCCTGTTGACAAATATTCTTCATCAGAGCCACACCAAAAGATAACATCCATTAAGACTGCTAATTTAATTAAGAAAAATTTTGAGGTAATGTTTTTTCTTTAAATTCCTAATGATTTTTAAACAATCTGAATGATTTAATTCCTGGATTAACATGTAAAAAATAGCTCTGTACGGTAGGGTTAATTCAAACCATAACCTGCTTACTATGTAGTCTATCTCTAACTATTGACCTTACAAGCCATAGCCAGCCCTTAGAGCGTAGACTCAGGTACTCCTTCTCTTATCTAAATTTTTATTCTAGCAATCCTTCAATTTTCAATCCTTGTAAAGATCTTTTATCAAATCTCACCATTTGTCTCTGTTCTGTGCAAGCAGCTCTATCTCATTGAGGGAGCCGATTCCTGCTGCTCTTGCCTCTCTCATCAATGTTCTTCTCAGTGTCTATCTGGGTCTTCCTTTACTATGTAGTACCTGCACTTTATTTCCGACCCCTCAGTTACCCCATCTGGCAGTCCTCAGCTATAGGATAATGCCTTAATATATATATTTTTTAGTATGTTTATGTAAAACTCTTCCCTTACAGTTATGGCCATTTTAAAGTGTATTAGTTTTTACATAACCATGTCGCCTAATAGAGATAAGACCGACATTATGAGAATTAATGCAGTTGGCAATAACCAAATAAAACTAGGAGAAATACCTCTACTAGACGTACAATCTTACATATATCTGGGCAGTAATATAGATAAAGAGGGAGGAACAGAAAATGATACCAAAATAAGGATATCAAAAGCAAGAGGAGCTTTCATTGCACTGGGAAACATATGGAAATCCAAAGAAATTAGGCTAAATACAAAAATAAAATTTTCAACTCAAATGTTAAGTCGGTCCTATTATATGGCTGTGAAACATGGAGAATAACAAAATTGACAATCACGAAGGTACAGACTTTCATTAATGGATGCTTGCGCAGAATAAAGGGATGGAAATGGCAGGACAAAGTCACTAACATGGAATTATGGAAATGTACCGGTCAAATACCAGTGGATAAAGAGATACAGCGAAGACGATGGCGATGGATAGGACACACACTACGGAAGCCAACTGAGAGTATTACACAGCAGGCCCTTTTTTGGAATCCCCAGGGGAAAAGACAAAGAGGAAGACCAAGGAATTCTTGGAGAAGACAGATCGAAGCAGAGATGAAGATGATGGGGAAGACATGGAATGATCTTAAAAGAATTGCAAAAAACAGAACGACTTGGAAAGTGTTTGTTGAAGACCTATGCTCCACAGGGAGTTAAAAGGTAGAAGAAGAAGATGTCGCCTAATGATAATGATAGTGATTATAGTTTGATTTGAGTTACGTTACATTAATTTTTTTTTTAGTACGAGTACGACCTGGATGATAGAGGAAACCGCATACTGCTTGGCCGGGGCACTTTTGGAGCAGTGTTTGCAGCTCGCGACAAAAAAACACAGGTCAAAGTGGCAGTCAAGGAGGTGCCTGAAAAATTTCAACAGTAAGTACACAAATATATAGTTGTTTTGGGAAAACCCATTAGCTTTCTTTGCCATTCTGTCAGTCATCAGACAACAACACAGATAGGTTTAATGAATTGTGTTCTCTTGGAGAAACTTGAATCCCTCAGTTTTGGAGACATCATTGGGCTATATATTCTCTCTGCCTCCCGAGTAAAGCCAACACTCACAAGAGAATTTGTGTTTCAGTCTTTTGGCCTTGTCTACAAGTTCACTATTCAAAACTTTCTGTATACATGACTTTTTTGTCTGTTGTGTCCTATTTAAATTATGAATATAAACAGTTCTTTATCTGACATTTATTTGTAGTATTCTCTTTAAAGTCTGCTTTTGTGTATATTTGCTTCCAATTTCTTATTAAATTCTGCTTTCACCATTCTTCATGTGTGTCATTTTTCTATCTGTCTCAGAGATCTAACTTGCATTGCCAAGAAGACATTGCTGCTTTAGCTATTCTGATTCTAATTTCTTTACTTGTATTCCCTTCCCGATCAATGTGACTTCCAAGATAAATAAAGTGATCGATCTCTTCCACTGGTTTGTTTTCCATGTATATTCTGTCATCTGTTGGAATTAAGCTTTTCATGACTTTAGTCTCTTCATTATTGATCTTAAACCCAATTTTACTGGCTATTGATGATAGTTCATTTGTGTTTTCCTGCATCATTTTTGTCTGACTGCTGATGAGAACTATGTCATCAGCAAAGTCAAGGTCCTCCAAATGGTCTCCTTGTATCCCTTCGATGTCTTTGTTACCAGTGCAGCATTTCTTCATTATGAAGTCCATAACAGCTCCAAATAACAAAGGTGATAAAATACATCCTTACATGTCAGTAACATCACAGAATAACAATTTTACAGTCACATCCTTGATATATAATAAAAAAAAAACAGTCATCTTTGTCTATGTCCTAGATGTGTGGGAGCACAGGGAAATGAAAGAGCAGACAAGCTGCTAGCTGTGCTGTCATTGAAAATGGTCAACCAATAGATCAGGTGGATGTCATTAATACCTTCTGAGATATGGGAAAGGCATAAGACTTTGATAACCATGAGTTCACATTTCTCCTTCACATGAAAGAGATGGGAGTAAAGATAGGTACATTCAGAAATGAGAGTACTAGTGGGTGCATACGAGTACTTATCAACCAACATAAAACTTCAGTCATCAGTCACTAGATGCTGCAGGACATGCTGAGGAGCGGATCTGAGCAGCTATGAACATTTTTGGAGTGCAATGATGATGACACACAAATAACTCCATAAGAAAAAACACATCTTCAGCAAGACTAAAATTATGCATTTTAAAAAATTGATCAACAAAATGACCATTATGCATTTGTACATGAACAACAGAACCAGTTCAGCCACATATCACAATCAACTGACCTAGCAAGATAATTCTCCAAGGCAAAGTCAACAGCTACACATATCAGAGTCTTGGCGGTGTAGAGGTAAAATATCAGCCCTTGAACAAGAAGGTCCTGGGTTCAAATCCCACCACAATAGGTGGAGATTTTTCTTATTGAGGCTATTAGTTTCATCATGTCTTTACCTTCCTCCAATCTCTAGGCAGGGACATCCAATGTCTAGCCTTTGATAAATGCAAAAAAAAACAGGAGGAACTGTGAGCATCCTGCAGACTTCAAATCGTCAGACTCTCAACAATAAAAAATATGATTACCTCAGACATTGAAGGGTATCTGTCTTTATGGCAAGGGATACTCGCTCAACCTGAGTGCAGAGAATATTTGCATGTACTGGGAACCAAAGAGATTTTCACACAAAATGTATTCTGAAAAAAAATGTCCACGAGCCTACAAATACTTCTTCAGAGGTGAAAAGCTAGTGAGTCAAACAAACAACAGCAGCTACAGATATTATGTTTTAGACTAGCAACCCTGAAAGTCAAGGACTAAACAAAGAGGCCTTGAAACATTATTTCATGTTATTTTCCTCTACTGTAAGCTCAGTACTTAAGGCAAAAAGTAATTTTAATGCCATGAAGAACTAACATCAAAACAAATAACACCAGGGCTAAAACTAATAATAGCAAAATGTTACATCTTCTCAATATTCCTGTATGGTGCAGAAACATGGACATTAGACAAGAAAACAGAACAGAGAATTGAAGCCTTTAAATGTGGACATATAGAAGAATAGGTAGAATCGGATGGAAGGAAAAGAAAACAAACGATGAAATCTTAAAACAATTAAAAAATGAAAAGAGAACTACTAAGCACAATTCAAACAAGACAAATGCAATTTTTGGGCCATGTTAAAAGACACAACAGCCTACTAAAAGTAATCCTGGAGGGGAAAATACAAGGTAAAAGAGGCAGACTAAGACTAACATGGACGAGTAACATCAAAAGATGGACAGATCAGCCTATGACAACCTGCACCATCAAAGCAAGCGACAGAGCAGAATGGCGCTTCATGGTAGCCAACCTTCAATGCGGAGATGGCACTCGATGATGGTGATGAAGCTCAGTGGTAATTTTCCATATTCAATTACAAGCTCAGTGGTGATTTTCCATATTCAATTACATGCTCCGGTGATTTTTCATATTCACTTACAAGCTCAGTGGTGATTATGCATATTCACTTAAAGCTCAGTGGTAATTTTCCATATTTAATTACAAGCTCAGGTGATTGTTTATATTTAATCACAAGATCAGTGGTGATTTTCCATATTCACTTACAAGCTCAGTGATGATTTTTCATATTCACTTACAAGCTCAGTGATGATTTTTCATATTCAATTACAAGCTCAGTGGTAATTTTCCATATTCAATTACAAGCTCAGAGGTGATTTTCCATATTCAATTGCAAGCTCAGTGATGATTTTTCAAATTCAATTACTAGCTCGGCGGTGATTTTCCATAAAAAATGCTGGAAATGTTTTTTTGTTGTTTTTTAAACCAACATTGATCAATTATCTGTCATTGATATATTCTGAGTTGACTCTTTTGCTCAATTGGAACATACTTGTCTGCGTTTCCTAGACCCACGTATAGTCAAGTAACAATGGAGGTATATCAAATGGTGACAATACATTTACTACCTCCTTTTCATTTTGTTTCCAACAAACATTTGTTATCTAACTTGCATTAAGTAACAAGTAAAGGTTCCTCCATGCCTTGATATATAAATGAGGAACATTGTGTTAGTGACCATATTTGTCCATGACCAATGGCATATTTTTGGGTGATATGGTTGGTATCACACCAGGCACTTTTACTTCCAATAAAAATCCCTGGTGCCAATTTTTTCATTTGAAAGGCTGGGTGAACCCTGGATCCTTGTCAGTCTAAAATAATACCACCAATTCTGGGAATTGAACCTGAACTCTTCTTATCATGAAGCAAGCTTACTAACCACTCGACCACTGTGGTCCATCATCATTACTTGCTCCTTAATTTTGTCAGTAATATAATACTTTTGTTTCATATTAAAAATAAACAATATTAGCAGTTTGAAATTTGCCACATTAAGTATCGTTTATTTTAAATTAAAGAATTATAATTCTGTCTTGGCTAGTGGAAAAATTATTGAAATAATTCAGTAGAATAAAGCGAATGAAGTTTTAAACATTCTTCTGTCATAATGAAGTTTTTGCAAAAGGCATCTGATCTGTTAACACTGCTCAGTACTAACAGTGGTTGAGCTTAAGGTCTCAAAGCTAAGATACCATTTTTAAAATTATGAATAGTGTATTCTGTTTCACATTGGTAATAAGTCTGTTAAAAAATAATTGAGTATCTGTATGAGCTTTCTGAATGCAGTTACATCAGTTTTGAAACAAATTTTGCAGTTTCCATAGTTTATTTATTTATTATTTATTATTTATTTTCTGTTACTAATACTATATCTGTTTCCAGGGAAGTACAGCCCCTTCATGAAGAAATAAAACTTCACATGCGACTGAACCATAAGAACATTGTTAGATATTTGGGCTCGGTCAGTGAGAATGGGTTCTTTAAGATCTTCATGGAGCAAGTTCCAGGAGGTATGAATATTTTACAGCATTTGTAAAGAATTTTCCATGTCATTTATGCTCACAGAAAAGAGTTAAGGTGTAACTTGGTGCACATTTCTGTATGGGTGGTGTACACTTACCTGTGCAGTTACAAGTGTCTCACACTATTAATTGGGAGATAATCACAGTGCTAGCTAAAAAGTACCATAGGGGATAATTTATCACAGATAAATGGAAGATAAGTGTATGGATCTAGTCAAATATATGGGAAAATATCATAGTTGAAAATGAGATTACCAGGTGTCCAGCAGAATTTTTTTTTTGCAATCCCATGGTTGAACCAACAGCAGTAAGGTTGTAGGGGTGTTCACTGCTAGAATGACTATATCAGCTGTATCACAACATTTCAGTGTTCATTAAGTCACTATATCATGCATTCAAGCTCATTACCACCAAACTGGATCCACTGCAGAAATGGATGACCACAAATTACCACCCCTGCACAAGATCATTTTAAGTGCCTTATGCAACAGGCTTATCCAGGCAACATGGACTGCCAGGAACATTCCAAGTTTAAGATTTGTGTCATGCGGAACAGGTTGACAAATCTTTTGCCTCATACACCTGTAGTTAAGTCAGTATTGTCACACTTAGTTTGTATCAGACAGTATGTGGTCTGTGTCAGACAGTATGTGGCTTGGCTCTATCATCAATGGAGATGCTTATTTTTCTCTGATGAGTCAAGATTCTGTTTTAAAGGCAATAGTGGGCATTGTTTGGTGTAGAGACATCAAAGAGAATATTTTACTGAAAATTGTGTGCTAAAGAGAAGCCGGATGAGAGGAGGCAGTGTGATGGTTTGGGGTAGGATTTCTTATAGAGCCAGAACAAACTTAGGCAGGTGGCAGCCTGATGGGTATTGGATACAACATCACACCAAACATGGAACCTTTCCTCAATTCAAATAAACCAGGCGTAATGTTGCAGCAAAACAATGCACATCCACATATGGCTTGAATGATCATGGACTACTTGTTTCTTGCAGGAAGACTTAAGTCTTGCTGTTTCTCCTAACCGTTCTCACACCGAGCACGCATGAGATGAACTGAAGCATAGGCTGCAAAGAGGACAAAATCATTCTGAAAACCACCATCAGTTTAGCACAAGTGTTGCAAGAAGAATGAAATGACATGTCCGAACAATGGGTTCAATTTCTCATTGGCTCAATGAAAAGAAGGTGCTGCCAGCAGTGATAACAGCTCCTGGTGAACATGCACACTGACATCAAGATTCCATTTTTTTTGGGTCTCGGTGCTACAGTTTCTTTAGTTTTTTTTCTTTCTTTCATGGCAAATTCACAGAAATGAAAATGGTCACTTGTTCGTTCTGTTATTCAATATTCAACTGTATAGTGCAGCAAGTTTTATTTCATGAAGAAATTATACTAAGTGACTTATATAGTGTTGCACACTAAAACATTTTTTCATGAATACATTATCATAGAAACATAAGATATTATAGATTTATATTAATATATTGCACCATTTTAATAAACACATCTTCCATATTTTTCAACCTGTACACCAGGCCAAAAAGGAGCCGCGATAGCTCAGTGGTTAGTGAACTGGAATACAAAGGACAAGGGGTAGGGTTTGATCCCAACCGACGGCTTCCGGTTCACCCAGCCTTTAATGGATATGGATTTTTTTCTGGGAAAGTAAAGCGGCACAGGCGTAATACGGACCACATTACACCAAAAATCATGTGCCGAAGGTCTGTAAAATTTA
Organism: Megaustenia siamemsis; assembly: GCA_032433765.1. Lineage (NCBI taxonomy): Eukaryota > Metazoa > Mollusca > Gastropoda > Stylommatophora > Ariophantidae > Megaustenia > Megaustenia siamemsis. The sequence continues at coordinate 31,181,480 of JAVIAB010000047.1, forward strand.
TGGTCACTAACACCATATTTTCTATACGCCACTTGGTGTGACGGGGATACTTTACTTTTTTTTTTTACTTACACCAGACCAAAAAAACCTACACGAATGGGGAAAATAAAACTTGCATGTCAGTTTTGTGTTAATTTATAGTAATAATAAATAATACTATTAATAATAATAGTTTCCGTGAAGCTCCAACTAGACACAGCATTGTCAGACTTCTTTCAAATTTTGCATTTATGTTTTGTTTTTTTTATTCAAAGTAGATGTTAATTTCAGAGCTTTGTAATAAAGGAAATCAAACGTGTTCCAACATTCCTGAGCAGAGTTGTAAGCAAATTAAAAGCAGGTAATGGAATCAAGCCAAGATAATGTATTGGGATTCCATTAATTTTTGGGAACAAATGACTACTGGTATTTCGCCTAAATCATTTTGGCTAGACTGATGAATAGTGTAGAAAACAAGCTCAATTGAGAAGGGTAGCCTCAGCAATATCTAATGCTACTATCAGTTGGGAACTACAAACAATGAGTTAAAAGAAAAAAGATGGGTAATTTTGTCACCAATACTCACAGAGATTCACAATTAGATAAACTTGAATTTTGCCTTGAACAACAAAATTTATCAAAGGACAATGAGATATTTTTAAGATGAATCTTCCATTTGGTGTTATTCTGCTGAAATAAATATTTGGACTAAAGACTCTATAATATCTTTATACCAGTGACCGTAACATGCACAGCAGTTCCATCTTATGGATGGGTGTTGACAGAGGTGCCAACTCACTGTGTACTTTCACATGAATATTCACAAAAGAAAGATACATCAACATTCTAGAAGAACACCTGCCATTTAAGCAGGCCAAGTACAGCATTCAGTGCACATTTGAATATGACAAAGATCCAAATCATAAAGCTCTTACCATCATAGTATGACTGCAAGAGAAAAATATGCCAGTACTAATGTGGCCTAGCAACAATCCCAACCTAGACCCAATTGAAAATGTTTGGACACTACTCAAGAATCATTTTTAAAACAACAGACTGGGCTGAGAGATGTTGAAGAATTAAAGAAGGAAACTGAAAAATACTGGGACAGTCTGACTCATAATTACCTATAAACACTTGTGGGAAGTATGTCTTACCACATCTGGGTTTGCCTTGCTGGAGACAGCAACATTGTGTTGTACTGAGACCACTGTTAGTAGATGGGCATACATTTTTTGCTACTGTGAACATGCTGTTCTATGAAAATATAACTGTCATTTTTTTTAAACAAAATACTGTGTTTGTAAATATCTTCATTTCTATTGCTTTCTAAATACATCAGTTTAGCTCATTATTCATTGACAGGAAGTCTTTCCCAGCTGTTGAGATCCAAATGGGGTCCATTGAAAGATAATGAAGCTACCATAGCATTTTATACAAAGCAGATTCTTGAGGGTCTGAAATATTTGGTAAGAGTTTCTCCTTCTTAAATATGAATGCTAGATTATTATGGCTTTTAATTCAAACCTTGACCATCTGTTTGGTAGCATGGATGAGTAATTTATTATTACAACAAGCAGTTTTATGTTATGTTAGAATCATCATTGTTGCACTATGGGCACATCCATAGGTGTTTTGATCTTCTCCTAGAAGGACTAAAAATCTAAGAGAAGAACCCAGACCCATAAGGACAAATTCTATTACACAGCCTGGGGATTCATAAATTGTATGGACGTGTTACTGGCCAGATTTCAATGCTTGAATCCTAACTTAAGATTAACATCATCTAATATAGTATTGGTAACTATGCTTTGCAGAAAGTCATCTCCTCGAGATTTAAAGTGTCACAAAAGCCTTGTCTCCTGTGTGTTACCGGAGCCTCATTATGAGGGATGTAAAGAATAGTGACACTGTGACCTTCCAGGCATGTCATAAGAGGTGACTAAGGAGGTTGATCGAAGGCTTGACAAGCTGTCATTGTAAAAAGTATTGTTATGGAAACAGAGCCATAAATTTTGGAAGCAGTGATCTCTGCAATATGTGCCATTTTGGCACGCAAGGTTTCTGTTTTTTGAGATTGTGGTTCTGCCCTATGTGCCGTCTTCGGCTCGAAAGGACAATAGATAGATAGAATATAGAATAGTTTAGTTTAGCTTAGTAGACAGATCATCTTCACTGTACAATGGACAACTCCATAGTGCTCAGATATTCTCCTAAGCATGTCCCCCTGTGTGAAGCACCCCGCCATACACTAGCCAAAGCATTGAGATGTCTTCAGCCCAGGTACACAAACTCTATAGCACTGGCAGAGACCTTTATCCCCAAAATCTCCTTAGTTACCTCTTGCGACATGTGAGGCAATTGACAGTAACTATATTCTTTTCTCTGCTCGCCTTCATCATTTGTTGAGTTATACTGTCACATGGTGTCACTTTTGACAGGCCATGAAAGAAACAGCCAGAGTTGGCTCAAACCATGACAAGCAATACTTGGTTTAATGCATCACCTTTAAAGTATTGAAAATCTTTGAATAACAAAGTCAACAGAAAACTCAGAAAGTACACATCATGTATTCTAGAGAACACAGCTACATGAAAATTTGAGGCACTAATAAATGAATAATAAAGTAAAGTAAAGAACTAATGGTTTGCTGAAAATCTTTGTTAAACAAAGGGGCCTCGGTAACCTAGTTGGGAAAACCACCCGACTGGGCTACCGACGTTCTGACAAATCATGTTTAATTCCCACTGGAAGCAGCGTGAATTGTACTCGTGGTTAGAAAAAAATATCTGCGCGGTCGACCCAGCCACTGGCAGAAATTGGTACCTGGGTATTACTCTGGGAAGGTGAAGAATGCCATCTCGCTCGCCATGTGAGTTTCAATGCTTGAAGTAACACTATCCTGAAGTTTCCGAACACTTCTGGATAGGCGGTCGAGCACATATGGGTGAAAACTCACTTGCTGAAATGCCGATTCAAGTCTTGTACTTTACATTTACTTTGTTAAACAAAAAATTGTAATCACTTATCCAAATATGGAAGTGCCAGTCAAAATACTGCTTAATATGATGTTTGTTTTATGCAGCTGCTATTTGAATTCGCCAGTGCTTACATTATACATGAAGGCATAAATGTGTGAAGAACTGCATATGTGATCCACAGCCCTGTAAAGAGTAAAAGGAGTTAAAAGCATGTAGCCCAGCATTAAAATGAATTGAGAATCTGCGATACTGCAAATTTTGCTATAGTTATTCATCAGGTTAACTTCAAATAATATTAACTTTTCTGGGAGACAACCCAGTTTCATGCAGAAAGGAGTATGCTAGTCCTGACAAAGAGAAGAGCTGCTCGTTACATGAAGGTTATGCTTATATGTGGAACAGTGACACATAAATGTATACTGAAAACAGGGGCTCTACAAAATAAGGTGCATTTCTATTCATTGAGTTTTCTTTGATTAATTAATAATTTTAAGGAAAAGTGAAACAAATTGCCCTGAACATTTTATTCTTGACCATATCACAAAGTGTGTAGTCTGCAATAGAGTTTGTTTTGGCAATCGGAAAACATGAACAGCCACTTCCTGCTGTAAAGAAATGTAAATCAAAGTTGTGTTCTATTTATTGGACCTGCTAAAACAATATTGTAAGGAGATATTAGATGGGAAAGAAAGAAAGTTAGACAATTGATGAGATGGGAAGAGATCAACAATGATTGGGCAGGCCTTGGAATTAAGCTGAAATGAAAAATGTTGTTTATGGACATCCAAGCCTTAATGACCAAAATAGTTAAAGGATGATGAAAACAAAGATGAAACAGGAAATACTAACATTTAGTAAATGAAATATTTTGTTGGTTTGACTAAAAGTTTATTGATATATTTTAACCATGATTTCACAGCACGACAATAGAATTGTCCATCGGGACATAAAGGGTGACAATGTGTTAGTGAACACCTACAGTGGTGTGTTGAAGATATCTGATTTTGGAACCTCTAAGAGGCTGTCAGGCATTAACCCTTGTACTGACACTTTTGCAGGTAGTGTATTATTTCTTTTGTTACATTACACTTCATTATGTGACTTAAACTTTCATATTTTGCAACAATCTCAAATGATTTCTCTGTTGGACATCAGAATAGCAATGGTAAAGTCAAACTATTAATACATGAGAATATTGTACTTTTATTTGAATTTAATTGTTAAAAAGATGTAGAAATGGAAACATTGTTATGTCTTCCCTTTTTCTGTCTGTCTGTCCTGTCTGATTTATTATTCTTCCGAGCCAAAGACAACTTATAGGGCAGAAATTCTACACTCTCCATGTCCAATAAAAAAAAAAGTAAAATGCCACCGTCACGCCAAGTGGCATATAGGGAATATGGTGTTAGTGACCATAAATTTTACAGACCTTCGGCACATGATTTTTGGACTCCATGTCCAATGATCTTTGCTAATTAGTGTCAGACTTTGCAAAGGACCCACATTGTATCTCTCCACACACAACCTTGGCAAGGGAGGTGATGCCTGCTGTTTTTGCTACTCGCTACAGTGTTTTTTTTTGTTGTGTGTTTCTTTATGTCTGTCTCTTTTTTTAATTTGGGGTCATAGAATCTATCTGAGCACAATTCTCCTCAAAGATAATCACTAGTACTCATCATCATCATGTGCCATAACAGTTGGTGTAGGTAAGCACGTCCTTCCACAATTCTTTGTACTAATTGCATCATATCAATTCTGTTGTTTACTGTTTACCATGCCACAACATCAATCTATGTGATGGCCGAATATAAACAGTCACACGTAATAATGTAACCGTCGCCTGGTGACAGTCTGGTTGTTCTTCGCCTTGACCGGACACCTTGAGGTTTCACAGTGAATCGTAAATTTATAGTACTTCACGCTGATTTGTTGACTTTCCGGCCCCGTTAACTCTGCTGACCAGATTCTCTGCTTTCCCAGTGTTCGTTCACCACTAGTCCAAAACATCTGCTGTGCCACTGATGGAAGAATGTTTGCCTGTGGCAAATTGTGAAATTCCAAGAATTTGTATTATGAGGTCATCATTTTTATCTATACATATATTTTACAGTATTGTAATCTAGGGTTAAATGATTGTTGTTTCACTTGACAAATAAATACGTTTTGTTTTTTAAGCTAAATTTTGATGTTTTTCAGGAACAATCCAATATATGGCTCCAGAAGTCATTGACAAGGGCACAAGAGGCTATGGACCACCTGTAGGTTTAGTGTATAAGGATTGTTCTGTTACGCCTATTAGTCTATTCATATGGTCTGGCATATAATCGGTTATATTTTAAAAAAATGATTGAAAGCTGACTAATCCAAACTCCATTAGATTACTTTGGATTTGTCTGTTTGTTATTGAATTTGTTGTTTATTATGTCTGCATTTTTATGTTTAACAACCACTTATCCTGAATAAATATATGACATTTGACCAGACTGAGAAAAATACAAGTCTTTCTACCAACATTGTGCAAGAAGTATTAATGAGAGTTTAATGTCATAAAAATTGATGTCGTTGAAGAATATTCAGTGTTACAAGATGGACATAAACCTGGAATTAATACATCAACAACAATTTGCAACAGCAAAAGAGAAAATGAAATGAGACCTCCTAATCCCCAATCAAAAGATAAATCAGTGAAGTATCAGATGCTACACAAAGTCTAAGTATGAAACAAATTGTGGAACTTTGTTAAAACATTATTTTGACTTCCTGTTGTAAGAGGGCAGAACATATATCTTTTTACAGTTATATTTTTGTTTGTTAAATCTATTGTCAAGAGACTAGAATTGCTATATTTATTACTTTAACACTCTGCCGACATGGTTTTAATTGAATGTAAAATGTTTGAATTATTAGGCAGACATCTGGTCTTTGGGCTGCACAGTTATAGAGATGGCTACAGGAAAGCCTCCCTTTATTGAGGTAAGAAACCTCTCATCTCTTTAAGAATGTAGATGATAGACATAGGCTATGATAGATAAACAATCAACATTTTTTGGGCATATCATGAGAAGAGGAAAGTTGGAATACTTGGTTACAACTGGCAAAATAAAGGAAAGAGAGATTGTGGACAACAAAGAGAGAAAATACTGGATAGCTTGGTGTCATGGCATGGAAAACAGTCAACAACAGAACTGATATGATGCACTGTAGATAGAAGATTGTGGAAAGACATGATCGCCTACGCCAACCGGTATGGCACACATGATGATGCTGCCATGTAGGGAGGAAACCAATGGATAAAGAAAACAACTTCAAATAATTATGTTATATCCATAGAACCAGTTTCATTGCCGTCAGGAATCCCCACAAACACTGCACCACTTGTCAGTTTTTCTCAAACCACATCTTGTAAATTCTGTTGACAAGGTCACTCCGTGCACTTCCTGCTCGACTGCATAGGCGACGATTCTTTAACCTCCTTAGTCACCTCTTACAACATGTGACAGGTAACAGTGGCTCTGTTTTTTTTCTCCCCTTAACTTCAAATAAATGCTGAAGAGTAATGCATTGGGCTGCAAACTGCAAATAAAAAACCGTGTAATGCAACTTGCTATCTAAATGAAAAGTAAGTTGATATAGGGGAAATATTGCAGTATCTATATTGTCATCTGATATGAACCTGAAGTTTACACTATATAATGTATGATTTTGCTGGAACAGTATTATTTATAGACTGTTATTTCATATTTTTAATTTAATTCTTTAAAATGAAAGCTTATGTGTGCATAGAGATATAGTGACTTCAAACCTGTGACTGGTTTGTATGAATCTACTACCATTCAGTATGTAGCACAAGTTAGGCATCCTGTGGTCACAACAGTTGGGTCAGCAAGCAAAAGCTGATCAAGACCTTACATTATCTTCCTGTTGGGTTATCTGGTACCAGACTTCTTCAAAACAGACTGACTAACAAGGTGTGGAGCTTTATAATCTCCATAGAGGTGGAGTTTGTTGATATAGAAGATCTATAGTAGTTAGACAAGATTAAACATCTCCAGCAGAATCCAGGAGTTCATGAGTCATTGCATCATGCCACATCACCATTCTGGGCCTAAAGCTAATGGGACACTTGATCCCTTGATATTAAATCAATATAATCCAATATACATATCAGTCATGACATTAAATCAGTATAATCTACCATCCAGCATGCACATCAGTCATGACATTAAATCAGTATAATCTACCATCCAGTATGCACATCAGTCATGACATTAAATCAGTATAATATACCATCCAGCATGCACATCAGTCATGACATTAAATCAGTATAATCTACCATCCAGTATGCACATCAGTCATGACATTAAATCAGTATAATCAACCATCCAGCATGCACATCAGTCATGACATTAAATCAATATAATCCAATATACACATCAGTCATGACATTAAATCAGTATAATCTACCATCCAGCATGCACATCAGTCATGACATTAAATCAGTATAATCTACCATCCAGCATGCACATCAGTCATGACATTAAATCAGTATAATCTACCATCCAGTATGCACATCAGTCATGACATTAAATCAGTATAATCTACCATCCAGTATGCACATCAGTCATGACATTAAATCAGTATAATCTACCATCCAGTATGCACATCAGTCATGACATTAAATCAGTATAATCTACCATCCAATATATATATATCAGTCATGACATTAAATCAGTATAATCTATCATCCAGTATACATATCAGTCATGACATTAAATCAGTATAATCTTCCATCCAGTATACATATCAGTCATGACATTAAATCAGTATAATCTATCATCCAGTATACATATCAGTCATGACATTAAATCAGTATAATCTATCATCCAGTATACATATCAGTCATGACATTAAATCAGTATAATCTATCATCCAGTATACATATCAGTCATGACATTAAATCAGTATAATCTACCATCCAGTATACATATCAGTCATGACATTAAATCAGTATAATATATCATCCAGTATACATATCAGTCATGACATTAAATCAGTATAATCTACCATCCAGTATACATATCAGTCATGACATTAAATCAGTATAATCTACCATCCAGTATACATATCAGTCATGACATTAAATCAGTATAATCTACCATCCAATATATATATATATCAGTCATGACATTAAATCAGTATAATCTATCATCCAGTATACATATCAGTCATGACATTAAATCAGTATAATCTATCATCCAGTATACATATCAGTCATGACATTAAATCAGTATAATCTATCATCCAGTATACATATCAGTCATGACATTAAATCAGTATAATCTACCATCCAGTATACATATCAGTCATGACATTAAATCAGTATAATATATCATCCAGTATACATATCAGTCATGACATTAAATCAGTATAATCTACCATCCAGTATACATATCAGTCATGACATTAAATCAGTATAATCTACCATCCAGTATACATATCAGTCATGACATTAAATCAGTATAATCTATCATCCAGTATGCATATCAGTCATGACATTAAATCAGTATAATCTATCATCCAGTATACACATCAGTCATGACATTAAATCAGTATAATCTATCATCCAGTATACACATCAGTCATGACATTAAATCAGTATAATCTATCATCCAGTATACATATCAGTCATGACATTAAATCAGTATAATCTATCATCCAGTATACACATCAGTCATGACATTAAATCAGTATAATCTATCATCCAGTATACATATCAGTCCATGGCTAGTACAGTACCAGTAGACCAGTTTTCTTAGACACCCTTGGGAAAGCCTACTGGAATATCTCCATAAATACTGTCTGCTGGAAGATCTAGCACAATTACACTCTCTCCAGAGATCACAAACATGTTGAAGTAGCCTGGCTTTCATAGCAATAAGGTGATTTAGATAAAGGGGTGTATACTATCAGCGGGCTATAGTAACTCTCATTATGAATATGATTCACCAACTACTAACAATAAAATCCTGGTTTTTGGACTTGGTTATTTAAGTTTTAAATTTTTGGAGGCATAGGTGGGGATATATATGACTCCTTGATGCCAGTGCTGGACAATAGAATCAGTCACCTAATTCCTGCCATACTTTATGTAATTGACATCCAAACGCTGTTGCATATAAAGCTGAAAGAGAAAGCCTCAAATAAACCTGCAGGATTTAAATACAGATATATGTATGTATATATGATATATGAAGTACTAGCTCCATATTCCCTATACCCCAGCTTTGAGGTTTTTTCTTCATGACACAATTTATTATGTACTTAAGTATGGTATCTGCTCTGGAGTATAAATGTAATACAGTGCCTGGACTTAGGGTTGGGAAATGTTTGAAGTTTTAAATGAAAGATATCAACATTTTGATGTAGTAAAGTATGGCCAATACGCTTTCTTGTTACCTCATCTACCTTAACTTTTAAGTTAGATACTTTCTTGGGTTGACTTGAGCGTGTTCACACTAGAGTGCAGAATCTTTACTTTTGAAATGAGAAGCTAGGTTTGATTAACTTTCAAGCTAATCCTAAATCCTGAGAGTTCAAAGTTTGTTAAGATTAAATATCATCATCATCAAGTGCTATAACTGTTGACTTAGATGATCATGTTGTTCTATAATTCTCTGTCCTCGGTGCATTCTATCAATTCTGTTGTTGACTGTCTACTGTACCATAACACCAAGTATCTTCTCTCTTTGTCATGTGTGATCATCTCTTTCTCTGTATTTTGCCACTTGTAATCAAGTATTCCAACTTTCCTCTTCTCATGGTGTGCCCAAAAATGTTGACTGCTTCTTTCTGATGTTTTTTGTAATCTCTCTTTTTGTGTTAGAGAATCAAATATAGGAAACAAAATAACAGAAAAATGGAGTAGTTTCCTCTTATTCTGTAACAATAAATTTTCTGTAATGAGGTTGCTAGGACATTGTACCTTATTTAACCCTTTTGTTCTTAAAAAATTGAGTATAGCTACCCTCGATTACCTAATGAAACGCAACATACCAACTGTAAAAAGCAATTAAAAAATAGTAGATTAACTTAATGTACTAACAATTTAAAAAAAATTTAAAATGAGAATTGGATGAAGTCTAATAAACATCAAGATTTATTATCATATCAGCAGCAGGAATTGGCTCCCTCAATGAGATAGAGTTGCTTGCACAGAACAGAGACAAGTGGTGAGATTTGATAAAAGATCTTTACAAGGATTGAAAACTGCTAGAATAAAAAATTTAGATAAGAGAAAAAGTATCTGGGTCTATGCCCTATGGGCCGGCTACGGGTCGAAAGGTCAATAGATAGATAGAATGTGTCTGGTCAGTGTCTTATCAAGGATGGCTAGAAAACCAAAGAAGAGAATTCATGCGATAAAATTTTGACGATGAATTTTAAACACAAATCTCAAAATGATAGAATCCATTGTTACCCTCAAATAAACCAGAAGATAAAAGCAAATTTAGTGCACTTTGATGAGTTCCTAGAAACAGGTGTTGTGTAAAAATATGCCTAAATTAATAGTTATGAGACAGGTATTAAAATGGTGGAATATAGTGCATTAGGAAACAACCTATTAATTGAAGTATTTTATGACATTTTTCCAGTCAATTCTTTCCAACCATTAAGGAACCCAGATCCCACAATAGTTTCTCTCACTCTTTTTCTTCTCCGTGTCTCTCTTTCTGTATGTGTTATTTTATTTAAGTATATCACATAAATTACTTATATTTAATGTTCTCATCACTTTTCCTTAAGCTTGGCTCTCCTGAAGCTGCGATGTTCAAGGTGGGGTTCTTCAAAATGCACCCCCTGATACCTGAGTCATTGTCTGCCAAGGCTAAGGAGTTTCTTCTGAGGTAGAAATGCGTTTATTTTAATTGCCGCTTGTTATAACATGAACTACACAGAGTTCATCTATTTAGTGGACATGAGTGTGTTGTGTCTCTAGTTCATGGGAAGCCATGATATCTGTGCCTACCCAACATATCCAACTTCAGTCTGGGTAGATTTCTTCTTCTTCAACATTCACCTGTAAAATAGGTGTTGATGTGTCACTAGTTTTACAGCACAGCCATCATGTCACAGCTTTCGTATCCGATATATTTATCTTCAGCCTGGGTTGATTTGCTTGTATTGACTTATTGGCCTGCTCTTTTAAACTTTTGACTACCAACAATTCTTTAATGTATGCATAGTGTACATGTCACCTTCTATTGTTGATAGTTATCTGAGATTTTACTACCCAGAAATCTAGGGACAGTATTTGGATTTGAAGTGAAAAGTTGCCAGTGACAAGATTTAAACCCAGGACCTTCCTTTTCAGAGGTGGACACCATACCTCTAGATCTCCCAGACCCCCTGGGGTAACAATCTTTGCCTAAAAAGATGCAATTTTTTGCCTACTTTTTTTGACTAACTGTAAAGGATTTTTTAATGTGCTCACAGGACTTTCTCTTTTTTGCCATTTTCCAAGAGGGCCCATCTAATCACTAACCAGAGACCATGAAGAACCAAAGAGTAAAATGATTTGAACCTTGGACCTCCCTGTCTAGTTGCTAGCATCTTACCTCTAAACCACTCAGGCCGTCCCCACTCCCCTCTCCCATAGTCCCTTTGATTATATACAGTTATCTTCATTTGCTTCTTGCCTTTGGCCATGATCAGACAAAGCAGTCATTGGTTAACTTGCCGTGTGGCATCCTGTACATAATCTTCCCACTTTGCTGGGTCAGTGGAGAGTCAAACATTGACCAACCCATGCTGTCATTAATTTCTTGTTGTTGCTGTATACATTTATCATTGTGTTTATCTCTCAGAGAGTGTTGTCAACTCATTATAATAATCCCCATTCTGGAGGATCTCAGTGCCCCTTCTTTTATCTCACAAACCTGCACAGATTTGTAGAACCTACCAGAAGTAAAACTCCCCACTGGCTTTTTTTTTATATAAATGCAAACTGGCAAATGTGTCATTTATTATTTTTGTTTATTTTCACTTTCACTCTCCCTCACCTCAGACATGTTTGATTTATCTTTTATTTAAGCTTCCTCTATTTGTTTTTCATAATTTCCAAACTAATATATTTGTCAGAGAAATGTTTGCAAAAGTTCTTTAACATTTTGTGTCTTTTTCCGTGGTGATACATTCTGATAGATTGCTATTTGTCAATAGAAAATAAGAAATTACAGTCCAGTGGGTGGCCTAGGCACTAAAACATTCAAGAAGGTGGACAAACTCTCAGAGGAAGATAAAATTCCAGCAAGAGAATTTAGGAAAAATTGATGAAATAACCCATACATTTATAAACGCCGCTCACTTTCAAATCAAAACATGAAAGAGAACACCCTGGTCACATACAAAATTATGTTTGTCACCAACTGTACTGACATAATCAAATCATCTTTGCATACTTTGCGATTCTCTTGTATTGCCCAGCTCGTAACCCTAAAGGTAAAGGTCATCCCATTACAATTGATGATGGAGTATCATTGTACTGGGCCTCAACATCATGTAGTGGGTTAGCCATTTTACTACCCCACTGCCTTCCCTTCCCAGAGAATATATCTGGGACCCATTTAAAGAGGCTTCAATGGACCACCAAGATCATTTTAGGCCAGAAAAAATGGCGTTTGAACCCTAATCAGTGAGGTCAGAAGGCGAGTATTAACCACACCACCACCAGGCATCCACTTCATCATCAAGTACCGGGCCTGCTGGCATAGGCGATCATCTCTCCCCACAACTTTTGATCTCGACAGTTATTTATCATTTCTGTTGTTGACCTTCTGCCAAGTCATTCTCTTAAGCTGTCTGGTATGTTTTCTCTTTGCTTCTCTCTGTTTTTTGTCCCTCAATTTCCCCAGTTGTCACAATATATTCCAGCTGTTCCCTTCTCATTCTTCTTCTTCTATTTTTCTATCCTTCCTCCATTGCCGTTTTCGTCGAGGGGAGATACAATCTGCGATTCTTTGAGTTGCAATTTTATTTATGTTATGTCTGTATGATCGCGATTGTTTCTCCATTATTTTGGCTCTGAGCACTGTTGTGTGTATGTTACATTGTCCTCAGCCGCTGTGCTAGTTCTGCCGCAGAGCATGTCCCTTCTCATTCTATCTATCTATTGACCTTTCGAGCCGTAACCGGCCCATAGGGCGTAGACCAAGATACACCTTCTCCTATATGAATTTTTGTTCTAGCAGTTTTCTTTTAAAGATATTTTATTAAATCTCGCCATCTGTCTCTGTTCTGTGCAAGCAGTTCTATCTCATTGAGGGAGCCGATTCCTGCTGCTCTTGCCTCTCTCATCAATGTTCTTCTCAGTGTCTCCCTGGGTCTTCCTCTTTTTCTTTTACCTGTTGTTTCCCATATGAGGGCTTGCTTTGCTATTCGATTATTATCTCTTCTCATCACATGTCCAACGTATGACCATCGTCTTTTCTTTATTACTGAAGATATTAGTGGTTGATTGGCGATTTCTCTAATTTCCTCGTTTGTTTTGAATTCGTTCCATTCTATACCAAGTATTTTCCTTAGACATTTATTTTCGAATGCATTCAACTTTGTTTCTATATCTCTTGTTGTTTTCCAGCTTTCACACGCATACGTAAGGGTTGATAGTACATTTGATTTGAATAGCCTAAGTTTTGTGTTTGTGCTAATGAGTTTTGATTTCCACAACTTTTCAAGGCTTCTGAAAGACATTGCTGCTTTAGCCAGTCTGATTCTAATTTCTTTGCTCGTATCCCCTTCTCGATCAATGTGACTTCCAAGATAGATAAAGTGATCGATCTCTTCTACTGGTTTGTTTTCCATGTATATTTTGTCACTTGTTGGAATTAAACTTTTCATGACTTTAGTCTTTTCATGATTGACCTCAAGCCCAATTTTGCTGGCTTTTTTTTTTTCCCTTCTCATTGCATGGCCAAAAAATAATTGTTTATTCCTAATTTTAGAAATTAGCTCTCTTTTTTGCTTTAGCCTCTTTTAGAACATTTTTATTACTCTTCTTAGCTATTCATGGTATTCTCAACATTCTTCTGTAAAACCACATTTCTACAGCCTCCAGTGATTTTCTTGTCCTATTGTCTGTGATTCACATCCATATTCTTAGTTGACAAAATTACCTGTTTAATATAAAACAACAAATCTTTATTATGTTATTAACTAATTTTGTTATATAATAGTTACTGTTTTTTTGTTCTTAACTAGTAAATTAAGGATCTCACTATACTGTTATTATTACTCTTGAAGATGTTTTGAGCCAGAGCCACAGAACAGAGCTACAGCTTCTGAATTACTGGAGCATTCTTTCCTCTTTGAGTAAGTGGTCATTTTTTCAATTAATTACCTTTTTTCAGATAAATTAGTCATTTTTTGTATTTCTTTGGAAAATAAACTCGTCTTTTCAACCATAATTTGTTATTGCTTAATTGTACATTGAAACATATACTTAACATTGAAACATATACTTAACGTATAAGAAGCAAATAACATCAGGACTAAAACTGAGAATAATAAAGTGTTGTACTCAATATTCTTTTATGATGTGGAAATGTGGACAGCAAGTAAGAAAACAGAAAATAAAATTGAAACCCTTGGTGTGTGAATTTATAGTAGAATGTGAAGAAGTGTTTTTAAGACAGTAAATGTGTATTCTTTGCATGTAAAAAAAAACAAACTTGTTTGTGTGTATTATTTATGTTTAACAAACCTCAAAGCTTTGCATACATTAGCTAATTTTCTTTGATTTAATATTTATGTTTTGTAGAAATCTTGGAACAAGAAGAAAGAGAACTAGAAAAATGAAGGATGAACACCAAGAACATCACGACTACCTAAGAAGTGTTTCAGGTAGGCAAGAAATTTGCTATAATATTATTATTTTCCCTCCTCCTTCATCTTTCTTCTTCATCTTCTTCCTGCTGCTCTTCCTCTTCTTCTTCAGCAATAAGCTGTGCCTTGCATATGTGCTACAAATGCCATGGTTTATTTAACCAGTTCACTATAATTTATCATACAGGGTTGTTTCTGTTGGCCACATTTGTTTGTGCTCTTTGGGTGTTGAGAGTGCTGCAGGATATGTTCTGTAATTTGGATGCACAGCAGACGCAAGTTGCAGTCACTGAGTCTTATCTTGTGTAGGTGTACTCAGAGGCCACCATGTCCTGTACTGAGTCTGAAGATCTTGGTCAGCTTATGTCTGCTGAGTTTGTTTAAGCTGTCATGTTCTGGCTCATATTTTTAATGTAACTCTCTCTTGTTTATCTAGCTTGTTTTATTGTCTTTACATCTTGGAAGCTCTGAACTGTCTTAAATCTTTAGGTTTGTTGACTGAGGGAGAGATGAACAAAATCACTTCTTCTTCTTTCCTTCCTCATTTGTCTTTCAGCATCAGGGGGAGATATAATCTGCGGGTTTTTTGATCTTCTGTTCACCTCTGCTGCTGTTATGTTTCCTAGTGCTTCTAATATTCCATCGATTCATATTTTTTGGGGTCAACCCTTGGGTCTGGTGTTCCCACAACGTTTATTGAAGGCTTGTTGTGTTGTGTTTGGATCTTTCTGTCTTGTCATGTGGCCAAACCATTTTATCTGTTGTTTCTTTATATATTCTATGATGGGGGCTATTCCTAGCTTTTTTCTCAGTTCTTCATTTCTGATCTTATCTCACAGACTGTTTCCTGTCTCACAAAATCACAGATGAGCAAAATGTATCTTGCTGTTCACATAGCTGACTTCAAGCACTCTGATTAGACTCAAAGAGACCTTGATCTCTCTTATCAAGCAAGTAAAAAAAAGACATGATTGCTGATGGTTTCAGATATTTCTGTTCTATCCTCTCGGGTACGTTAGCCTAATCTAAATGAGTCTCATTAATTCTTGGAGGTCTCAGAATTCTTCCGCAAACAATCAGTGGTTAATTCTCTGGTAACTGGTCAATGAGAGGTTTCATTATTAGAGTAGAGCTTGCATGACTACAGGTAGCCATGATAGCTCAGTGGTTAGTGAACTGGACTACAAAGGACAAGAGGTAGGGTTCGATCCCAACCGATGGCTTCCAGGCTCACCTAGCCTTTAATGAGTACCAAATTATTTTCTGGGAAAGTAAAGCAGCACGGGTGTAATACCGACCACATTACCCCAACAAATCATGTGCAGAAGGTCTGTAAAATTTATGGTCACTAACACCATATGGACTTCATAATGAAGAAATGCTGCACTGGTAATAAAGGTATCGAATGGATACAAGGAGACCATTTGGAGGACCTCGACTTTGCTGATGACATAGTTCTCATCAGCAGCCAGATAAAAACGATGCAGGAAAACACAAATGAACTATCATCAATAGCCAGCAAAATTGGGCTTGAGATCAATCATGAAAAGACTAAAGTCATGAAAAGTTTAATTCCAACAGATGACAAAATATACATGGAAAACAAACCAGTAGAAGAGATCGATCACTTTATCTATCTTGGAAGTCACATTGATCGAGAAGGGGGTACAAGTAAAGAAATTAGAATCAGAATAGCTAAAGCAGCAATGTTTTTCAGAAGCCTTGAAAAGTTGTGGAAATCAAAACTCATCAGCGCAAACACAAAACTTAGGCTATTCAAATCAAATATACTATCAACCCTTACGTATGCGTGTGATAGCTGGAAAACAAGAAGAGATATAGAAACAAAGTTGAACGCATTCGAAAATAAATGTCTAAGGAAAATACTTGGTTTAGCGTGGAATGAATTCAAAACAAATGAGGAAATTAGATAAATCGCCAATCAACCACTAATATCTTCAGTAATAAAGAAAAGACGATGGTCATATGTTGGACATGTGATGAGAAGAAATTATAACCGAATAGCAAAGCAAGCCCTCATATGGGAAACAACAGTTAAGAGAAAAAGAGGAAGACCCAGGGAGACACTGAGAAGAACATTGATGAGAGAGGCAAGAGCAGCAGGATTCGGCTCCCTCAATGAGATAGAGTTGCTTGCACAGAACAGAGACAAATGGCTAGATTTGATAAAATGTCTTTAAAAGAAAACTGCTAGAACAAAAATTCAGATAGGAGAAGGAGTATCATGGTCTACGCCCTATGGGCCGGCTACGGCTGGAAAGGTCAATAGATAGATAGAACACCATATTCTCTATACGCCACTTGGCGTGACGGGGTACTTTACTTTAACTTTGCATGACTACAGCCTCCAGTATGATAACTAGTATAAGTATATGAACTGGTTACTGCAGCTAAGGGTGGATTTCTTTTCAGCTGAGCTTACATGACTACAGCCATTAGTACCATCAGTATGATGGTTGAGGGTATGAGTATATGAGCTAATTACTGCAGCCAAGAGTGGATTTCTTTTCTGCTGAACTTATATGACTCAGTAGTATCATCAGTATGATCCTTGAGGGTATGATCATATGAGCTAATTACTGCAGTCAAGAGTGGATTTCTTTTCTGCTGAACTTACATGACTGCAGTCAGTAGTATCATCAGTATGATGGTTGAGGGTATGAGTATATGAGCTAATTACTGCAGCCAAGAGTAGATTTCTTTTCTGCTGAACTTATATGACTCAGTAGTATCATCAGTATGATGGTTGAGGTTATGAGTATATGAGCTAATTATTGCATCCACAGAGTGGATTTCTTTTCTGCTGAGCTTACATGACTGCAGCCAAGAGTGGATTTCTTTTCTGCTGAGCTTACATAGTTAAGCCATTAGTATCATCAGTATGATCCTTGAGGGTATGAGTATATGAGCTAATTACTGCAGCCAAGAGTGGATTTCTTTTCTGCTGAGCTTACATAGTTAAGCCATTAGTACCATCAGTATGATCATTGAGGGTTTAAGTATGTGAGCTAATTTATGCATCCATAGAGTGGATTTCTTTTCTGCTGAGCCTACATGATTACTGCCAGTAGTATCATCAGTATGATAGTTGAGGATATGAGTATATGAGCTAATTATTGCATCCATAGAGTGGATTGTTATTATCAAAGTGGAGCTTACATGATGATAACATCTAGAATGTTATTGAAAGAGAGAGGGGGGGGAGAGAGAGAGTACACATTTGTGATCTGGTTACTGGTCATCTGAGTAGAGCTTATATAATGAATGTTATTGAGTGTGTGTATGAGTTGGTTACTGCAGCGAAAGTATTGATTTTTATTATCTAAGTGGAGCATCATCATCATCATTAGGTTCCAAGATGGTTGGAGAAGGCGATCTACGCTCATCACTTGGTCCTCCTGTCATGTCATGTTTTCAGTTGGGAATCTTTTATTATGCCATTTAGATAAGCTGTAAAATATTTGTTCTCTTGATTTTCCTCTTATCTTCTGTCCTTTCATGCTCTCTGTGTTGTTATAGTATTCTCAATGCCTTCTTTTCACATGACTTGCCCAATAAATGTAGACTGTCTTTTATGTATGATTTTGATGAAATTTCTGGTTTCTGCAGCTCATTTTAAACATTCTTCATTTGTAATTTTTATTATCCCTGGAGTTTATAGCATTCTTCTCATAAACCACATCTCAGCTGCCTCTAATGTTCTTTGTGTGTCTTACTCATCATCCATGACTCACTACCATATAGTAGAACAGGTTTGATATAGAGCACTTTAGGATACATTTTCTTACATTAATTGACAATGATTTGTTTTACATGGATACTTTTCATGTGATTGAATTCTGTCTTTGTTTGTCCTATTCTGCTTTTAATTTCTGCAGTGTTTCTGTCATCTAATGTTATTATTGATCCCAGGTATTTGAATCTATGCACTTGTTTCAGGATTTTTCAATTTAGTTTTAATTTACTTTCTTGTGTATGGAGCTTACATGATGATAACTTCTAGAATGTTACTGAGTGTCTGTGTATATGAGCTGGTTACTGCAGCCATGGAGTGGATTTCTGTTACCAGAGGGACAACAACTTCTGGTAAGGTAATTGAGAGTGTGAGCTGGTCACCACAAACCTAAAGTGAATGTCGGTCATCAGAGTGGGTCTTGTCTAGTGTTTGTAACTGGTTTTATGCACTACAAAATGCTAATATTGATCATCAGAGTGGGTCTTGTCTAGTGTTGTCTGTAACTGGTTTTATGCACTACAAAATGCTAACATTGTCTGGTCATCAGAGTGGGTCTTGTCTAGTGTTGTCTGTAACTGGTTTTATGCGCTACAAAATGCTAACATTGTCTGGTCATCAGAATGGGTCTTGTCTAGTGTTGTCTGTAACTGGTTTTATGCTCTACAAAATGCTAACATTGTCTGATCATCAGAGTGGGTCTTGTCTAGTGTTGTCTGTAGCTGGTTTTATGCGCTACAAAATGCTAACATTGTCTGGTCATCAGAATGGGTCTTGTCTAGTGTTGTCTGTAACTGGTTTTATGCACTACAAAATGCTAACATTGTCTGATCATCAGAGTGGGTCTTGTCTAGTGTTGTCTGTAACTGGTTTTATGCACTACAAAATGCTAACATTGTCTGTTCATCAGAGTGGGTCTTGTCTAGTGTTGTCTGTAACTGGTTTTATGCACTACAAATGCTAACATTGTTGGTTCATAGTTCTTGCTCTTTTCTTCATCAGAACCAATGGGTAAAAACAGAGCCAGTGATGATCTGAAACTTAGGATTCCAAGAATTACAAAGTAAGATTTTGTCTTTTCAGTTATCTGTAAGTGAAATAGAGAACTTTATTCTTTGATTGTACATTGTAAACCACACTCTTACATTTTCATTAAATTATTTTTAAAATGTTCTGTTTTGTTATTTGAGTGTAGAGTAATGTTTTCATGTGTTATTCAGTCTTAAAGTGTGTTGTCCAAAGTACAGTTATACTGCTATATACTGAAGGTTATGAGAAACAGTCTTTAATAGTTTTACATAATCATGAAACATAAAAGAAAAAAACAATTGACATTCAACCAATGGGCATTTATCCAGAACAGGACAGACAAAAACAGTTCAGTTATAAGCTAAGTAGAAGTGAATGTATGAGAACAAAGGCATAGAAATAAAAAAAGCATATAATAGGAGAAATGATATCCCTGTTATACCATTCTTAGGTGGGATTGTGGTATCTTCATATATGTTATGTTTTTTTTCTAGATGTCATCACCATTTTTGTCATATACAGAGATATCATTATGCTAGTCCATCTATTAGAAGCACTGTTTCAGAGTTTCATATTGACTTTGATATGATTGTCAAGTGATTTGGACATATATGGCCCTTTTCGTCTTGTCAGATGGTCTAGTGGAGGCTATTGTGTATTTTTTTTAGGTTTTGTTTTTGTCGAACAGCTTCTCTCATGGCTGATTCTACCAATGTTTGACAAACACACGCGTCACAAAATGAACAAGTCAGGCCCACTGGCCACAGGGTTTTCCATCCTTTGTCATGAGTCTTTTCTCTTCTAAGTTTTGCCTTAGCACAGTCTCAAATGATGTTATACCATTCCTTATACATGCTCTCCATGATGTGCGATAATAAAGTCATGAGCACCTACACCATCAATCACAATACTTGATGATGATAGTGATAGTAGTGGAGGTGGTAATGATGGTGGTGGTGACCAGCGTGGTAGTGGTGGTGGTAACGATGGTGGTGGTGACCAGCATGGTAGTGGTGGTGGTGACCAGCGTGGTAGTGGTGGTGGTAACGATGGTGGTGGTGACCAGCATGGTAGTGGTGGTGGTGACCAGCGTGGTAGTGGTGGTGGTAACGATGGTGGTGGTGACCAGCATGGTAGTGGTGGTGGTAATGATGGTGCTGGTGGCCAGCAGGGACCAAGAAGAAACAAAATATATTCACCTGGTTAGACTTGTAGTGAAGTAGAAAGTGGAGCCAGTTATTCAGAAAGGTAATGGCTGAGACATATGCTGTAACATGTAGACAATTCTACTGTAGCTGTAACTTGTAATACAACTGTGCTTCATCTGGCTCTGCCATTATATCTCATCGTGCTTATTCATTGTATCTTCCGCCACTTTGCCACTAACTGTGTACCAGGCTGAGGTCAGAGGTGTATGGCAGCCATGATAACCTGAGTGATGAGCTTGATACGATTGATGAGGGACGGTAAGTACAATACGTACATGTGCCAACATTTATGCTTTTCCTGAACACATTGTGCTCACTTGTTTGATGCAATATGGAAATTGCTTAAAGTCTTGGTTTTCTTAGTAGAGGTGCAAATGTGTTTAGTTGTTTTTATGAAAGTTTTAAAATGATAAATCAAACTGTTTTTCTGTGCAGTAACATTGAAGATTATGTGGTAAAGGCAAATTCTTGTCTTTATATGTATACTATAAAAGTGAAGGTGGTATTTTTTCTTTTCCACATTTGCTATAAAAGATAGTCTTGTTCTTCCCTATATATTAATGCTATAAATCAAAAGTTCTATCCTTCCATCCCCATGTATAAAAGTAGTCAAGAGTCTTGTTTTTTTCCTTATCGATGTATGCTTTAAAGGCAACAGTTATATCTTTCCTTCCCCATGTATACTGTAAAGGCAAGAGTCCTATGTCTGTCTTTCCCCCCCCACCCCACCAATGTATGCTATAGAAGCAAAAGGTTTATTTTGTCCTCCTGTTGTAAGCTATATGGCTAAAGTCTTGTTTTTTTCATCCCCATGTATGCTGAAAAGGAGGAAAACGTTTTGTTTTTTCCTCCTTTCCATGTATGCTATAAAGCAAAATTTGTGTTTTTTCTCTGCTCTCCATATATTTGCTAATATGGTCAAATAGCCTGTAATGATGTGATGGTATTGTCATAGCATAAAATGTCATATTATGTGACATGTTTTATCCTCACAGCTTTTTCTAAGTGATCACCTCAGTGCATGTAAATTGACAAGGGTCATTGACTGGATTGAGTGCTTGAGGATTTTAGCTGGTTCCCATTAGTCTGTCATGCATTGGTACTTTTGTGGGCCATCTATATTGTAATTCTTTGGCCATTTAGAGTGTCACGAATGAGAAGGATACGTTTGGGAGTCTTGGAACTCTGCAGTTGCTGCTGACCATCAAGACCCATTTTGTTAAGGTGTGATTAGAGACCATAGTGACCTGTTCTACATCTAAGTATCTTGAAATTCTCAGGTTTTCTGACCAGATTTATTAGGCTGTCTTGTTCTATCTCATATTTTCCTTTCAGTTCTCGCCAATCAATTTCATGGCTTATTTTCTTGAGTCACAGTAATAACCCACAGCATTATTGGCCAAGAAGGTCAATTCTTTTCTTTATTGTTATCGCCTTTTTTTTCATGATTCAGGTACCCATTTTTGCAGTTTGGCTGATTGAATCTTGAAAGTGCAAAATTTTCACTCACCGACAATGTTACTTCCACCCTGCACTGGTTTAGCCAGGTTAGAATTGTGAAATATACAGGACAACAACTTTGGTGTTTCAGCTTTGTAAACAAGACAAGATGAGCCAACATTGCAACTGAAAAATTTTTAACTGGGAAGAAAGCAAACAACATAATACACTTCATTAAAAATCAGAAGAAATCTAAACAGTTTCCAGAGTCATATAACACTATTATAAAAGTACACACAAAATGAGTAATCATATTGCAACAAACAATGAAAGAGGAGAGGTTTTATTTATTGCAGAACCATTCTTCTTTCATTGTTTACTGTTATATGATATCTCATTTTATGTTTACCATCATGATTTTTTTTATTTTTAAGGATTTGTGTTGAGTTAGTCTAAGTTGATAAAAGTGCAGTATATCTGTCTGCTTTCCTCCCAGTTTAAGATCTTTAGGATCCTATCTTGATTCTTTTTTTTTTTTTTTTTACTCTTTTTTGACAAAGCTGAAACATCCTAGTTGTTATCTTGTGTTGTACCTAATCCATCCTTGTCATGGCCCAACATAGTTTTTCATATATTCTTAGAAATATATCAGATCTCATGTTGCTAATCCTCATAATTTGGAACTGAGATGGTGCCCAATGCTTGTCCTTCCTATTTGCCTTATTAAACTCTGGAAGTTAAGCACCCTTTGCAGATAGTGTATTTAATCTGTTTTCTTGTCAACCTCGTATGCAAACTCTGTATCAATTAATTGGGAAGAAGATGCTTTAACCTTTTCACTGCTTGTACACTTCATTTAATGCACTGCTTTCATGCTACATATGGTGCTCAACAAAAATGCTGTAACAGATGCACTTATAATCTGGCAATACTACCAATATCATATATTGTACCCTGGGATATTGATGACCAAATTCCTTTTACAACTATCAGTTCAAAATTTTACATGCTTTGTTTTTCCAACTACTTTGTTAATCTTTCAATGACAATTTGCAAGTATCTTTCACTTCTTTTATCCCCATTAATCTTTGCTTGATGACACTAGTATTTTTAAAATTAATTCTAAGTGTATGTTAAGATAATTTTGTTTATTATTTAAAAAGCTGATTATAAAATGTTGATATTTATAAATATATATATATATATATATATATATATATATATATATATATATATATATATATATATATATATATATATATATATATTTATTTCTTCATGAACTTCTGTACTAATAAAAAAACACAAATAATATAAGATTCTATTACAGTTTTCAGTGCTAAGGAATTTACAAATAATAATGGGCCTTAAGGTTTATGCTGTTAATTAATTATGTTTAACAAGTCTAGAGTGGTCTCATCTATGTGTATATTGTCCAATGCTCATGGATGTAGCACAAATGCAATTATTATTTAAACTTTAAAAAGTTTGTGTTGTCTATTAATTTTTTTTTTATTTGAACTCTTTTGAAAAGTCTGAATAAGTTCATATCTGTGAGCTTCCAGTTTGCACAAAAGTTACTTCCTTGGCACTATTTGAAGTCATTCCACCGTTTAAGGTATAAATAGAAGAATGGAATGACCAAAGACACACCTGGAAAAGGACAGTAGCAGAAAAGACCAAACTGCCTGGTTCTCTTGGACTGAATTTAGACAATAGACCAGGTGTTATTTTGTTGCCTGTAGACTATATAAGACAGGTCTAAATACTTTAACATGTATGTAGATTTACAATTAAATGAGATAAAATGTTTGAATTAGTGAATACTCAGGTAAATGGCAATTAGGTGTAAAGGAGTTTGTACAAGAATGGCTTGTTTTTATAACCATCTATCTTTACAAAATCATCTACTAGCTTGGGTTAACTATTTGTGCATTATTATGCCACATAAATCGATGATTGTAATTGCTTGTTCACCACATATTGAACATTTATTATATGCATGTCAGCAAGTATAACCTGGTAAAGTAGCGGTCTGAGAGAAAACTCAGTACAAAATGTATACAGAAAGAACATGCATTTAGCAGTCCTGGTCTCAAGTAAGGAAAACTTGATAAATACTTGGGATGGAAAGATCTGTCAGTCTAAATTAAGGAAGTAGTTATGAACAAATCCCTGCTGTGGACAGATCCAGATAGACCACAAGGCACAAAATACAGAATAATGTATCCCTCTTATCTGTGTACAAAGATGAGGAATTGTTAATCTGGTCTTATAATGTTAATTGTTTTAATTTAAAAATGTGTTTGTACACTTTATTTATGTAACAATGAATTTTATCAGTAAAATTATCACTATATATATATATATATATGTATATGTCTTTTTTTTTAATTTAATTTTTGGAAAATATGTTTTCAGAATTGATACGTGGAAAGTAAATTATGAATATTTCTTGCCAGGTTATAATTTTTAAATTTTATTAAATTTTATTTTTTAAATTTTACGCTTTTATTTAATTTGCAATTTAAAAAATATTTCTTTATGATGCCTGCCATATTTTATTTGGTTGCTCTGTGTTCTCTTACAAAGGCAACTCATTTTAAGTTTTTAATCTCTGTTTGAAGACTATATTGTTCTTGGGTACTCATTGAAGTTAGTCTAAGTTGATAAAAGCGTAGTATAATTTGATGGGTTAGTTTGCCATAGCTGTAGTCTTATGTGGATGTGGGAAGTGTGTGAGATATTTTTGGGGTTGTGTTTAAGCTTTTTTTGAGTAACAAATGTCAAGGCATTTCTTTAAGGCTGTGTGTTAATGAATTAAAAAATATTTTAGTACATTATGTAAATGGATGTTAGAATCTTTATTTATAGCACATTATATGAGATGTTATATATTACATTATGGCTGTGTACAGGCACACACTAATGCATGCAATGAGTCAAAAGTGATAAATATACTTAAAGAAAATCACTATGTTTCACTTTTTGATGTATGCACTACAAATCAATATGTCATTTATGGACATAACAAATACAACACCACATTTATTAAGTAAAATAGATACAATAAGCATTTTAAAAATAAAATCTGTCTGAATTCTAATCACTAAAAATTGTTATAAGAAGTAAAGTAAAGTAAAAAAAATATGAAGGTCACCACATAACAATTGACGTTGGGTAATAAAGCGGTAGCCACTTCATTGTAATGAGCCGCAGCTTCTTGAGGTGGAGTTCCTTTAATTGCTACCTTCCCTTCCAAGAGAATATCTCTGGTGACCATTTCAATAGGCTGGGTTTGGACTCAAAGAGTCTTTCAGGTCAGAAAAAAATGGTTTGCTTCAACTGGCATTTGAACTCTGAACTTTTGGGTAATGGTAATGAGAATGTGTTTACATTCACAAGTGTCTTGAAAGTAAAGGTCTGTATAATGTGGGTATGCTTGTACTCATAAAGCTAGACATAAATATGTTTACTGTACCTGTGTTTAAGTGGCTTTTAAGGTATTTGTTTTGGTTGTGAATCTGAATAGAGTTGAACCCAGATAAATTGATCACCATGTGACTAGAATAAAGTGTTAAATTACCCGTAATGTAGCGCGCCCCCCCCCCCCCCCCCCCCTTTAAAAAAAAAAATTGTGTTCATGGAAAATATATAATTAGTTAATTTAGTTATTCATCTTCTGCAAAACAGGCAGAGTAATCTATATAAATATTATTGAGGCTTTGATATATTCCTAAGGTTTCTGTTTTTGAGATTGTGGTTCTGCCCTATGTGCCGTTTTCGGCTCGAAAGGACAATAGATAGATACTCTATGTTAATGTTTTAACTTAAGATTCTGTGTAAGCTAATAAGTGATATATTCTCCTGCTGCATGTTTATGAGTGAAAATGGCGGTATGTTTTTGTAAAAATATTGACAGTTTTAATATAGTTCTGATATGAAGTGTACACCAGGAAGAAGTTGTTAATTGTGGAAAGTTTTCATTGATCTTTTGTCTTTTATCTTTTTCCTGTTTCATATGATTACTGTTATACAGTCGAACCTGGTCTTAGGACCACCTGTTTAAAGCGTTTCCCTGGTTATAGGACCGGGTCTACAATTTCCCCGAGTTTTTTACTATATGCTAACACTGATTACGGCGCTCACCGTATGACGCGACCAGAGACCAGGCTAATTAACCGCCGCCAATGTTATTTATCCCGTTTACGACACGCGGGTAATCCGAGATAACGATACACTGACCAGCCAGTCCTTCTCCGTCTCGCTGGGAGCCATAAACGATCGACACAGGTGTCTACAGGTGTCGAAGTTTTGCCGTATTTAGTGAGTCCCAGATTACAGTGGGACGTGTTACGTTTATCAGTCAATACTGGTGTGAGAAACACGGCAGACACAGATCTATGATTCGTGAAGTGACATCACTTCGCGGTTCAGTCTAGACCAGAGTAGACCATTGCGTGGCCCGTATAAATTACAGGAATTAACTAAAGAATTAGTCATTGCCCGCTTAGAGTGTATTCACGTACATGTACAGTATCTCAGTGAATTATTTTTGTGGATTTTAAAAGTGTTACACACAATATAGGAAATGGCCAGTGTCAAAAGTGTAAAACCAAAAGCATTAACGCTGGAAGAACGAATTTCAGTGATTCGACAAAATATTTGTGTGTGTTTAACTATCGTGTTTTATGAAAAGTGTCCAACCAGTGGCTATTGTAGACCGACATGTGCACTATGTTCTACTCATGGATTACGCTGATTTGCAGGTTAGTTTTCATAGTGCTTAGGATAAAATTTTTTTTATCGCTCTATTTATTATGTGAAACCTGTGAGACAGGACCACCTGTCCTATGGGACCAGTTTTTGAAAGTCCCGTGAATGGTCGCCTTAGACAGGTTCGACTGTATTAATCTTTTCTTTTAAATATGTTCTTGTGTTCTGTTTTAGTTCATTATTTTACTCATACAGACTTCAATCTCAGGCTCTATTTTTTTCTTTTAGTTTTCTTAAAGTTAGAGTATTGGCCACCTTTTATAGTTGTTTGTTTCTCTCCTTTTAGGATGTACTTTGTCTATAAGGAACATTTTTTAACTAGGTTTATATATTAACTTATGATATTCATTAATATTTAGCCCGCTGGTTATTGACCTTATCCATATTTGCTTTTTCTAACTGAGGTAAAGTTGACTGTAATCAAGAATCAGAAAATTAGTGTTAAATTCTAAATGAACATGTTTCAAATGTGTCATTTTTGGCTTATTTTAGTATGGTTGAGATTGAATTCAATTTGATGTTCTTCAAAATTTAGTTACGTTGACCATAAATGGCTCCTTAAAGTCATAATTTAATTTCCTCCATTTTGTTTTGTTCTCACAACTTGCATTCATCTCATCCTTGAATTTGTTCATCCCATTTTTTTTATTTATTTACTTCTCTCTGTTTCAGCAAACAGTTCATTATTCCAATGACAATGTGAGCATGCCATTATGTTCTATCTTTTAAGTTTACAATTATTTTAGCATTTAATTTGTATTTGTCTTGTTATTGTTCAATTCTTTATGGATTTTACCTGGATCATTACATAAAGAGCTGCAAAGGTTTGAAGATGTTGCCAAGCTTCGGGGCCCTAGTAGTATTGTGTCTTATGATGATGAGGATTATCATTGTTTCAGAGATCTGGAAAGTGAATGTTTTAAAATAGTTATCATAATTATAAAATGTGAAGTCAAATTTAAATGATAAATAGTATTCAAGCACATCAAATGAAATTCATAAAGGAAGAGAAGAGATGTCAAAGACAATATAGGACTGGTTGATCTCAGAGCAAAATGCTGGTCTCGAGACAAAGAGGTTGAGAGTTCAAATTCCAGCTGCATCAGTTGGGATTTTTGTTTGTGATTTCTCTTTGTGGCAAAAACCCCTGGATTCAGCACCAAAGCTAGGCTTGAAACAGCAATTACTCACCAACTCAGAAAATATGAGTACCTCCTAAGACTGAGGGCCCTGTGCACACGGCTGCCAGGGATAAAGGGATTAACATGCAAAATTCAGTTCCTAGTCTCTAGTGATCTCGACAGATGAGAAAAATATCTATCTATTGACCTTTCGAGCCATAGCCGGCCCATAGGGCGTAGACCAAGATACACCTTCTCCTATCTGAATTTTTGTTCTAGCAATTTTCTTTTAAAGATATTTAGAGAAAACTAGGGAACTCAAAAAAAATGTGTGGAAGAGCAGCAAAATAGGAGACTAAATCATTTAGAGCCTCACAGTCTGAGATGAATAAGTTAGCATGGTAAAGAAACAATTTGAGAAATTCTCCTGTAATGTTCATACTAACATCTTCTACTTTACCTCATCTTCACAAACATGGAGAAATGAATATCAACAAATCATCTCTACATTCCCATGCTTCACTCTGAGAACTTGTGTGCCCAATTTTCTCTCAGTTTAGACCCTTATTGAAAAAACACATTGAAACACTTGAGTTGCTAATGTTATGAGAATGAATTCAAGAACAAATTGGTCCCCTTTTTTATAATCGATATATTAATTCAATCCAATATATATATTTTTTTAAGATAGTTAAAATGATTCCCTAATGTCTATTTATGCTGATATATATATTTATTTTAAAGTGCAAATATAAACGGAGAGAAGATGATGTTTATTTTAGGGAGAAAATACTGAAATGACTAAATGAGCAGCAGTAGAAAGAGAAGTCATTAGAGCAAAACAATTGTTTTCATGAAAATATGTTATATTCTTTATGTAATAAAGTGTTTAAGTTGTGTGTGTTTAAGTTGACTGTCTAAAGAATTGTTGCTTCATTCATATCATTTAATATTACCATGGGATAATTATGTTTTTGTTTTAATTAGCTGCAGACATCTGCTTTACTTTAGCCAAAACTGATAATAAGTATGTATATCATAACATGCTTTACACACAAATATTAATTAAGGAAATATGTTCAGAATCAAATTCACAAATTTGAACCAATCACTCTTTTCACTTTATTATAATTTGTATAGTTTAAGGTTTTTTCTTCTTTCTTGCTCTATTTAATAATGGGAAACTCAGAGGCTAGATAAATATCAATGAACAAACAAAAATTCATCTGTTTATTATTTTTCCATGTTACTTATATAATCCCTTTTCAATCAAAAGTTTTGTTTAGACCAGAGTCTGTTCTATTATTATATGCGCAACATGTTCAAGAAAGGAAAGCCAATAACAAATCTTCAAATATACCAGATTAAGATACAACAAGAGGCTGATGCCAGGGATGGAGTCCCGTAGACACTCGCAACAAGTAAGAAATGGAAGTTGATCATCAGGTCGCAAGTCCATTACAGAATGTTGCATTTAACACAGCATATGAAAGAATCTTCATCTTTAGCCAGATCTCCCACTTCTTCTTTTGTCAAATTCAAGGTTTGCTTGATATATTGATACACTGCTTGATTTATTGAAACACACCTTCTTGGTTGCTCCCAATGCGCTGCCCAGGAACCATACCTTCCATTATTGTTCTTTCCAGCCTGCTGTGTCTTTTGACATGGCCACAATATTTTAATTTTCTCTGTAGAATGGTGTTTATAAGCCAGTTCTTTTTAATGTTTAAATCATTTACTATGTCTTCATTGCTCTTTTTCATTATGCCAGGTATCTTAAGGATTTTTCTGTAGCATTTTGTTTCAAATGAATCATATTTTGCCTTGCTGCTTGCTAGATTGTTCCTGATTCACAACTGTATGTTATTTTAATTTTACTGCCTTGCTGGTATTGTACCATATCTTCATAGCATTTTATTATTGTGTTGCTGTTGCTAATCTTCTTTTGATCTCTTTCTGGCAGCCTCCATTGTTAGCTACTACAGATCCCAGATTGTCGTAGTTTGCTACACTTTCAAGTTCTTCACTGTTGGTGATGATTTTGGGTTAACGTTTTGTTTTTTCTGTGGACATTATCTTAGTTTTCTATGTTTAGATAGAAGTTTTGCTCTACATTGTGTTTTTTAACACACCCTGTTGTCTATTTTAATCCTTCTGCACTGTTTGAGAGGAGAACTGTGTCATCAGTGTACCTGAGTTGTGGAATTATATCACCATTTATTGTGAAAGGTTTTCGGTTTTAACTTCACAATTGGAAGTTAGTCACCACAAAAATGAAATATTTATGGAAAGTGACAGAAGTGACCAGAAAGAGAATAATCAGAAATGAGTTAAATTAATAATAGAAAGAGTTAACATAGAACATAGACTGAGCAAGAGACAACAAATATAATCTTGTGAGAGGAAGCAGAGCTGAGGCAGACCCAGAATGTATGACAAAGTGACTTCAAGGAAAACCTGTAACAGCATCACAAGACAGTGGTTAAGGTCACTTGAGGAGTGAGTGCTAGAGTGTAAATTGTTATTTACACCCATAGGGGTTTAATGAAGAATTGAATTATATTACTTCTCCATTATTTGTTATATTATGATTATCATCAGTACACTTCTAACACAAACATAGGTACTCCAGTCTTCTCCTGACAATGTTCATCAGCGTGCAGTGACTAGCTGTGCCAGTTCGATGTTGGTTGACAATTCCTTTCATTCTTCCAGAATATTTTTCTGTTCTGGCAGTGCCTATCTTCAGCCCCATTCTAGATAGCGACCTAATTTCACTTCTTACAAAATCCCATATTCTCTCCCTATCTCTGAGGTTGTTAATGATACCTGTTCTGTCTATCTGATATGACCATCAAATCAACTAATTTACCTGCTCTTTTATTGTCTTGTGAACACCAGCATAACAATTGTACAAGACACACTTAATGTGTGATTCCCACTGTGGAGGACAGATTCATGATCTGCAGTGCATACACATCATCATCATCAAGTACCAGGCCTGCTGGCATAGGTGAACATGTCTCTCCACAACTTTTGATCACAACAGTTATTTATCATTTCTGTTGTTGACCTTCTGCCAAGCCATTCTCTTAAGCTGTCTGGTATCTTTTCTCTTTGCTTCCCTCTATCTCTTATGATTTATGATGCGATTCTTTGTACAGTTATGAATAGCATACATATACCTAAAAATAAACACTGATCAGGAACATGCTGTATATGAGAATCTGATGGAAGATAAGGGGACCAGATTACTGAGGGGTAAATCATGGATGTTGGACTGAAGATTATGTTAAATTGGTGTGCGGACTCTCCAACATTAATACTGGGGCAGAATGGGTGCCTGTGCCTGAAGGATTGAATACCACCTTTTCTGTCATCGTCATGCTAGACAGAGGATGCAGAGACTAGAACCAATTTGTGGTTAGTGCAGAGGTTAATACTCTCATCTTTGAAAATTTCAACAACACTGACACTCCGATCTATAACCTGGTTCTATAGTGCACCATCAGCAATGTTATGGTTATGGAAGGCTCTGGTATCACTGCAAACGAATTAAAATACATAATTGCTCAACCGCCCATGCCAGTGGAATCCTCTGAATTACTATCTCATTTCCCAAACAAAGAAAGGTAGCTGTAGTCCCCATCATAGCCATCTCAGCACATGCCAAAGACAAGGCGAAACCGCACAGAAAGTGAACACAGCTATCTGTTCTCCATCATAGGATATCATCATTCATCGTAAACAATCGGAATATCGAAATACGATCAAAACAGATGAAATGCACAGCTCACATTGTGCACATAGCACTTAACTCAGTAGCTCCTGCAACAAGCCGGACTTGGAATATGAGGAAACTGCAACAAGGAACACTTTTTAGACATAGCCTTTAATGGTTCCTGCCACCTATCCACCATATGGATCGGAAGTTCACGTCCTCCTGAAAATGATGATCATCATATTTTAAAAAATATATAGCGCTTGATGATGTTAGGACATCATTTTGACTCAAAATCCAAATATATGAAACACAGTCATCGGATTATCCCTGCCGCACATCAAATAACAGACTAAGATCTCCCTGCATTGTGAATTTGTGAAAGTATAAATCCCTCCTGACTAACATGAACCTCAGGGAGTTACCCTGTTGCTGTAAAGTCATGAACGAAATTCGATTCCGCCTTTCACTATTAATGTACGACCATTTTAGGGATATACAATCAGCCATTGTGATGACGTAGCACACATAACAATGGCTGCGCCCATAAAATCCCAATTACTCTAATAAATGCGGTCAACAACGCACGAAAAGATGATGCACAATCTCTAAAGTGAAAACTTCAATGTTTTGGTGTTTGTCACATGTTCAAGTGGCAGAACTATTTAAGAAGATAGTGGTTCCCTCGCAATTACAACATTAATATGACAATGGAGATCATAGCTGTGACAAAAGTGTAATCTGGTCACAAAATTACACTCATGTGTGTATGATGAGTGACTTCAGGAGCTTGATCCGCTAAGTCCATACAAGTTTCAACCTCAGACAATGGCTGAAGTCACTAGATCTTGATTCTTCCCATGCCATTAGATGTCACATATGGCTTTTAGTGTTTTTCATCACCCATCTCTTTTCTGGGTGAGATGTTTGATCTTATCTAATGAGTCTTTGCCTGCCAACTTTTCTTCTCTCATAAGTGTTTTTTTCAGTGTCTCTCTGGGTCCTCTTTTTCTGTATCCTGATATTTCCACAAGAGAGCCTGTTTTGGAATTCTCTTCAGAGCACATGTCCGACATGTGTTCATCTTCTCTTCCTAATTGTATATGAGATTGTTGGTTGTATGGCCATTACTCTTATCTCAATGTTAATCTTGAAGAATTCATTCCATTGTACACAGAGTATTCTTCTTAGGCATTTGTCTTCAAATGTGTTTAGTTTTCTCTCAATCTCCTTTGTTGTTTTCCAGATTTCACATGCATAGGTAAGTGTTGATAATACGTTTAAGTTGAATACTTCAAGTTTGATTTCCTTCCTTAGTATGATTCACCGGCTCCCATTCGGTAAGACTGTTAGCAACTGAAGGTCTATTATAATTCCCGCTCCTCCATATTGTTTATTATCATCTTTAAAATTTCTTGCTGTTTTTGCTATTCTGCTTCTGATCTCTTTCTTTGTTTCACTTTCTTGATAGATCAAGATTATCCAAGAGTATCCAATTATTACTACCAAGATATATATATATATATAGTGGCCTACTCTTTTCAATGCCTTGCGATTGAGATGTATATTGCCCTCTTGAGTACTATTATTTTTCATTATTTTTGTTTTATCCCTGATGATTTCAAGTCCTATTACTTTTGCCATGGATGATAAGGTATCTGTGATGGATAAGGTATCTGTGATATTTTGCATCTTGCTGATATTGTCACTTAGGAGCACTATATCATCTGCAAAATCTAGATCTTCCAAGTAATTCTTGTCGCACTATTTAATGCTATTATTGCCTTTGCAAAATTTATTCATTATGTAATCAATGGTAATTCCAAATACCAAAGGTGATAGATTACATCCCGGTCACTACAGAGTCAAAGATCTGCGGTGTTACCTTCTTGATATTTATCATTCTGTTTGCTAAAATACCTACATACTTCTATTATTTAAGACTCTCCAACAACGTTGATGTTTTCCTAGTATTTTCTTATTATCTTTTAATAGTAACCAAATCAGAGTAACCAATCAGATTTTAACGGGCAAGATGTACTTCGTGTGGATAATTCATAGCTTTTTTTTCTGTGAAAAAAAAAGTTTCAGTGGACATGAACTGATATCTGATATTACAAGAACATGTAGGTCATAGCAGTTATTATCCTGTGATTTAAAAAAAAAATATTTTTAGAAAGATAAAAACTTAGGAAACAAATTTCTGCAAAAGCTACTATATAAGAATATTTTGCATGCTGGTAACACAGATTATAGTTATAATACATTATTATATATTATTATGAAATGTATATATCTAAAAAGCTGTGGTGGTTAAAAAAAAAAAACAACTCATAGCTTCTAGAAGTTAGTTATCCAACCTTCTGGTCAGTATATAAATGCACTCTTTGCCACAATACTAATTTCTTGTACAATATGTTCTAAATTAAAATGTCTTTTTCAAATGGAAGTATTTGATGGTGTACACATTAGCCATACCCTGAGTTTCCCATTTATTTGTTGACAGAACATCAATATTAGAAGAATGGCCTTAGTTAAGTTTTGTGTTGGGTGGACTATCAAGATCTTGAGTATGTGCATGTCTGCCTTTTTGGCCAAGCTGCTTTGACCATTTGGTCTGATCTTGCACAATATTTCAGTCTCACACCAGCAAGTAGTGCTACAGAACTGAACTCTATGGATAGTCCTATAAGGTATGATTTCTTATCTCAGCAGTTTTATTCCCTTCTTACTGCCTGCTTCTTGTAAGCTGGTTGGTCTGTATATACCCCTAAGCAAACCACAAAACTAAATTTAATGCCATAGATGTATAGTATCAAAAGAAATCAAATGAAGCAGTCAAATTATTTGATCAAACTATTAAAACATTAGATGATAATCTACCAGAATTAGTATCTGGGTAAAGGGAAAAGATGTGTTTGAAACCTTGTTGAACAAAACTATCAAATTTCAATTCACTAACCATAAAGGATAATTTTCTCTTGAAATTTAAACATTTCATTGTTGGATTCTTCCAATGATATACCTGATTATTGTAGTTATACATGTTGATTTTCTATTGGAAAGTTTTAGTTATTTGAAAATAGTCTACTTAATGAATACACAGTTATCTCCTCTATTATAATAATTCAGACCTTCAGTTTAGACTTTGTGTGAATCTGCTTAATTTCAGATTAATATTGTCATTATCAATCCTCCGAGCTTATTTAATTATTTAATCTTTTTGCCTGCTGTGAAAGCTTTGTTTTGTTTTGTTTCATTTACAATGGCTGGCCTGTAATGTTTTTACTAATTTATATTCGCTTCAGCTATTAATAGCTCCATTTATTGTTTTGACATTTACACTCGCATGGCTTTTCTTTAACTGCTTGTTTTTGTTTTTTTTAATTTACAATTGGTGATTAGACAGTAATGTTCTACTTTTGATTTAAGACTTTTAATAGATATATAGTGTGATTAGTTTTAATTTTTTTAAAATATATTTCTTGCTAATTTAAATTTTAGCTCTACAGTTTTCAGACATAATATGAACCTGCTTAGAAAGTAGACCCTTATCTTAGACTACATATAAACATAATAGTAAGCTTAATAAATCTATATTATTGTCCTGTTGGGCCAAAAATGGCACATAGGGAAGAAATTCTAGACTCTCCCTGTATGATAGTCTATGCTATAAAGTGTCCTTGCACAGGACCCACATTGTATCTCACAGATGTTCTGCTTTGTTCTCGACAAAGAATCTGATTCATTAAAGAGTATAAAATGAACAGGCAAAGTACTTCAGTAGAATGAAGAGCCAAATCCTATTTTACTGTTTTGAATGGAAAGTCATCATCATCAAGTACCGGGCCTGCTGGCGTAGGTGTTCGTATCTCTCCACAACTTTCGATCTCGATAGTTATTTATCATTTCTGTTGTTGACCTTCTGCCAAGCCATTTTCTTAAGCTGTATGGTATCTTTTCTCTTTGCTTCCCTCTATCTCTTCGTCCCTCAATTTTTCCAGTTGTTACAATATATTCCAGCTGTTCTCTTATCATTACATAGGCAAATGAGGGTTCTTGTACAGAGTGCACACAAGACCTCCTATTTTTTGCTGTTATCCAAAAGAACTAGACATTGTATCTCACTACCCAAAGATCAGGGTGAAGAAAAGCACTAGAATCAGAAACTACTGATTCAAAGAAGAAAAAAAACTCTGACCACCTGTTGATTGGAACCTGGGACCCTGTTGCCAGTGGCTGATGTCTTACCTCTAGACCATTTCCTTCTCCCCATTCTGTTCAATGTTGATGTTGTCAGTCCACTTTAGTCTTTGCCTGTCTCTTCATTGTTTAATCTCAATTTTCCATTTCAAGATGACTTTCAGTGAGATATTGTAGGTTATTAACTTGTTAACAGTTTAAAAGTTACTGCATTAGAAAAGTCAGTTTGTTACAGCTCATTCAGTAGAAGATTCAAGCTTTCAACTGCTCATTTACTGTTATGTCATGTTTGCAAAAGCTCATATGTTGTCAGATTTATTTTAAAATTGTTCATTTGCTCAAGAGATAGATTGTACTTACTCATTCATATTATAATCACTTTGTAATGGCTTTTTCTTTTGACTTTTCAGCTTTATAGTATATGAAATTCCTTTGAATATTTGTGTAATTGTTATATAATTTTATCTAGCTCTGTTTTGTTTCAACTCACCTACAGTGACTGCTTTAAAAGTGCATCAACTAGCTTACATGTGCTTCAGCCAGTGAATAGCTTCTATTTCTTGATTGAGCATTTGTTGTGTGAATGCAGCCTTTCTTCAAATACTTGCCTTTTTTATTGATACATTTTTTTTAAAATTGTGAAATAATTGGCTTGATGTTAGTTTAGATGAAATGTGTAAATAGTGCTTGTTGTTTTATAGTTCATGGGAATGTTGACAAATTTCTGGGCTACTTTTTAGAAAGATAACCTTTTATTTTGAAATAAATCAGGCAATATGTATGTGTGTGAAATATGTTCAGAAGACATTTTATAATATGTGTATGTGTGTGCGCACATGTGTACGCCATACATTTTTTTGTTCACTATGATATTATCCATACTTTGTTGCATTATATTTATCAAGAGTTTAGTAACAATATTCTGCTCAAAACGTAGTAGCAGTATTTTTTTATCTCCAAATCTTTGTAGCAATATTTTTCTGGGTTTGGGAGATAGTGGAAGTGTTTTCATTGTTAGCAACCTTTGGTGTGGTGATGGCACATGATGCTTGTTGAAGTTTTCCAATATGGGATGTTGACTTTAGCAGCCGGAAACTCTTCTATCTGCTTATTTGTATGTCTAGATCCAGCAGTTTGATAATTGCTGCAGCTTTTGATTGATTTATTTGTAAACATTTTTTAGAGCTAATTCTGTTCCTGGGGTACATATAGTAGAACCTGAATGTCTATACACCTCTCTACTCATACAACTCAGAATTTGTACAACCTTTTCTTGTAAATTGGACTTCATATTTGTACATTGCCTCATACAGTATTTGGTCCATCTCATCTCTTCCATGATTCTTGAAATTTGACATTTTTTTTTTACTTTTTTTCTTCAACTTAGCATCTGAAAATTTTTGTTGCATAATTTACATTTTCTGACTTTCAAATATACATTATACTATAATTACAAACCATTGTCTGTTTAACTTTATTTTCTTTAAACTAAAATGATTTTTGTTCCAAAATGGCTGCACATCAACAGTAGTGGCCACAAACAGAATTATCTATTTCAGTTTTGATAGTCATGTTTCACTTGAACTTTCCGATGAGCATCACATTGGTACTCGTTCACTAAGCCATGATTTGTACAAGCTCCATGCAATGTTGTTAATGTTCTTTACAGTTCTTACATATTTTTGTATATTTATATGGAAAATAAATCTGATAGTGAGTCCATAAAGGATTAGTGATTCAACCAAACCTGAAATATAACTTTGAGAAAGAGTAACTCATGATGAAGTTTGAAAGTTCCAGCCCTGTCTCAGGATCTGCCAACTTGATACAGTTTGTCAAAATTGACCATCTCATCCATTATTTAAAAAATAATAAGACAATAAAAGGGTCTGAAAGTAGTGACTGATCTTGCTATGGATAGTACAATATTATTACTGTGTGTTGTTGTTATTATAGAGATTCATATTTTTAAATTCAGCTCTGGATCTGATTAATCCAAGTGACTTTATGTTTTTCGGGTGGGCAAATTATAAGATGTTTGTACAACTCACATTTCAAACAGATTTCTGGTATAAACTGTGTATAAATAATGGGATTTCACTGTTTTATTATTCAACTAATCCATCATGTAAAACAAAAGTTCTACATTTAACATTCTCAATCATTTTCTTGATCCATGCCTTAAGATATGCTGCATGTTTGTTCTTCGTCATCTGACATGCTCAAAAAGACTTACTGAGAGAGTAGTGAGTTTGTAAAACTGTGAAATGCTACAACAAAAGGGATAGAGATAGCCTGGGCAGTGGTCAATAAAGTATGTGGTGAGTGGTGAGGCCTTCAAGGGTAACAGCTGGTAATGTTATTATTAATGGAGGAGGGTGACATAATAAAGACAGGTAGAGTGTGAAGTAAATACTTTAGGTATGTTCCTGCTTCTTTATAAAGCTTTTGTTTGTGTGTTCTCAAATCTTTCTCTGTACTTATGTGCTTTTATGGGCCTGAAAGCGTGTATGTGCACACACACATCTTTTCTCATGTCTTTTTTTCAAATTACTAAAATTGTACTATTTGAAGCTGAAGATTAAAAGCTAAGAAAAAGAGACAGAAAGAAGTCAATTAATTTGTGAACTGCATAAATTATTTGGTCACTCTTTCATTTGTTACAGTGTAGAGCTGCTTTATGATTATGTGTTGAAATGTTAGTGAAATGTTAGTGAAATAGAGCACATTTTAATTTAAACATTTTTGGTTTTGTGAAAACTTTTCTTGTGCTTACATTGCACATAAAATGTGATGAAATGTGATACTAATTTGCTTGTCAATGTCTTTACAAATTTTGTTCATCCGCCTCTGTGATAAAACAAACACATTAGTATCATTAACATGTAATTACTCTTGTGCATGTTTAAAATTGAAAGCATATGGCATTATATCTTTCATTATTTATTATTATACTAATGTTACATTAATAACAAGACAATCAAAACCTCAAATAAAAGTGATTGACAGTAAGAAAACTATTAACAAGTTTGACTATCTATAATCACTCATAAATTATATTGTTTAAAAGAAGTTTAATGATAGCTTAACAAAGACTGACGACAATGAAATACAATAACAAAACACCAACCATTTTATTTAGCCACTCAAGACCTGTTTAATTAATCTGAGTCCTGCTCAAGCAGTGTCAACAGTGACCTTAGGAAAGTTTACTTCTCCAAAGGAGGCAGATACCCACTCTCTACACTGCCTTTTGTTACTGACTGACCTCCTGAGCAAGAGATTCAATATGTAACAAATCTTGTCAAATCATCAGAGAGATGTCACCACTTTTGTCCAGCAAGGAAATAATACCAGAGGTAAAACAGGTACTCTACAACACAATCTTCATTCCAACACTGTGCTATCAATGTGAATGCTAGTCTCCAGAGCAAGAAGAAAAATAACAACCTTCAAAATTAATTGTGTTAGATGTATAACAGGAAACATCCTGAGAGATAAGATCAGAAGTGAAAAACTTAAGGGGGGAGCTAGGAATAATTTCCACCATTGAATGCATAAAGAAACAATAGATAAAATGGTTTGGCCAAGTGACAAGACATAACAAAATATGATGCAGCGATCCTTCAACAAGTGCCATGAGAAAACCAGACCAACGGCCAACCGCCCCAAAAAAAATGGATTGATGAAATATCGGAAACCATGTTCTCTACTTTCATGGATCAAGAAAATGAATGCAAATGTTAGTTGTAGAACTCTTGTTTCACATAATGGTTGCTGTTAAATAATAAAACAATGAAAGCTCGTCACAGCATACACAGCATACCGTGAAAGCATACACAGTTTATTCCAGAAATCTGTTTGAAATGTGAGTAGTACACTTAAAGATAATGGACCCATAATCCTAGATGGTACAGATAATACTTGCTGAGGAATGCAACATAGCTTTGTAACTAGAAATACTCAGGTAATAGTGGACATCCTTGTTTGAACAAACTTGCCGATGATGATTAATAAACCACTTCATAGTTTTGTGTATTTACTGTAACACATTCTTGTTCTTTTTTAAAATCATTATTTAGCCAAACACAACACAACAAGCACTCAATAAACGCTGTGAGAATACCAGACCCAAGGGTCAACCACGAAAAAGATAGTTTGGTGGAATATTAGAAGCACTAGGAAACTTAACAGCAGCAGAGGCGAACAGAAGAGCAAAAGACCGCAAATTATATCTCCCCTCGAAATTGAAAGGCAAATGAGGAAGGAAAGAAGAAGAAGATTATTTAGCCATATTCTGTTATTTTTCATGTCTTCTATGCCTCAGCATGTAGTTTATCATTTAATGTTAGTATTAGTTAGTATTAGCTGCCCTTTACTACAATTATTGTATTAACATTTATACTTGTTTGATGTGCCATAGGAAAAGGTCTTGAAATTTTTGGTTCACATTTGTTTTAACTGTTTGATGTGCCATAAGATATGGTCTTGAAATTTTTGGTTCACAATTTAACTGTTTGGTGTGGTTCACAATTTAACTGTTTGATGTGCTATAAGATATGGTCTTTAAATTTTTGGTTCACTTTTAACTGTTTGATGTGCATTATTTTGTTTTGAAATTGATTATTTATATTTTAAAACTGTTTAATGTGCTGTAGGACTGTTATGAAAACTTATGTTGAAGTTGATTTTAAAAATTCTAAACTGTTTTCACGTATGGACATATTTTGCTTGACATTCCCTGGCACATGCATATATATCTGCTTTGCTTTACTTTTAATATTTGAGGTTTATAGCTTTTATTACTTGCTAGAGATAAATATCTGTGAGATAGTTAAGATTTTCTTTTAGTTGATCTGCAAGATAATTAAAATCTTTTAATTGAAGTTATTGTTTATTCCCCATGATGTGAATTTCCAGCAATCTGATTATTAAATAAAGTTGCTTGTGTATAGATACCAAAAGGGTTCCCTACATGCCTTGCTGGATGTATGGGGAATATGGTGTTAGTGGCCATATTTTTCCATGACCAAGGCATATTTATGGGTGATGTGGTTGGTATCATGTCAGGCCACCTATACTTCCCAGAAAAATCTCTGGTACCAATTTTTAGAGGCTGGGTGAACCTGGAATTCTTGTAAGTCAAAAAAAAATACTCCACATCTGGGAATCAAACCCTGACACTTCTGATCAGGAATTGAGTGCACTAACAACTCAGTTGCTCACACTCCTATATAGAGACTAAGATTACATTATTTATTTTTCCACATCTTCTACCACACCACAGCTTACATATAAATAAGGTAATTTTCTGGACTACTAATCAGCACTTAAATACTGTACATATTACAGCACATAATTTTACAGGGGTAACGTACATATCTCGTTGTTTTTTTTACCTCATGTTGCTACCAAGTCTCCCACAGCTAGGGGAGAAAAGAATTGAGTTACTGTTACCTACCATGCATGCCTTAAGAGACAACTGAAATTTAGAATTATCGCCTGTGCAGTCAGGTAGGATGTGCATAGAGTGACCTTGTCAACGGAAGTTACTGATGTATCATGGAACATGAAGTGGTGAAGCAGATATGGGGAATTCCTGATTGCAATGAAACTGGTTCTGTATATAGAATAGAATTATGTTGCAAATTATGTCTGTACCAGTAGCTACAGAATTAGCTACTTTTATTCCCAAATGGACATTGTGGTTAGTGTACTCACCTGCCAACCTGAAGGTTTGGTGTTCAAATGCCAGATGAGATACACTTTTTTGACCTAGAAGACTCTCTGGGTTCACCCACCCTCTTTAGATGGGTACCAGTGGGAAGGAAAGGAACTGACTACCTCACTTCATGAAGCCGAGGTTTTTGTACAAGCAGTCACTGTACTATCACTTCATTACCCAATGTGGCATTTGCTATGGAACTACTCTTACCCTTTTAATGAGGGTTATTGACACTTATTTAAGCTACCAGAAGAGGAAGAGCTCAAATTGTATTTGTAAAAAAAAAAAATTTAGTAATTGCCACACAATACTTTTAATACTTGTGAAAGAAGATATTCATTTATGGTTATGATTATGGTTATGGTTATGGAAGGCCCTGGTATCATTGCAAACGATATTAAAATCCATAATTGCTCAACTGCCCATGCCAGTGGAATCATCCGAATTACTATCTCATCTCCCAAACAAAGAAAGGTAGCTGTAGTCCCCATCATAGCAGTCTCAGCACATGCCAAAAGGCATAAGGCGAAACCGCACAGAAAGTGAACACAACCGTCTGTTCCCTGTCATACAATATCATCATTCATCGTAAACAATCGGAATATTGAAACACAATTAAAATGGATGAAACGCACAGCTCACGGTGTGAAACAAGAGCACAGTAGCTCCTGCAACAAGCCGGATTTGGAATATGAGGAAACTGCAACAAGGAACACTTTTCAGACATAACCTTTAATGGTTCCTGCTGCCTATCGACCATATTGATTGGATGTTCATGTCCTCCTGAAATTGATGATCATCATATTTTTTTTAAATGTATAGCGCTTGATGATGTTAGGACATCGTTTTTGACTCCAAATCCAAACATATGAAATGCAGTTAGTCATCGGACTATCCCCGTCGCACATCAAACAACAGACCATAAGATCTCCATGCAATGTGAATTTGTGAAATTATAAACCAGCTCACATGTCTACCCTCTACTTACAGTAGCCCTGTTGGATCTAGACAACATCCCTCCTGACTAACATGGAACTCCGGGAGTCAACCCGCTGCTGAAAAGTTATGAACAAAGCTCCGTCATTTCGCCTTTCATCATTAGCATTTGGCCAGTCTAAGGATATACGATCAGCCATCATGATGACATAGCACACACAACAATGGCTGCGCCCATAAATTACTCTAGTGAATGCTGCCAACAACGCACGAAACACAGTGCAAGATCCCTAAAGTGAAACCTTCGGTTGACTTGGCAGAGCAGTCCATATTAATGAGTTGTAACATGTAACCATAACATTTTTAAAATAATCTTCTTTTGATAAAAAATGTGATTTGAAAAATTATATTCTGTGAGTTTGTGCATTTTGCCCCTATGCAATGTGTGCTTCATGTTATAATTTTTATTATTTGAAAGTAAGCATTTATTTAATTATAAAATTCC
Source organism: Megaustenia siamemsis (assembly GCA_032433765.1). Taxonomy (NCBI): domain Eukaryota; kingdom Metazoa; phylum Mollusca; class Gastropoda; order Stylommatophora; family Ariophantidae; genus Megaustenia; species Megaustenia siamemsis. The sequence continues at coordinate 31,224,741 of JAVIAB010000047.1, forward strand.
ACCATTTTTGTCTTTTTGAATATATTTATGCATTTATATTTGAATGGAGTCAAAGGGGAAAATACCCAAATATTGATGCAGCCATACTTTAGTAAAATCATAAATTTGGAAACTATTTTAGTATAAAAACTGTTATTAAAGTTAATCAAAATGTATTGTTTTGTTTTATTTGGCAGTTTACATGTTTTTTTTTAAACTAACCACCAATGTATAAATTCATTTAAAATGTGGTTGTTTCTACATGCACAATATGACTCTGTTAAAGTATAAAATTATAAATAATATTTAAATGAGTTGATTTCTAAGTGTAAGTAGCCCAAGTCTTTCCCTGATCTTGTGTGTTTACTCCTGCATTTATTCCACCTGCTTCTTATTCTTGCATCCTATGCATATCTTTCTTCCTGCTGCATTTGGTTACTCAAATTATGCATCAAAGTGAAGAGTTTCGGCGGCGGAGTCTTTCTGATAGTTGTGCCCGAGGGGTTCGAAGAAGGTGAGACAAGTTTACACCAAACTCTTGTGTCTTGCTGTCACATATTTGCAATCATGAATCACTTTTTGTTTTCTTGAGTATTTAATTTGGTGTTGTCCTCACAAATTTTACAAAGCAATTAAAAGATGTTTTTGTATTTATTTTTAAATTGTGTTTTCATGCCAGGAATTGCATGTTTGACAACTCAGTATTGCCTATCAGTGCTGTTACTGGTATAAACATTTGTCTTGAATCCTGCATTCTGTGTTCAGGAAATGTTGAGAGTTTGTTCATTTATTTTGTTTGCTTTGTTTTCGTTTGTGTCCACAATTGCCTGCAAATTGTCCTTTAGTGCCAGTAAATATTTTTAACCTTTTGCAATTAGCACGGTCTCAACAGCTTAGCTAGGAAAGAAAACCTGGCAACTCTCTTGACAGCAGAATAGAGTGAGGAAAGCTGAAGCTATGAATAAATGAAGACTAAAGTCTAGAATGAAATGAAAATTGATTGCAAGAGAGAGAAAGATGCATGTTGAATAATGAATAGGATTTTGGTCATGAAAGAAGCTGGTTCTCATTGTCACTAAGCATGCCACATGATGATGCTATTATTGCTTCTTTTTTTTTTTTTTTAAATATGGTTTTATTTTTCCTGTACTTTCTTGCATGTTTCATCAGATTTATGTTTTTGTGATCAACTTTTATATAACTGCCTTGCATTATTCTATAAATTTAGCATGCTTGCAGTTGTTCATATTTTACTTTATCTGTATTGTAGATATACTTTCTCAAGTAGAAGTTATGTTTTACAAATAAGCTCTAATTTATTATTTCAAAGTTAATTCTACAAGTCATTTTTTAAAATGTCAATTAAAATTACTTGAGAATGAAACAATGAGGAAATGTATTTTCAAAGAAATTGGATAGAAAGATACTGAAAGAAATCACAAAAAATAAGCATTTTTACAGAACTAGGAGGGATGATATTCTCAGTTTTTTGCGTATTTGTTATGAAAATAAAATAAATAATAAATAATGTAGCAGCAGGAAAAACATTGTTCTAGTTACAGAACAATAAAGCGGAGATGATGTACAAATTGATTAACATTATGGCACAGGAGAAATTGTACAACCAAGCTCATAGACAGCTGCAGGAATGTTGTTACAATCCATAATTGTCAATGATTGCTGATATGATTAAGAGGAAGTTGCACAGATCTACTGCTCCTTTTTATGTATAAGCTCCATCTATGAATTGATGACATCAAAGACTGGACAGATAAAACATTCAAACAAATCCAGAAAATGGCACACACAAAAGGAAAGAACAAAGAAATATTGTGAATAGCTCATCATGTTGATGTACCAAAGGAATTAAAAATAGGCTTAGACACATTAATACACAGCAATTTTTTAAATTGCTAACATGCACACAGTTTGCTAATGTTCACAGCATATCAACATGAGTATCAGTACAGAAGTTACAATTTAACCAAATCAAGGCGCTAGTAAACATTATTAAAGACTACAGATGTTAGATATGTCTTAAAAAACAATCTGTATGTGAATCAACACAGTTGATGCAACAATTTGACAATTTAAAATCAGATTCCACATCTAAATGAGTAATGCCAACTTAAATTTAGAATATACTTTATGATTACTAGTCCTGCTTGGTTGTTAGTGACCATACTTCCTAGGGGGAGTAAGTAACGGTAGCAAGAAACTCTCTGCAATAAATGGTTTCATGATTATGCTTAGACCTCCTGGTCTAGTTTGTCTCTGATCATCCAAGTAGTTTGTTAAGTGCCTCTATGTGAAGACTATAGCCTAACATCTTTAGTGATAGCTTTAGATTCTGCTCTTATGTCATAGCCAATGTCAAAAGGACATCGGGAAAACCAAAGGGGGGGGGGGGGGGGGGGATAGACGAGGACACTCCTGGGACACAACAAGCAATACATATAAATCACTCAACAATGGAAGTGAGAGATCACGCGAGAGGTTAAGAGAATCTCTCACTTCCATTGTTGAGTGATTTATATGTATTGCTTGTTGTGTCCCAGGAGTGTCCTCGTCTATCCCCCCTTTCCCCCCCCCCCCCTTTTTGGTTTTCCCGATATTAGATACTTTTGCCCTCTTTACTGACCTGTATTTGTCACGTGTTGCTTTCTATACACGTTCTCTGCGCTTTTAGTCATTTCGACTTGTTTCAGCACGGATTACAGTTTTCCTGCTCTGAGCTCAGCTAAGTACAATTTATTATACATTTTTCTCTCTCTTTTTCTATTTTATATATTTTGACGCCCATCATACCTCTCATCATGTAATATTCATTTCTCTCTTTTCTTATTTCTGCATCCTACTTTCCTCGCCCTCCACTTGATCATCTAACATGTAGTAATTGTGCTTCACCGCTTGTTGTCGTTGTCCCTGTATTCTGAAGAAGGCCACAGGCCGAAACGTCAGTATTGTGTTGTGTTCTTTATTTGTAAAGCTGTCACCATACCTTGGAGTGTTTAGCACACCCCACCACTGGCTCCTTGCTACCAGCTTTACCGCAGCATTGCAATTATTTGCCTGTTCCCTAACAAAAATATATATTTGACTGGCAGATATGGTGACCTGGTAACAACTAGATTCATGGAGGCAAATTGTTTGTCTTTTTAATATGCTGAAACAGAAAACTGAATGAAGAAGAAGATAGAAAATACAACATAAAGAAGAAGATAGAAAAAAACACAACATAAAACAGAAGATAGAAAAAAAACACAACATAAAGAAGAGGATAAAAATACAAGTTGTAATTCAGGGTTTGAACGAATTGGAATAATCATGATCTGAGTAGAAAAGATGATCATGGGAATAGGTGAGTAGTCTAACCATTTAACAAAAAATAGAAGCATTCTTATTACCCCTTGTGACTTGAATGGGGAATATAGTCTTAGTGCCAACTATTTCTCATTGATCATCCGCACATTTATGGGTATCTTTGCCATCATTCCAGACTGAACTAAATTATTCAAGAAAAAAATTGTCTATTTTCAGAAATATATTAACTCCAACCCTTGTAATTAGTGGACAAGTGTACTAACCACTCTGGTATTGTAAATTCAGTTTAACCAGTGGCAAACTGTAATTATCACCATGTATAGTCTTCACAATATATGGCCCTTTTCGTCTTGTCAGACGGTCTAGTGGAGGCTATTGCGTATTTTTTGGAGGTATTGTTTTTGCCGAACAGCTTCTCTCATGGCTAATTCTACCAGTGTTTGACAAACACACGCGGTCACATAATGAACAGGTCAGGCTCGCTGATCCACAGGGTTTACCATCCTTTTTCATGAGTCTCTTCTCTTCTAAGTCCTGTCTTAGCACAGTCTCAAATGTTGTTATACCGTTCCTTATACATGCTCTCCATGATGTGCGATCACTTGCCAGATGTTGCCAGTCGTTTTCACAGATGGAGAAGTCTTTCAGAGATGATTTGCAGATATCTCTATATCGTAGTTTAGGTCTGCCGATTTGTCTTTTTCCGTGTTTTAGCTCACCATATAGTATTTGCCTAGGAATGCATTTTTCTTCCATCCGTTGGACATGCATCAGCCATCTTAGCCTTCGACTTCTGAGCATCGACATGATTGTTAGGGTCTTAGCACGTTGCAGGACAGTTAAGTTGGTTATTTTGTCTTGCCATTTGATGTGCATTATTTTGCGGAGACATCGCATGTGGAAGACATTTAGTCTTTTTTCCTGGTTTGAGTATGTTGTCCAGGTTTCGGATCCATATAGTAGTGTGCTAAGCACACATGTTTGATATATTAGGAGTTTAGTCTTTCGAGTTAGTTTCGTGTTGTTCCATGCCCTTTTTGTGAGTTTGCCGAAGGTCATAGCTGCCTTACCAATTCGACAGTTTATTTCTTCATCAAGAGAGATGGTTTGCGTAACTGTGGATCCAAGATATGTAAATTTCTGTACTGATTCTAGTGGGCAGTCTTTTGGAGTAATAGATAGAGGTTTGAAGTCACCTTGATTTAGTATTACTGTCTTCTGAACATTAATTGACAGTGAAAAAAGGTCGCATGCTTTATCCAGGTTGTTGATCAGCGACTGTAGGGTGGCCTCACTATGAGCGACTAGGGCTGCATCGTCAGCAAATAAAAATTCTTTAAGTAGGGCAACATTTGTTTTGGTTTTTGCTCTTAGTCGTGCTAGGTTGAACAGTGAGCCATCTGGTCTAGTGCGAATGTAAATATCTCCTGAGCTGTTTTCGAAGGTGTAATTTAGGAGGGCAGCAAAAAATATACCAAAAAGGGTGGGGGCGAGGACACATCCCTGTTTCACTCCTTTGTTGACTTTGAAATTCTCTGATGGACTCCCATCAAAATGGACTTTGCCATTCATGTCTTCATGGAAGGAAATTATCAGCCTAAGTAATTTAGGAGGGCAGCCTATGCCTTCTAACACCTTGTAGAGACCATCTCTGTTTACTGTGTCGAATGCCTTTGTGAGATCCACAAAGGCAATATAGAGCGGCATATTTTGTTCCCAACATTTTTCCTGCAGTTGTCTAAGAGTGAAGATCATATCTATGGTTGATCTCCCGGGTCTGAAACCGCATTGGGACTCGGGAAGCACCCGTTCTGCAAGTCTATGCAGGCGATTAAGTACGACTCTAGCAAAAGCTTTGCCTGTTGTGCTAAGGAGAGAAATGCCTCTATAATTATTGCAGTCGCCCCTGTCTCCTTTATTCTTGTACAGCGTTATAATCTTGGCATTTCTCATATCATGAGGTATTTCTCCGTTTCTCCAGCATTTAATTAGCAGTTTGTATAGGTGTGGAAGTAGTACGTTTAGGTTGTCCTTTAGTACATCTGTGGGAATGTTGTCATTTCCTGCAGCTTTTCCTCTTGAGAGGGCATTTATAGCGTCAGCAAGTTCGTTCATAGTAAATGATATATACCACAATATGCTGAAAGGAATTCTCTTATAGTCACTAACTCATGTGCAGTGACATCAGATCTTTTAACTTATTGACAGGGTGCAGAGACATGAGTAGTGGGCACATTTTTTGGAAGTAGAATTGAGGTCCTAAACATACAGAAGAACAGAACACTTTTCATGAGGGCAGGATAGCAAATTCAGGGATTAGTTTCATTAACCAGCAGAGATGATATGTACTATTTTCATATTTTTAAAATCCTGATTGAATCAGTGCATCTCTACATATGTGGAACTTTGTGTGATTGTTTGAGATATCTCCTCAAAGGTGATGTTTACATTCTTAAAATTATAGTTTGAATCTCTTCATAAAAGTGAAATGATCCATCTGTCACACATTTATGATGATTTCTGATTAGATAAACACCTGGAAAAAAATACGAAAAAAACCCTATCGTGGCCCTTAGCATTCAGGGATTTAGTGCCAGTATTTTTTTGACCATCTGCACATTTTTTGGTTATGTGATCGCTTCACACAGATTGGCATCAATGTAGTTATATGCTGCCTATTCCAGTAACCATAAAAATGTTCATCTCTATTATTCCCGTTAATGATTGAGCGTTTTGTATTTAAAATTAATTATTATGCAGCTTGTGATGAACACTTCCAAATCACCATAACAATAATCGACTGTGACAAGTTCTTCAAGTCTGGCGCTGAGTCTGCATGGACTCCATAGTCAGTGCATGTGACCTGAGAACCGCTGTCTCCACGATAAAGGTCAGGTCAGCGATGACACACACAATCTAGCTACACTAGTTAGCAGCAGATATGGTGAATTTACACATTTGAGGACTTCCAGTTACGTGCGGGCCGAGATCACCACATACATCGAGTTCAGACCAGTAGCTTTAATGTAATCAGTATTGCATCAATGCTGTCTTTCTTTCCAAAAATCTGGTACCCATTTTTTCTGGCTGGATGAACTCAGAACTGTCAAGAAGAGAACAGCTAGTGTATACAGTAACAACTGGAAAAACTGAAGGAATAAGAGATTTAAAGAAACAGAGAGTATTGTAAATAAACAAGTATATAAACAGAGAGTATATACTTGATTCAAGACTATTAGGGAATGGCTTTGGTAGGGAATCACCAGGATCATTGATAAACAGCTGTATAGATAGAAAGTTGTATAGAGATATTATCACCTGTTCATCATTTGATGGGATTTTCAAATGACAGTAATTTAAGAGTAGTATGAGTGTAAAATTTGATAAACAATAATTATTCTACATTTTGATATTAAACAAAACAGAGAGAGCACATACTATGCCCTTAATCTTTATGTTAGCTTGTAAATATGACAGTAGCCACATAGCAATGCTCTTTTTTTTTAACCTTAAAGTGCAAAATAACATATCTGATTGAAAGTTAGGTGTGTGACATTCTTTTCATTGCTATTATTACATTCTATAACTGTGAAACTGGTACCTATTTTTAAATCTGGATCAACTGAAGCGCACACACATATATGAACTCACAACTATTTTGTAACAATGTTTATTACTTTCAGGAATAATTAATCAATTTTGTTTCTTGTCATGTAGACATTTTTTGTATAAAATTTAATTTGACTCTTTCTTGTTACTTCTGAAGCAAATTTCGGTATGTTGCTGGTTAATGTAGTAACATCAGCTTACATTATATCACGTTTGTGCTACACATCTGTAACACTTGCTGTATTCCCTTTTTTGTTTATGAATTAGTAGAATCCATATTTATATAATTACAATTTGTGTAAAAGTGTGTGGGGAAAAAAAAAAAGAAATCTTGTAGAAATGCTCATGAAGCTTCAGAGTTATTGCTCTTATATAAAAGCGGTTTGTAGTTAATTATTTAGATAGTTTTTGGTTTGCAGATTCAACCAATTTATTTCAACATGATTCCAAGATAGTGGATTAAATCAGTTGTTTGCCAGTCGTAGATGAACATTGGTTTGATTTTGAGTGTTGTGTAAGGTTTTGTTTTCCCTTTCGGTTGAATTAAAAACCTTGACCTATACACTATGAACATAAACCCTGTAACTTGGTAGAAACATACTTCATTGTATTTCTTAGGCCCATCTTAGCTTATTCCTGGACAATGCATTTCAATCTCTTTACTGATAGTGCTGGAGAATATCAATTCATAGATTACGTTTTAAATAAAAATATCAATGTATTAAAACAGAATGGGCTATAAGTTTCTAAAGGTTTACAAATAATTGCAAACAAGGTGTGCTTTTTTGTACCTAATAGATGTATTATTTGTGTTGTCCTTACTGTTAGTTCAAACATAGTTGTTATCATGTCGAATAGATTGTTAGGTGTAGTTGACATTGTTTATATTAAATGGAAAATTTAATTTGACCTCATTTCAACCACAATTTTAAACTACACAATAATTGTTTCATTTAAATATTTGTTAATGTTTTTGCATGTGCACTTTAACACAAAGAATGTTGCTTCTGTATTTTTTGTGTGTGCTGAAAATCACATAATTTAATATATAATTTAATACAGTCAGTTCTACTTCTAGTAGAACAACACTCTATACTTCAAGTTCGAATATATTCACAATATTAATTATACAGTTTAGCTCTATGTATATTAACTATACTTCAGTGTACACATGTACATTTATTGTCTTATTTACTTTTCTTTAGTTGCCAAACACTTTAATCGTGCATAGCTTGTAATTATTTAACTAAAGCTAGAAATTCTAAAAGAATAATTTCACAAGATTCTTGTTATTCCCCTTGTAGTATTTTGTAACAGTTTTGTTTACATCATGTAACAGCACCATTTGTTGCTGGAATTGCTAAAATACCATTTTGAAGTTTGGACACAAAAATGTGAATGAAAAAACTGGAATAATGGGCCAAGCGGTCACTTCGGTATTTGTGATTATGCAAAAACATGACATTGAAATTGAGTTAAATTATCATATAATAAAGAGTTGCTAAAGAAATGCTGATAATATTATATATTATCTTGAAAAGCAGAACAAAAATTTCACATTTTCAATATTATCTTGAACAGTGAAACAAAAATGTCACACAACAATTTTTTACAGGAAATTAAATCAAATTGTAAGATGTTGGGCATACAAGCAAACATCTGTGGTTATTGCTTGCTAGTGTCCACATCCCTGTGTTTCAGGTAGTCCCATATCTGCACCATTTCAGATAATGTGAGGATTGTTTCTATTTGTGAACTGTTTGTGTAATGTAACATAACATATTAGTACTCACTCCGTAACTTGTATAAGCACTGTTTGTATATTACACTATTTTTATAACCTACACCTGTACACTTTTACACTGTTACTAATACACATTATTCTATCCATGTATGTCTGAAGAATTGTGGTAGCTGCAGTCTGTCTGTCCTATGCCAAACGTGTTGGTTTGGCTTGTGTATCGTCATTCTTTATGACTTGAAGCTTTATCTTTAGATGTTTATTTTATGCTCATATTGGCTCATTTATCATGTTGATCATTTATATGCTTATATTGGCTCATTTATCATGTTGATCATTTATATGCTTATATTGGCTCATTTATCATGTTGATCATTTATATGTTGATATTGTCTCATTTATCAGTTGGCCGAGCCACTTAATTTTTTGGCTTTTATGTATTTTTACACTGGGCCATCATCTTTTTTTTATTCATTTGTTTCTGGTGACTTTAATGACCGTTCTTAATGACATCATCTTACAAATGATCTTCTTATATAGGCTATAGACACTACAACATTTATGATTCTAATATTGTGATTTTATCACATTTATAGCATATATTGTATTTAGAGTACTTCGACATTGTTTATGATAGTGAGAGTATATATTGTAGTGTCTGGCAGTAGCAGTGTTTTTTTTTTGTTTTAAATGTAGATTGATGCAGTGATTTATGAGGAGTGAGACACTGGGTATGTGAAGTCACCTTCAGTATTAGTAGTACAAAGCAAATGAGAAAATCTAAAAAGAAATGTGTGCAGCCAGCAAAACTATGTAATGGTGGTTGTTTGTTAGGTTATTGTCAACATATAGGCATTTGCCTTTTGGGATAGAGCCCTACATACAATGAGATAACTCTGTGTTTCCTGTTCATTGAGAAAAAGTATTGTGAGACTTAAGTTAGCAACTTTGCTCTATTTCCAAAGCTGAGTTCACTGTACTCATTTCCCATCACTAAATGGGAAACTTTTGTGCCAACTTATCTTTCTCCAGATATATATAACTATATGTTTTAGGCAAAACGTAACATTTTAAGGTAAAGGAATTGTCATGTCCTCAGACTCTGAAATTTAAGACAAAGGAATTGTCATGTCCTCAGACTCTGAAATTTAAGACAAAGGAATTGTCATGTCCTCAGACTCTGAAATTTAAGGCAACAGAATTGTCATGTCCTCAGACTCTGAAATTTAAGACAAAGGAATTGTCATGTCCTCAGACTCTGAAATTTAAGGCAACGGAATTGTCATGTTATGTACTAAATCGCTGAAGCTTAACCACTGGGCCCTGTTTTCTATAAAATGATGACTACTTTAGTTCTGCCTTTGAGGATAACTCTGCTAGCACTTTGCGGCAGAAAATATTACGTGATGCATGACGACAGGGGGTTTCCCAAAATGTTGTAAAAAGTGACATCAAAATTCCCCATTAGAATTGCATGTTTTGGCTTTTTTAACAAGGAAAAAAACTATCTGAACTAATAATTTAATATACCGCTCAATATTCTGTTAAGTCTCACCACTGACAATGTCTATTTAGGTTAAGAAAAAAAAGTTTTAAGCAAGTCACCATTGATCGCAGCCTTTGCCTGTAAAAGGTCACTGTGACCTACATATGATTATAAGAATATTATGCATTGCAGAGAGTTTTTAAAATAACATCCATATGTTGGTCAAAATTCATTAAAACTTCAGCGGTGTCTCTGTGACGCATAGTTATTTTTTTTAAAAAGCAATAATTCTTTGTGTATAATAACACAGTAGGAGTACTAGATATCTAGGTCAGGTTAATTGTGCGCATGCACCAAAATTACAGATCAGCTGCTCTCTAAAAATGTCTTTATAAATTATTACTAATTTATTAATAAAAGAGAATATTTAAGTGAATAACATGAAATTGTCAAATTAATATAATTAAATTCTGTTTTAAATGTTTACAGAAGATATATCTTAAAGAAACATTTAGGATATTTTACCGAGGTGGATTGATCTTTGATCATCTGTGCACTGCGCTAAAAGAAAAGACACATCTAAAAGTTCGATAACAAGACCCCTTGTAAGGCAAAGGAATTGTTATGTCATGTTCTCAGACAATGAAGTTTAAGACAAAGGAATTGTTATGTCATGTTCTCAGACAATGAAGTTTAAGACAAAGGAATTGTCATATCATGTTCTCAGACTCTGAAGTTTAAGACAAAGGAATTGTTATGTCATGTTCTCAGACACTGAAGTTTAAGACAAAGGAATTGTCATGTCATGTTCTCAGACAATGAAGTTTAAGACAAAGGAATTGTCATATCATGTTCTCAGACTCTGAAGTTTAAGACAAAGGAATTGTCATGTTCTCAGATGCTTAAGTTTAAGACAAAGGAATTGTCATGTCATGTTCTCAGACTCTGAAGTTTAAGACAAAGGAATTGTCATGTTCTCAGATGCTTAAGTTTAAGACAAAGGAATTGTCATGTTCTCAGATGCTTAAGTTTAAGACAAGGAATTGTCATGTCATGTTCTCAGATGCTTAAGTTTAAGACAAAGGAATTGTCATGTCATGTTCTCAGACTCTGAAGTTTAAGACAAAGGAATTGTCATGTTCTCAAATGCTTAAGTTTAAGACAAAGGAATTGTCATGTTCTCAGATACTTAAGTTTAAGACAAATGGATTGTCTTAGGAAAGGGCTAAACTTAATGTCTGCCCATTCCATGATATTGATTCTATCAGCCAGTACTGATGTTTATAGAATAAGTATGCAAGCTTTATAATATTTATTGCACTAATAGTTATAGAACAGCTGTGTACTTCATAATATTTATATCACTGATGATATACACTTAGTTTGTATGCATTTATCTGCCATAGTGTTTTTGTTTTCCTTTGGATACTAACAGCTAATAATTAATTGAGATTTTTTTTTTTTGCTTATTAATATTTAGCGAACCAAATTTTGTTATTTTTAGTTCGGAGTCCAACATATCAACGGACACGAGTCCTGTGCAGACGTATCTGCTGTCACCTGATATTGAAGCACATGAAGCCACATATTCTAAGGAAGGTGGCTTCTATTTATTAAGGAAGGACTCTGAAAGACGGCAGACATTGGTTCACATTTTGGAACAAGATTCTCAGAAAGTAAGTCTACTCTAATTAGATCACTAATCTGAATGCCTAATCTGTCTTTGTCTACATCATCATCATTTGAGTGCTGTCTCCGCATCGAAAGTTGGCTACAATGGAGTCCATTCCGCTCTGTCTCTTGCTTTGATGGTGCAGGTTGTCATAGGCTGACTTGCCCATCTTTTGGTGTTACTCGTCCATGTTAGTCTTGGTCTTCCTCTTTTACCTTGTATTTTCCCTTCATCTATCTACAGGATGTCCCAAAAGTCTATCATCATGTGCCATATCCGTTGGCATAGGCGATCATGTCCCACCACAATCTTCTATCTACAGTGCACCGTATCAGTTATGTTGTTGACTGTTTTCTATACCATGACACCAAGCTATCCAGTATTTTCTCTCTTTGTCGTCCGCGATCTCTCTTTCCTTTTATTTTGCCATTTCTAACCAAGTATTCCAACTTTCCTCTTCTCATGATGTGTCCGAAAAATGTTGATTGCTTCTTTCTGATGTTTTTTAAGAGCTCCCTTTTGTGTTGGCCTCTTTTTGAACTTCCTCATTGGTCTTTTTAGCTGTCCAGGGAACTTTCAACATTCTTCTGAGAAATCCCATCTCTGTGGCCTCTAATCGTCTTTTCATTTGTTTGTCTACTGTCCATGATTCGCTTCCATAGGTCAGAATTGGTTCTATATAGCACCGATGTACTCTCTTTCTCATTTCTATTGAAAAGTCTATATGCTTAGTTAATTCAAAGAAAACAATATTCCTCTCATTTCTCAAGTATGGCTTACATTTTCTGGAGTTGCTTTGTAAAAAAGAAGTCAATCTGACATGTAAGGTTGGATGAACTTTGAAGCTGTTTCTTTAGGTATTAATTGGCAGGAATTATTCCTAATTCCCACCAGTGAATGCACAAAGAAACAACAGATAAATTGGTTTAGCCAAATGATAAGACATAAAGATATAATTACAGCACAACGAGCCTTTAATAAGTTATGAGAGCACCAGACTCAGGGATTGACCAGAAAAAAAGATGGCACGATGGAATATTAGAAACTGCAGGAAACATAACAGCAGCAGAGGTCAACAGAGAGCAGAAGACTGCAAATTATATCTCCCCTCTACCCTGAAAGGCAAATGAGGTCAAAGGAAAGATGAAGAAATTGTGTATATTAATTAATATAAAGATATTGTTTATGAGAGTTATTCTTTATTTTTTCATATTTATCCAAGTTAGATATTTATTTATTTTTAAAAATCTCAGATTTGCGACAATAGTTATGTTTTTATTTCCAGATTTGTCGCAGCTGGCTAGATATGCTTCATAGAGATGCTACCATCTCCAAGCCAAAACTGGCATCTGTAAGTCTTGTGATAATACATTACAAAGTACTTATAATTTAATGCAGTCTTGACTCATTAGCATTTATTGATTCTCATTATTAGCTTTTTTTTTAAAAAGAAAATTATGCTGATGCTTTCTTCTTTTCCTTGGCTACAGATCAGTAATGTGGCCAGTAACCTATATGTCATGTAGGGTAACAACAAAGTTCCTCCGTTTGTCATGGTCCATGACCATCCTTTGTAGGATGTCCTAGGTCTGGCTTACACTGTTCATCTCTTTTTCTACTATTATTCACAAGGTGGTCTATCTTAGGTTCATCTTTCTTTCACTTTCCCCCAAGAATCTGCTAAATGACAGTTCTTGTGTCTGTTCTTGTTTATCTCATCTAAGCATATAGCCTGTCTAGATCAAACTACCACTGTGTATCTTTGTGTGCTTTAAATTTGGTATTACCTTAAGAAGCTTTTGGTTGCTGATTTTGACTGATAATTGATCTCAGGCTGGTATATATCACACAGTCCATGTTTGCAGGATGCTGGCAATGCTGACAGTTAAGTAGTTGTCCAGCCAGACATATCAACTGATATCGGCAGCTCACACATGCGAAGTAATGCCCTGATATGCTGATTCATTTTCATCTGAGTGTGGGAGCAGCCATGCGGGCTAGAATATAAAAATGACACACCGAAGAAACAAGCACATTTAAGACTGAATTTATGACTGGGTCTGGGCATAGATTTAATCTGAGGTTTTGTATAGACCAGAGTTTTTTCTGACATATATGCAACATACTGTGAATTTTGAAGTACAAATGCAGCAGGAGGGCAACGCCTGGGAGTCCTAAGCCCCTCCCCGTGTGAGTGTCAAAAGCTGAAGGATCGAAACACTTGCTTCAGGGGATTTTCTTCTGATGATCAGATCATGTCTTGCTGCAAAGCTAAGATTAAAGAGTTTCATATTATATCATTGTTGTAGTCTGAATTATAATGCAGTAACTAATGCAGACCACAACAAAACAATAGCATGCAATTTGATGGTCAGTAGCTAATGCAGACCACAACAAAACAATAGCATGCAATTTGATGGTCAGTAACTAATACAGACAACAACAAAACAATAGCATGCAATTTGATGGTCAGTAACTAATGCAGACCACAACAAAACAATAGCATGCAATTTGATGGTCAGTAGCTAATGCAGACCACAATAAAACAATAGCATGCAATTTGATGGTCAGTAACTAATACAGACCACAACAAAACAATAGCATGCAATTTGATGGTCAGTAACTAATACAGACAACAACAAAACAATAGCATGCAATTTGATGGTCAGTTACTAATACAGACAACAACAAAACAATAGCATGCAATTTGATGGTCAGTAGCTAATACAGACAACAACAAAACAATAGCATGCAATTTGATGGTCAGTAACTAATGCAGACTACATTTCACAGATTACTTTTAATTTTAAATAAAAAAACTTTTTTTAAAACTGAAACTGTTTACTTCCTAAGGATTATTTTCATCATCAAGTACCAGGTATAGGTGACTATGATCTCCACAATTTTCTATCTCTATAATTGTTTATCTTTTTTGTTGCTGACTTTCTACTTAAAAATTCTTTTAAACTGTCTGGTATCTTTTCTCTCTATTTTCATAGATTTTTTCAACTTGTTAGAACATATTCCATTTGTTTACTTCCCATTACATGGCACAAAAATGATGTTTCCTCCTAATGTTGTTAGCATGCTTCCTTTTTTTTCCTTGAGCTCTTAGAATGTCCTCATTACTCTTTTTTATTCGTCCATGGTATTCTCAACATTCTTCCGTAAAACCACACTTCCTTAGCCTTTAATGATTTTTGTGTCCATTGTCTTATTGCCCAAGAGAAGTTTAGGACTATATTTGCTAATATTTATTGTTCATTATTTTACATGATGCTATTTTTGATAATTAAAGATTTTCAAAACAGTTCACTCCTTATAATGCAGGGAGTCTTCCAGTCTAATACCATCTCTAGCTTTGATCTCCACAGCAAAACTTGCATTGGTTATCATTTAGGTTGTCTTAACAGAAATCCAGAGAAGGAGATGAAAATTGGAAAGACCATGTTCTCAGGAGACCCTCAAAAAGTTTGCTGAAGATACAAACTCTGCTTGTAGTGCTACTAGACTCCCGATGGTAAAAGATAAAACCCATGAATAGCTTCACGTAGGGATAGGCTTGAGAAACTGATTCAGGGCAGTCAGTAGTGAATATCTCTTTTGGTGACCTTATGTGCCAAATGGGCAATGAGTTCTTTTTTGTATAGTTCATAATCACATATATGCATTTATGGACTTGAAAATGAAGATCACACAGCATATTTCATTCTATAGATTTAAAGCTTTCCAAGGAGCAGTCATTTCAGTCTTGCTATTTTACTGTAAGTCTTAAATGTGATATAAAGTACACACAACTCTGCTTATATAAATGTCCACTTATTTCACAGGAGCAGTCATTTCAATCTTGCTATTTTACTGTAAGTCTTAAATGTAATATAAAGTACACACAACTTTGATTGTATAAATGTCCACTTATTTCACAGGATCACCTTCATGAGCTGCTGAATGGAATCAAGGGTTATATTCTGGACCAGTCCGTTCAATCAATCAAGAAAGCTATAGGTATTGGTTAGGTTTTTTTGTAGTGCAAGTATTTTTGTGTTCAATATATTCTGTAGAACATCATCAATAATCTGTGCAAAATGTTAAATATTCTGTAGGACATGTTCAATAATTTGTACAAAATTTTTAATATTTTGTAGGACATGTTCAATAATCTGTACAAAATTTTTAATATTTTGTAGGACATGTTCAATAATTTGTACAAAATTTTTAATATTCTATAGAACATGTTCAATAATCTGTACAAAATGTTAAATATTCTGTAGGACATGTTCAATAATCTGTACAATAAATATTCTGTAGGAGATGTTCAATATTATGTACAAAATGTTAAATATTCTGTAGGACATGTTCAATAATCTCTAGGAGATGTTCAATAATATGTATAAAATGTTAAATATTCTGTAGGACATGTTCAATAATCTGTACAAAATGTTCAATATTCTGTAGACATGTTCAGTAATATGTACAAATGTTCAATATTCTGTAGAACATGTTCAATAATCTGTACAAAATGTTAAATATTCTGTAGAACATGTTCAATAATCTGTACAAAATGTAAATATTCTGTAGAACATGTTCAATAATCTGTACAAAATTTTTAATATTCTGTAGGAGATGTTAATATTCTCTATGCATATGCCACGTTCAATATTCTGAATCTGTTGTTACATTATGACAGTAATTTAATTTTGTTGTTGGTCTAGATACCCTGCGTGAGTTTGTCCAGTTTGATGCCTCAGCTCTCATGGAAATTCAGCTAGCTCTCTATGTCTTTCAGGATGCGGTTCGTATTTTTAACCCTACTAATTTCTTTGCCTACAGCAAACTGTCAAATTTTAAGATTGATATTTTATAAATAAATATATGTTAATATTTACAACAGTATCATATTACAGGATTAAATTTAGTGTTATTTCTTGTGTAAATGTTTGCTCAGAGGAGTAAGGTCTATGTATGCACAATTTATGTGTATCGGGGCATTTTGCTTTTTTGTGTAATTTAAACTTTCACTGCACTACTTGGGGACTAACACCACTTGGGCTGGAAGTCTGTAGTACGGACTGGTGTCTGGACATTCCCATAACCGTTCTACCACCTGTTCCAACAACCATCGAAGTGTTCGTCTAGTGAATGTTCCTGTCTTGCATTAATTGAATGCATTGCATTCCTTGTCGCTAAGAATGCTTTTCCTGCTGTTGGCCCTTGTGGCGCTGTGTTCTATCATTCTTTTGACATATGGATTATCCTCAGCTTCCTCGTCGCCATCCTGTGGGAGGTATTCTTTTAAAGCCCTCACAATTTTATACATGTCCAATTTTAAGTGGAAGTGGTCACCCTTAGTTGACAACTTGCATGAGGATAAATAACAACAGCTGATTGAAATCCTACCTTATCATCCCACAGTAATTCTGGTAACAAGAGCCAATCTGGCCAAATCATCATAATCATTGAGTGCCATCTCTGCATCGAAGGTTGACTACCATGGAGCGCACTTCCACTCTGTCTCTTGCTTTGATGGTGCAGATTGTCATAGCTTGACTTGTCCATCTTTTAATGTTACTCGTCCATGTTAGTCTTGGTCTGCCTCTTTTACCTTGTATTTTCCCTTCCAATATTACTTTTATTAGGCTGTTGTGTCTTTTAACATGCCCCAAAAATTTCATTTGTTTTGTTCTAATTGTGTTTAGTAGTTCTCTTTTCATTTTTAGTTGTTTTAAAACTTTGTTTTCTTTTCTTTCCATCCAATTCTACCTATTCTTCTATAGATCCACATTTCAAAGGCTTCAATTTTGTGTTCTGTTTTCTGGTCTAATGTCAAACAAATAAGTAGGGATAAAGAAGAAAGGCAACCCCAAAAGTGCCTTGTCGAAGTTGGATTTGTTAGGCTGGTGGGTGTAAATATCATAGGGAATCATAGGAGGAAGAGCACTCAGAAAAATTGACAAATAAACAACAACTGAAAAAAACAAAGAACAATATATGGTCTCGGAAGTTTCCCTCTATAATAATATTAATTTATTATTATTTGTCTCCACTGTAAATATCATAGCTTGATGTATATGACAATACAGAGCATCGATGTCTGTTTAACATCCTTTATAGGGTTGACAAGATTAGAGGTGGTCATTGGACAAATGTAGAAAAGAAGGAAAATGCAAATCTGTAGGAACTATTTGAGACTCAGTTCATTATTATTTCAAATGGTCTGTAAATGGGTGGCATCATCACAAGTGAAAAGAGTATTTAGAGTCTTAAAACTGTCAGGTACCAGTATGGATCTGTCCATGTAGCAGTTCACAAATATAAGGCCACAGATAAGTTTGCTGCAAAGTGCATGTATTTGGGATACTACAAGCTGATAAGAGTGACATTTGTAAGTCTTGCAATAATTAATAATGGAGAAAGTATCAATTGATTGAGTGGCAATATTGGCACCCCAAGAATTAAGAGACAAGTTGAACATTTCTCAAAGCAGTTTACATTTGCTATTTAAAGTTTTTTTTTTTTTTTTTTTTTTTTTTTTTTTTATGTTTGGATTGGATGGGCATTTGATGTGATAATTTTACATATGTGTGAGATAATTGATGGAATAGCTTCTATTTGACAAAATGCTACACAAATGTCTTACACTGATAGCTGGCTAATAGAATGTGCAGATCTGCAATTGTTCTCATACAAAATGATGGTGCTTCAAAAAATGTTCAATGTTGGACATTTTGTGTGCCTTCCTGATATCTATTGTCTTTGTTAATTCTGCAGGTCAGTATGAACTTAAGGGAACACAGCATCAAACCTCACTGGATGTTTGCTCTGGACAACCTCCTGAGAGGGGCTGTTCAGGTGGCTATTACAGTACTCTCGCCAGGTATGTTGTTAGGAATGGGATGGGAACAAGTTGGGATAACTCACTTTTCATTTTTTTAGCATGTTACAACAGAATGACTAAAGGGAAACATGTAAGAAATTATCAAAATTCTGTCTATATAATGTTCATTCAAGCCAAAGACAGTACATAGGGCAGACATTCTAGACTCTCTATGTCCGACAATCTTTGTTCAATTATCAAAATTGTAAGAAAAATATTTCAGCTTTTGGTATAAGAACCAGTCATACTTTTATTAACAAATTTTAGTGAGTGAATTTTTAGCCATTACTGCAATTTAAAAAGTTCACATTATTTGTTTATTTATAATGTAATATAATGTTTTGTGGCGATTCATGATTATACAAAGAAATTATGGTGGTTTTATGTTGCCGTCCGTTGGTTTGTTTATGGTTGGCTCCGCTAACCTTTGACTAAAAAGTCTCACCCACAAGACATGGGGTTGTTTTACTTCAGGGTACCCTCCCTTAGCCATTTACTCTCCGAGCATACCTGCAAGGCTGCAGGGCAGCCGCAATATTTAAATATTTGGGAACTTTGTTAACCTCAGATGGAACATGTGCAACAGAGGTGAGATGAAGAATGGCTCAGAAAAAAAGCAGCTTTCAAAAAAATGAGTAAGATACTATGCAATCCATTTTTGACAATAGAAACATGAAAAAGAGTTCTTAAATCTTATGTAGAGCCAGTCTTAACATATGGATGTGAATCATGGACAATAGGACAACAGACAAGAAAATCACTGGAGTCTGTAGGAATGTGGTTTTACAGAAGAATGTTGAGAATACCATGGACAGCTAAGAAGAGTAATGAAAACGTTCTGAAAGAGGCCAAAGCAAAAAGAGAGCTAATTTCCAATATTAGGAAGAAACAATCATCATTTTTTGGCCATGTAATGAGAAGAGAACATCTGGAATATATTGTAACAACTGTGAAAATTGAGGGACGAAGAGATAGAGGGAAACAAAGAGAAAAAATACCAGACAGCTTCAGAGAATGGTTTGGATGAAGGTCAACAACAGAAATGATAAATAACTGTCGTGTTCGAAAGCTGTGGAGAGACATGATCACCTATGCTAGCAGGCCCAGTACTTGATGATGATAATTTTTTGTATTTTGAAATTAATGTAATGTTTGTTCATTTAAGATAGTGAAGTAGTTTCTTGGTTTAGAAAATGTGTATAAATTATGGGGAATAAACACACTACACATGGGCTAACGTATAGAAGCTGTATAATCAAATAGTTGAAAATCTTTATTGTTCAAAGATTTAATTAACATTAAAAAAACCTATTCTGATTATCAAAAAAGGAATTGAAGTCAACGGTCACAACATAGATAATTTGCGATATGCGGATGACACAGTCTTAATAGCAGAGACAGAGAATGAACTACAAGAAATGATAGACATAATAGTAAAAGAAAGCAACAAAAAAGGTCTCAGTCTGAATAGTAAGAAAACAGAAGTAATGGTTATATCGAAGAAACAATCACTACCATCATGCAGCATAAAAATAAACTAGACAAATCTGAATCAAGTGCAACGTTTCAAATACTTGGGCATAATAATAACATCAGATGGGAGGTGCACCACAAAAATAAAAAGCAGAATAGCTCAGGCCAAAATAGCATTTCAGAAGGTTAAAAATTTTGTATGCAACAAATCTATGTCAATAAAAATGAGAAAGAGAGTTAATCGGTGCTATATAGAACCAATTCTGACCTATGGAAGCGAATCATGGACAGTGGACAAACAAATGAAAAGACGATTAGAGGCCACAGAGATGGGATTTCTCAGAAGAATGTTGAAAGTTCCCTGGACAGCTAAAAAGACCACTGAGGAAGTTCAAAAAGAGGCCAACACAAAAAGGGAGCTCTTAAAAAACATCAGAAAGAAACAATCAACATTTTTCAGGCACATCATGAGAAGAGGAAAGTTGGAATACTTGGTTACAACTGGCAAAATAAAAGGAAAGAGAGATCACGGGCAACAAAAAGAGAAAATACTTGATAGCTTGGTGTCATGGCATAGAAAACAGTCAACAACAGAACTGATATGATGCACTGTAGATAGAAGATTGTGGAGGGACATGATCACCTACGCCAACCGGTATGGCACATGATGATGATGAGTGTTATTTAGGTACTCTATACATGCACCGGCTCCTCCATTCTTTACTGCATTCTGTGGTGATCCATCTGTGTACACACGAATCCATAGGTCTTGTGGGTATTCTTCATCCAGGAAACTGAGAGTTGTTTTTCGCTGTAGACTATTCTGTTCCTCTTTGTCAACTATTCCTTTCACTTCTGTCCGTATTTGAACTGATAATCCTGATTCCTCTGTCCAGGGAGTATGTTCTGGTATGGGCAGTAGGAGGTTAACAACTCTTGGCATGTCTGGTGTTTGTCTACTAATACGCTTGGCTTGGTGGATAAAATTGCTTTTCTTAAGTCGTCCCAATGCAAGATTTTGGAATCGGTCCTTCATTGGATGTCTCGGCATGCGTGCAAATTTTTCTGCCTGTATCAGCACCTTTGTGTCTCTCCGTTCTCTCAGTGCTGGTATCCTCCACAATTTCTCCATCTCCAATATTGGTGTTGATTTCATTGCTCCTGTGATGACCCTAAGTGCCTGGTTTTGTACTTTATCCAGTTCTTGCAGTGTGGTGTTTGATGCTGAGCACCATGCGGATGATCCATATTCTAAATGTGGACGTATACTCTGTTGGTAAACTTTACTGAGTATTTTCCCACTCGCACCCCATGTGGTTCCACACAGCTTTCTTAGAATAGCCAATTTCCTCCTTGCTTTTTGGGTTGCCTTATTTATCTGCTGTTTCCAAGATAGTTTGTTATACAATGTAACTCCGAGATATGTAGCTTGTATATCTTCTTTCACAGGCTCATTGTTTATGTAGATGGTTCCTGCTTTTTGTTTTGGGGAGAGAGTGGAAAGTGTAGTACTGCATTTGTCTGTATTGATGCTGATACACCATCTATTTGTCCATGAATTCAGTGTATTCATAGCTCTTTGTAGCAATTTGGAGGCCACTGTTGCATACTCCTCTGTGCACCACATTACTAAGTCATCTGCATACATTGCCACTTTGATGCCATGTGGTTGTTCAGTAACTAGGTCATTGATGTAGATCAGAAAAAGTGTTGGAGATAGTACCCCTCCCTGTGGAACGCCCTGGTTCAGTAAGACCTTCTTACTCTTAAGACCATCCAGTTGCACTCTGGCTCTCCTGTTATGCAGGTATGCTTTGACCCATTTCTCTCTCTCTCTCTTTCTGCGATCAGGACTCAATCAGAGAAGTATTCCAGACTCTCACATGAAGTCAGCTGTCAGGTTAAGTGTGTTGATCGCCCCCACAGACAGAACATCACAATTAGAGTCTGCCAGATCCACTCTGATTGAACACCCGTTAAAACGTTGCACTGTGTTCTGCGCCAGTGGCCCAGTGCATCCGATTTCAGCCAGCATTTTATTCAGGTTTGCATTCCTTAGCCTTTGATTGTCCCCAATCTTCCTGCAAAGCAGCAGATGATCTTTTCTGTAGGGGGATTCTGCCCTTAGATGGTCGGCCCTCCCAAGTTTACGAGCACCATCTGCCCGAGTCACTAGAGGTGACTAACACAGACATGCACACACAAAGATATGAGATGTGACCAACACAGACATGCACACAGCGATACGAGGCATGTCTAACACTGACACACATCAACTTTGACCCATTTATACATCCTGCCATTTACTCCATAATTTCTCAGTTTCTTCAAAAGTCCTTCCTTCCATACCTTATCAAATGCTTTCTTTAGGTCTTTCCATGCTGCTAGTACCAGTTTCTTTTCTTGAAATGCATCCTCAATTTCCTGGGAAAGTTAGGTTGCCTGATCTTCAGTAGAGTAACACTGTCTAAAGCCTGCTTGTTGTGGGACAAGGAGATTTTCACTTTCCAGGTACCACTGCAGTCTGAGATTGATTATACGTTCCATTGTTTTACACAAACAGCTTGTAAGGCTGATTGGTCTATAGCTGGATGTCGTTGAACCATCTTTTCCTGGCTTTAGTAATGGTATCATAATGGCTTCTCTCCATGCCTGTGGCACTCTACCTGTGATCCAGCAAATGTAGATCTGCAGTAGTTTTGATTTAGCTGCAGTTCCCAAGTTCTTAATCATTTCATTGGACACTCCATCACTGCCCGGTGACTTTTTCATTTTTAATTTGTGAATTGCCAGCTCTAGCTCTTTTTGTGTAATGGGTATTTCCATGACTTCATGTGTGGTCTCCTCTTGTCTTGCATTTTGTTGTTTTAAACGGGTCTCTTGTCGTTTCTCTAGGCTAATTTCAATATTATTGTCATTTGCAAAGGAGTCTTTGGTGTTCCTTTCTGTACCCATGTACCATGGCATTTCAATTCTCCTACCTGATTTCAGTAGCAAGTCAGGTTTCATACTGATCTCATCTATATTTTAAAACTCATGTGTGAGTAGACCACTATGCCTAGCTGAAAG
The DNA here is from genome assembly GCA_032433765.1 of Megaustenia siamemsis. Lineage (NCBI taxonomy): Eukaryota > Metazoa > Mollusca > Gastropoda > Stylommatophora > Ariophantidae > Megaustenia > Megaustenia siamemsis. The sequence continues at coordinate 31,247,968 of JAVIAB010000047.1, forward strand.
TTGCTGTCCTCTATTCCACAGAACTTGGTGCCAATCTGGCAGGTGAAGTTAGGGGAGAGGAAGAGGTTGTGACCTCTGGTGTGTCATCAGCTAATTCTGTTAGAGCTCAAGCCTATCGCAAGCAGGCAAGCCTGGAACTGGAAACACAAGTCTCACAGATACAAGAAGAGAACTTGAGGTAAACTCTGTGACATTGGACACTTTGCTGATGCGTCTAACCTCTTGCGAACATAGTTTGATTCATTTCTAATAATTGTATGTTGTATTCTCTTGTTTATTTATAAATATTATAATTGTTGAAAACAAGTGAAATCATTTTCTCTTGTTATATTATATAGCTTGTTAGTAAATTTATATGAGCATAATAGAAGCATAGTAAAGTGTCCTAAATTTCTTCTATGTGGAAATGAGTCATGGACAATAAGCAAGACAACACAGTGAACTTTTGAGGCAGCTGAGATGTGGTTTATCACAAGAATCGTGATAATGCACCACGCTCAATTTGTTTCGTGTAAATCGTCAACAAACTGTATTCCCATATTTTAGATTGACTATTTTATATAGATTCCTTCACTGGAGAGTTCCTTCCTTCTTCCCCACGAGGTTCAAGTGGAAAGACGTACTCTAACATGTAATTTTTTCATTTGGATTTAGTGTTTATCGTAAAAAAATATTGTAAACAAAATCAACTGATGGAAATGGCTTGCAGTAGCAGTGATTGTAATGCTAAAAGTCAATTGATGACACCTGAAGAAGCTTGTCAATTAATTTTTCTTGATGATTCCGATGATAGTTCAGACACTGTAAGTGTTGATAACAACAGTGGTGATGACAGTGATCCAGATATAGATTTTTTAGTAGAGGAAAATGAGAGTCTCGTGTTGAATATTGACAATGATGAGGAATACGAGGGCTGATCAAAAAGTATCGGAACTTTTGCAATAAAAAAAAAACTACACAACTTACAGTTTTGAAATTTAATCTCCTTCGAAATAGTCCCCTTCTGAGGCCACACATTTAATCCAACGTTGTTTCCATTGTCGGAAGCATTCCTGGAACTCATCTTCTGAGATGGTGTGAAGCTGCCTCGTCGCATTTTCTTTTATCTCCTCCACATCTTGAAATCTTCTTCCTTTCAAGTGGGATTTGAGTTTGGGAAATAGGAAAAAGTCACAGGGAGCTAGATCTGGAGAATAAGGTGGCTGTCTGACCTGGGGAATGTTGTGTTTGGCCAAAAACTGCTGTACAAGCTGCGCTGAATGGGCGGGTGCGTTGTCGTGGTGGAGCTGCCATTGACCGGACGCATGCAAATCTGGTCTTCTTCGACGAATAGCATCTCTCAAACGCCTCAGAACTTCAATGTAATACTCCTTGTTTACTGTCTGACCAGAAGGGGCATACTCGTGATGAACAATGCCCTTGTAATCGAAGAAAACGATCAAAAGGGTCTTCACATTGCTGCGACTCATCCTAGCTTTTTCGGTCTCGGGAGTTTGCGGTCTTCCACTCTCAACATTTTCTCTGCCGTCTTGGAATCGCTTAAACCATTCAAAAACTCGTGTGCGGCTCATACACTCTTCCCCATATACTTTGTATAACTTTTCATAAGTTTCTGTGAAAGTATCACCAAGCTTTTGGCAAAAATTAATGCAAATTCTCTGCGCAATTTTTTCCGTCATTTTCCGCCATTGAAAATCCGACGACCACGTGGTACATGGCTAATGTCACGGCGCTGCCGTGATTAATGCACACGTGCTACAACGACACAACTTGCACAGAGTGTTACACATATATCAAGGTCAATATGTGTACAGTTTGAATACAATCTGTTCGCTGGTTCCGAACCTATTAAGAAAGTACCGATACTTTTTGATCAGCCCTCGT